>OU342743.1:353491162-353964173 GCA_910589775.1 Avena eriantha | reverse complement strand
CAGCAAGTATGTCGGCGACACGGCGTGACAGATTTCTAGCATAGTGGCCATGAGAGCGTGGTCGTCGAACTGTTGTGCCTGGGCTACCATGCGTGGGGTGCGCGACATCACGCAACCACCAGAGGACGGTTGCCGGCCAGGATCGCCTAATGGGACGCGCTCCGCCGTGCGAGAAGGACTAGCCAGAGAAGAGATACTAGTCTAGGGACGTGAAGCTCCGATACGGTGGACGATCGACAGCAACGGCTGCGAGCTTCGATTAGGGGCATGGGAGGATGAACGGACATGGCGGGGACGTTAGGAGAGCAAGTGCAAGCTCTGATCTGAGACGAGTAGCCAGAGCTGAGCAAAGGTTATGGGAAGGGGAGCAGGGGAGAAGAGTAGAGCAAAGAAATTGATCTGGTCCATGCGGGGGTAAACTAGTCCACGATAGTAAAGGATAATGGAGAATACTCATAGGACGGGCCAAGAAGAGTTGACCTAACGGAGGTATTTGAGTTCAACAGTTTTTCGTCTGGTTCAAATGACCATTTGGGTGTTAGATTTGTATTCACCCCCATTCTACTTCAGCCCCTCCGCGATATTACATTCAACTCGCGTACCGTGATGCACTCGCACGGGAAATTTCGGGCCGCAAACCAACAAGACCGTATGTAAGCACCATCATATTACTTGTTTGCAGGTACCCTCAGGGCCGAGTTAATCAGGAAGCAGTAGGGTTACTACTTGGCTTACAGGAGAAGGCGGGTTTCTTCCCATGGTCAGCGCTTTTCTCTCTCGACTATAGAGAGATCGCAGAAGACAGAGAGGACTAGCGGCACGGGCCAAAAAGGGTGATGTCGCCTGACCGTTGCTGGTCGTGTGACACGGTGCAACAAAGGCTTACGCCAAGGGTTGAAAGAGGCTTATGCTATGATCCCTAGGTGTCTTACGAAAGGAAATAGGGGAGCACCGCTTTGCCATTTTGGGAGGAGCAAATTCCTAGAATATGCTCTCCACGTATGCCCTAAGTGTAGCCTAGCCACCCCTTTATAAGGTGCGCCAGGACCTCCAAATTGGGGGGTCGATCATTTTTACTAAGGGAAGAACCCTAGAGAGACGGGTGAGAAGTGAAGAACTTCGTCTTCCTCCTCCCCACGAACAGCTCAAGGAGCATATGTAAACACCATAGATCTTGAGAATACAAACCAGCTGTGTGTGGAATCACCACACTATCCCTCCCAGGATACCTCTAGCACAATTTGGCCCCATCTTTAGCCTATACATGGCATCTGCCGTGACATAACCACGACAATTGGCGCCCACCTTGGGGCCAGCAATGGTGCTAGCTGGAGTCAAGGTCCGGACGGGAAACTTCATTGTCACCAGAGAGCACATCATCTCTAGGCTCGTTCAACGTTTTGGTTCGCAACAGGCTCGGCGACCGTCCTCCTCCGTGCAACGGTCTCTTCATTAGCTTTGGCGCCCACAAGATCTACATCAGCGTCGACGAGTCCTACATTCACCCACAGCATGTCGTCGAGGTAGGGGAGCCACCCCTTAGCATGGATCGTGGTCCGTGTATCGCTCGCCCTGCCAGCTGCGCTGAGGTAATGATGACTGCGCCTAACATAGGAGCAAGCAAAGCCCAGCAGAGGACCCAGAAACAACACCAAAGATACCTAGGACTAGGGATCCTCCACTAGAGAGGCCATAGAACGTGTTACAACAGGAAATAGAGAGCCTAGCCACTCCCATAGCTCCTATAGTAGATCTGGCTCAGGCACATGCCGAGCTAGAGGTGACCCGGCTGAAAATGTTAGTAGGGCAAAGAAAATAGCTGTTCTTCAACAGTCATTGAACATCACGCTGCATGAATATGCAAAGGCAAACATGATTAGTCCCATCCGTATGGATGGTGTGAAGATTCGGGGTAGAAACCTCATCAGAGAGATAGGTAAGGAATATGTGCCTAGGCTAGGAGAATCAGGTTACCAAATGTCGGTGGGTCTACCGAAGTATATCACCCTGATGAAGAACCTCAGGGCTACAGATGCAGCAGCGTCCGAGTTAGAGGGTCTGACCGGTGAAGCTTGGCAAAGGCAGCAAGAAAGACTCATTGAGTTAGTAAAATTGCTAGCAAACAGAATGAGGAATTGTTCAAGTCAAACCCAGCGACGGAAAGAGGCTCCACAGTCGTTCATTCGGCATGGGTGCTCCGGCAAAATTCACTGGGGTAGCGTCATCTCCACATGATGGCCCCAAGAGAGAAGAGGTGGTAACCTCAGGGAGAAAGAACAAACAAATGGTCCCATATGACCCGTCAAGGGCAGGGAAATGAAAAGCAGTTCAGTGTCATGAAGATCGCCACAGTGTTAGCCGAGGTAAGGTGGACGAGATAACCACGGTCAAGGCAATGTAGGGAAGGGAAATGCTAGGTACGGAAATGCCGAATAGCGTAACTCGGCGGGAGCTGGAAAAAATCCACCTCGGTGGCATCAACAACAGGACATACCTCGGCAAGAGCAAAGTGTTGGACCAGCTATGCAATAGAAAAATAATCATCCGGATCAAAAAAGATATAATGATGGTTATTCGCCAATGGCCAATGCCGGGTTTCCTAAGCCGGATAATCATGTGATTGGATCGAGGCTGGGAAACAGGAACCAACAGCCAGATGATGCAAGGCTGAAACTAGATCAGATTTATAGGTCGGAGATAATGGAAGGACAAGGTCCTCTGGGTCCAACATGCTTTGGACCTCGGATTATGAGAGAACCTGCTATGCAAAACTTCCAGTTGGCCAGAGGGACATAGACATATGACGGAAGAACCAAGCCAGAGGATTGGTTAATTGATTATGCCACTGCAGTAAACATTGCCACAAGTAATTTGAGATGGGTAGTGAGGTACGTACCTCTGATGCTAGAAGGGCCAGCAAGGATATGGCTAAACAACTTGCCGGTACGAAGCATCAACTGCTGGATAGATTTCAAGGAGATGTTCATT
The DNA here is from genome assembly GCA_910589775.1 of Avena eriantha. Lineage (NCBI taxonomy): Eukaryota > Viridiplantae > Streptophyta > Magnoliopsida > Poales > Poaceae > Avena > Avena eriantha. The sequence continues at coordinate 353,961,185 of OU342743.1, read as the reverse complement.
AGTAATTTGACAAGCACATACAAGAGGCCGAACATGCCACAACAGCTAGAAATGTGTAAGCAGAGGCTGAATGAGACAGACCAGGAGTTCTTAACTCGCTGGTGCAATGTGAGCAATTCGTGCGAGGGGGTGATCAAGTCACAGGCTATTTCTTGGTTTGCGCAAGGATGAAGATATGCAAGTATGCTGTGACAAAGGCTACAAAGAGATATGCCAACTACGTTGGACGAAACAATCAGAATTGCCGACTCATATGCATTGGGCGATCCAACTCAACCTCGGCTTGTGGCAAGCAAGTCAAATGAGGAATATTATCCTCGTGATGGAGCTAGGTCATTCCAGCGAAATGATTTTCGAGGTAAGAGGAGAGACGAAAGGCCGGATTACAAATATGGTTGGCACCAAGTTGCGACAGTGGATCCTTATCAAACTGGAGATAGAAATAGCTAGCGATAGAAGAGTGGAGGCCAACAGCGGACCTCGAGGAATGATGACAAGAAAACTTGCACACCGGAACGGAAGAAACAGTGGAAAGAAAGGAAAAACAACCCGAGGTATACGTATGAGGCTATGCTGGATCAACCATGCAAGTTTCACACGCCTAACCCAAGTAACCCGGCGAACTAGACGACTCGGCAGTGTCAATGGATGAGGAAGATAGATTAAAGTATCTTGGGGAATGCGCAAGCACCTCGGCAATAGCAGCTCACGAGAGCAAATGTGCAGCAACTAATGTTACCACCACCCCTGCCAAGGTATGGAGTAACGATAGAAGGTATCCAATGCACCAGGTGGAAAACCATAACCAACCAAATCAAAGGAACCCCGTTAATGATGAGAGAAATGAGTACAAAGAACATCATCAAGCTTATTGTGTATTTACCTCGGAGGAAACTGATAGGCAGAGCGTGCGACACTGGTATATGGAGGTCAATGTGGTTATGCAGGTAGTGCCGAGGTACATGCCTTGGTCTTGATGGGGATATGCCAAAGGGGGTGTGCTCAGCAGTAGGTTTCGAGTGCGCCGTAGGGCCCGCGAGTACGCCTGGAGGACAGCGACTAAACCCTGAGGAAAGAAGAAGGCCATCGACTGGCGACTGGAAGCCCAGTCGGATTAGGTCCAAAGCCCCCGGATCCTTATCTTGTTCGGGGACAACTTGTAAACCCTGGGAGGTGCTTCATATATAAATCTCCGAAGGGTATCGTAGAGACTTACGTTCCATCATACACCCCTCAAGCGACTCGCTGCCCAGCCGCCGAGCTCGCGACCCTTGTAACTCGCTCTCTCATAATCCAATCAGCAGGAGTAGGTCTTTACCATCCCGGGGCCCGAACCTGGGTAAACCCCTGTGCACCTGCCCCCATCTCGCACCACAGATGGCCGCCAGCTCTTCCTCACGAAACTCTCAATCGCTGCCTATGGCAGCGACTGCCGTGGCCATTTCTACGACAGTGGCGCCCACCGTGGGGCCTAGCGGGACTGGCCTGAGTTCTGTGCCGAGACCCTACTCGCCGATCGAGCGGCCATTCGCCACCGGCCGCATGATCGCCTTCTGCAGGATCTTGCAGATCCTACCCAACAGCTACATCCCGGCGTTGCGCCCAGTCACACACGCCGCGGTGATGTCGGTCGGCTCCATCAACCTCTTCGTCAGCTTTACCGGCGCGGTCGACCCAACCGTGACCATGATCGTCGGCGGATGGCCTCCACACCGTGATCTGCTTTCGGAGGAGCAGGTCCGCTCCATCAGGGGCCTCGTCACCGAGTACGACTCGGCCGCTAGCGACGCGGTCGAGACCAATGTCGCCACCAACGACGACGCCTTAAACGACGACGCCGACTCCGCGACCCCTGCATCGGCCAACGGATCCATCACCGCCGCGTCACGGGAGGACTCCATCACGCGAGTCTCCAACCCCGAAGACTTCGAGGATCCCTCCAACCTGGGGATCTTCGACTCCGACTCCGGCTCGGAATCCCCTGAGGATCTTCGCGCCAGATCCAATCGCTTCAACGCGATCAACATGGCGGGTAGCACGGCCGCCCCGCCAGATCCGTTCTCCACGCCGATCCCGCCGACCGCGACAGCCACGGAGGTGGAACAAGCCCGCTTGCGGCTCCAGGAGGCATAGCGCAACGAACTCGCTGAGCGCGAGAAATACCGCCTCGAACGAAAGACGGCGAAGGAGATGTCACTTTTATCACCAACGCCATATCAGGACCCGCTTGAACCCCGATGTTCAGGGCCGTGTCCTGAACTTCAACGAAGAGGGCGACCTCACACGCGCCGCCGAGCGCGAACACGGCGGGAACGCGCCGCCAGGAGGAGGCAACCCCGCAAGACCACCACCTGGAGCACCAACAAATGGGGCCCGTCCACCACCCATGGGCCGTGCGCCCCCACCAGACCAACCACGGATCATCATCTCACCTCAAGCCCGTGACGCCAACGGGCTACCACTGTACTCTACCCCGATGGACAACGTGGTCGCGGCCGACGCCGTGATCGCCAACCTCGATGTCCAAGGCGACGACGCGCTACATATCCAATACACCAAGGCCCTACTTGTCAAGGCCGTCGAGCAACAAGCCGCGGGAGTCGACCCGCGAGGGCGGATGTACTCCCGCTCGTCAGCAAGCAGGGCGGCATCAAGCGGCCACCCCACCGTGGCCAACGCAATAGTTTGCCCACCACCCCAACCCCTGGCAAACCAACCGCGGGCCGCCAACCCTGCGTTGTCGACCAACGAGCCGCGACCTGCGAACAACACCGTCGCCACAAACGGGCAACCACTCAATGCCCAAACGCACATCATCAACAATCAGGCGTGGCGGTCGTGCCATCCCTACGACATGCGACACACCCTCGCCAACCGCGGCGACCCGGAGCCAAGAGGCTTGCTCAGCCGAGTCGGGCCACAATGCTTTGGACCCATGATCCGCGGGGAAAAATACCCCGCCAACTTCAAGGCCCCCAAGGAGATCGAGAAATACGACCCGACATACGACCCCACCGTTTGGCTGGACACATATCTCATGGCAATGGGGATCGCAGGCCACACCGACCTGCTCGCCGCTCGCTACCTCCCCCTGATGATGGAGGGTGCGACCCGGCAATGGATCAACATGTTACCCGCCGACAGCATCGACTCCTGGGAAGAAATCCGGGACGCCTTCGTCAGGCAATTCGAGGGCCAAGCGTTACGCGGAGGAAGACCCCAACCAAGACTCCGACGATGAGTCTGGAGGAAGACGGCGCACTAGCATCCACGACAGCGAGCGCCTACGCGATATGCGCTACAGCAAGACCCGCATCACCGGCAAGCGCGGAACCGACGAGCGAGTCGACTTCGTCGCCAACGCCGGCTATGGCCAACGCGACTCCAAGAACTACCGCCGCGACGGAGGAAACTACTGCGACAGCGGGAACTACCGCGCCAACAACGCGACGAGGCCGAAATTCGACCCCGCCGCCCTGCTCAATCAGCCCTGCATCTACCATAGCAGGGAGGGAAAACCAGCCACCCACACCACCGCCGATTGCCACTCTCTCAAAGAGATCGAGAAGGCAAGACGTGCAAGGGAGGACCCCAACAACAACCAACCGCGGGACAACAGGAACAGCTACGGCTTCGGAACCGCTGTCGGGTCTCTACATACCTTCACCGGGCTCGGCACCACGCGCGAGAAGAAGGTACTCGCCTGTGTGGTCATCGTCAATGCGGTGACGCAAGTCGACATCCCCCACTTCCTAAATTGGTCTGAACAGAGCATCACCTGGAGTCGCCAGGACCACACGCCAAGAATCGAGTATCCAGGGCGAGTCGCCCTGGTGGTCAGGCCAAAGGTGGCCGACTACTGGCTGCCCAAGACGCTGATGGACGGTGGGAGCTCCATCAACATCCTATACCTCAACACCTTCAAAAGGCTCCAGCTCCTAGAAACAGCCATCGAGCCAACACTGACGACCTTCCACGGCATCATCCCCGGTCGGAAGGCGTACCCGATCGGGAAGGTGACGCTGCCAGTCACCTTCGGCACCCCAGCAAACTACCGCACGGAGAGGATCGTCTTCGAGCTGGTAAACTTCCCCAATCCCTACCACTGTGTCCTGGGCCGCGAGGCATTCGCAAATTTAATGGCGACCCCGCACTACGCCTACAACATGATGAAGCTCCCCGGGCCGAGCGACATCATCACCGTCCACGGCGACCCCGATATGGCCGTGGAATGCGAGGAAGAAGGCGCCGAGCTCGCCGGCGCCGTCATCGCCGCGGAGACTGACCACGCGGAGGAGCTCGCAAAATACGCGGGCAACATCAACAAGGACGATCCCACCATCCTGAAGAAACCGATCGCCGCGAACTCCACGTTCGAGGCGACCACGCACACCCGCACCGTCGAGCTCGTCCTAGGCGACTCCAGCTAGACGGTCACCATCGAGGCGCATATGAGCCCCGCATAGGAAAGCGCGCTCATCGGGTTCCTCCGTGAGAACCACGACATCTTCGCATGGAAGCCATCTGACATGCCAGGTGTCCCGAGGGAACTCGCTGAGCACAAACTCAATGCCGACCCCAAAGTGCGACCAGTAAAACAGTCGCTACGGCCCTTCAATGAAGAGCGCCGTCGAGCAATCGCCGAGGTGCATGTAGGAGTGTCTAGCGAGCCAAATCGGCCGCAACATCCACGTCTACATCGACGACGTGGTGGTAAAATCCACCCGCCAGGACGATCTACTCACCGACCTAGCAGAAACCTTCGCAAATCTGCGGAGGTACAACATCAAGCTGAACCCCGGAAAATGCACCTTCGGCGTACCTACCGGACAATTTCTGGCGTACGTAGTCTCCAAGCGAGGCATTAAGGCCAACCCCAGCAAGATCGACACCATCGCGCGACTCGGGAAACCCGAGTGCCTGCGCGACGTCCAAAAGTTGGCAGGGCGAGTCGTGGCTCTCAGTCGCTTCATCCCCCGACTAGGCGAGAAGGCAATGCCCCTATGCCGCCTGATGCGCAATAACCCAACGTTCCAATGGGACGTAGAGGCCGACAATGGATTGAAAGCACTCAAAGAAGTGCTGCTCGTGGCACCACTACTCGCTGTGCCACTCTATAGAGAGCCAATGCTCGTCTACGTCACGGCCTCCAATCGGGTCGTTAGCGCCTTGATGGTCGTCGAACGACCAGAAGAGGTCAAGGAGCGCCCCATACAGCGTCTAGTATACTACATCAGCGAAGTCTTAACAGACTCACGACAGCGCTACCCGCAATACCAAAAACTGGTGTACGCGGTATTCTGAGCACAGCGGCGACTCCCACACTACTTCCAGGAGCACCCAATCATGGTGGTATCCTTCGCGCCCTGCAAGAAATCATACGCAATCGCGATGCGACTGTGCGAGTCTCCAAGTGGGCCGTCGAGATCGGCGTCCACAATATCAAATACGAGCCCTGAAAAGCGATCAAGTCGCAAGCCCTGGCCGATTTCCTCGCCGACTGGGAAGAGGCACAGCAGCCAGAGAAGGTCCCATACCTCCACTACTGGTCGCTCCACTTCGACGGCTCCAAGAACGCCGACGGCGCGGGGGCTGGGGTCATACTGACCTCCCCCAAAGGAGACAAGCTCCGGTACGTGCTCCACCTCAACTTCAAACCATGCACCAACAACGCGGCAGAATACGATGCCCTCCTCCACGGCATGAGAACCGCCAAGAAGATGAACATCAATCGCCTACGCTGCTACGGATACTCCGACCTAGTCGCCGGCCAAGTGGCCGGGACATGCGACGCTGTTTCCCCAACAATGATAGCGTACCGCCAGGCCGTTGACCAACTGGGAGGACACTTTGATGGCTACTCTGTCGAGTGGATCGACAGGCGTAAAAACGAGGAGGCGGACGCCCTTTCCCGCATCGGGTTGGCTCGACAGGCGCCACCAGTAGGCGTCTTCCTCGACATCATCCACAAGCCCTCCGTCACCCCACCGAAGGAGATTGACGTCGGGATCCCACTACAACCAGAACCGGCCTTAGTCGCCATGGTTGTGGAACCTAGCGACTGGACAACGCCATACATCACCTTCCTGGAACACAAACTCGTACCGAGCAATGAGACAGAGGCGCGAATGATCGTGCGCCGCTGCAAATCCTATGTCATCATCAACGGCGAGCTCTACAAGCGCAGTGTGACCGGCGTGTTCCAGCGCTGCGTACAACCAGAGGAAGGCTGCAAGATCCTCCAGGACATTAACGCCGGCGACTGCGGCCATCACGCCGGCGCCAAGTCGCTAGTCGCCAAGGCCATGCGGCACGGTTTCTACTGGCTCACCGCACACGCCGAAGCCACCAACGTCGTCCAAAAATGCGTCGGATGCCAGAAGTATGCCAACCAGACGCACCTTCCTGGTTTGGCGCTCAAGACAATCCCCATCACGTGGCCATTCGCCGTATGGGGCATGGACATGGTCGGACCGTTCAAGAAGGCCCCATCGGGCTTCACTCACCTCCTGGTCACAGTTGACAAGTTCACCAAATGGGTGGAGGCCAAGCTGATCAAGAACTGCGACGGCAAGACGGCTACCAAGTTCCTCCGTGAACTCATCTACCGGTACGGCTACCCACAGAGCATCATCACAGACAACGGCACCAACTTCGCCAAGGGGGCCATGGCGGAATTCTGTGAGGAGCACGGCATACGACTCGACCTCGCATTAGTCGCCCACCCGGAGTCAAACGGCCAAGCAGAGCGCGCCAACCAGAGCGTCCTCCACGGTCTCAAGCCACGACTACAAGTGCCCCTCGAACGCACCCCTGGATGTTGGGTCGACGAGCTCCCCTCTATGATATGGGGGATCCGCACCTCCGTCAACCGATCAACCGGGTTCACGCCTTTCTTCATGGTGTATGGCGCCGAGGCCGTAATGCCAACAGACCTGGACCACGACTCCCCTCGAGTCGCCAACTACGTCGAGGCAGCCAACGAAACCGCCCGCCAAGAAACCATCGGTCAACTCGACGAAGCACGTGACCTGGCTCGCTCCCGCACCACCATATACCAGCAAGGACTTCGCCTTTATCATAGCCGCCGAGTGCGAACTCGCACCTTCCAGGAAGGCGACCTGGTCCTATGATTGGTCCAAGACAAGAAGGGCATGCACAAGCTATCCCCCCATGGGAGGGGCCATTCGCCATAGGCCGAGTCCTTGGCAACGATGCCTACTACCTCATCGACATACGAGGTGACGGACAATTGGAGGTCGGGAGGCAATGGAATATAAACCTCCTCAGAAAGTTCTATACTTAGAACCTCACACTGTACTCCATCGAAATATATAATGAAATTCATTCAGATCACACAAATTGTGTCCACTCACCATATTCTTGTGCCACTCGCACTCGTACATGCTAGAAATATGCTACTTACGGAAGTCAACCTCTGGTCGAGCGACCGGCACGGCCAAGTAGTGCGGCACAAGGGTACCGGAAATATTCGGGCCTTGGGTCATCCACGAAAAACCCCAACCCGGAGCCGCCATTGGAGTCGCCTAGCCCGACTGGCCTGCCGGGCCAAGACATCCGACACACGCTTCTCACAACGATTTGTCCTTCCCACCCTCGCGCAAAGCGTCTCAAACACTTAAGTACCACGCACGGGGACTCCGCAAAACGGGGACCCCACGCGGCTCGGGAACACACCTAGTAAGAGAGCTGCCTAGGGATCGCCAAGCGACTGGCTCTCCGGGCCAGGGGAGGAGACGCGTTACAAACAATGCATTCATAACCTGCAACAGGATCATGACCAATATGGTCTAGCAGAACACTCGGGGACTTGTTCACAAACGAACCCCACTCGCGCTCGGGGACTCGCCGCTCAGGAGATGTGAGGGATAAAAGCAAACGCAAAAACAAATCAAACACATCGAAGTACACAAACGAGTTATACCCCATTAAAGGGCTGACGCGCTCGGGGACTCGCTCAAACTGTTGAACAAAACACCCCCTTAATTATAACACAAGACGACCAACTCCCTGCGACATGGATTACAAAAACATCATACAATGTTTGCCGCTTGGCATCTATTACAGCTATTACACTTGCTTACTCCACATGCCCTGACGAAGAAGAAGCGCCACCACCCTTGACGCGCACAAAGGGCCGCCACGGGTTCGCCGGGTACGTGGTTAGCGACTTTGCCAACGACGACCGGAAGGGCTGCTCCGACTTCATGTCGCGGTGCTCCAGCTCGGGATCGCCAGGTGCCAGCACTGTCTCCTAGTACGGAAGAAGATCCCCCATCGCCAAGACACGGTCGGCATAAGGAGTGGCCTTCGCAGTCAGCTTCAGCACCTCCGACATCTCCACCGTGCCGGTCGCCGAAGGATAGCCACTCGTGACATCGTCCAGATCGAAGTCGTCCGGGAAGTGCGCGAGGCCCAAGCTCAACGCCGTGGCGGCCCCGCGCCTGAACGCAGAGCGCGTCATCCACTCCACAACCGCGGGCACCTCCTCCAGATAGCGCCACACCTCCGTGAGCCCCCTAGGGATGACTTCGGTGGGAGACATGCCCTAGAGAGCTGCCTGGACACACAATGCTGAGGCCGTGGCAGCATTCACCACGGCAGTCACGCACTGCGAAGCGGTATACGTCTGCACCACCGGGTCGCTTTGGCCTACCACAGCTGGAAACTCAGATGCCAGTAAAACAATGGAACCCCCATAAAGCGGAGAACCGACAAAAGGATAAGGCAAATGAAAGAAACTCACCAAGAAGCTTGCGACAATTCTCCTTGATGTGCTTCGGCAAAGCGGCTTGGTCGTTATGCAGCCCCACGATAATGGAGTCCGTGGCCTTGCGTTCCTCTTCAGCGGCGGCGACGGCAGCCTTCGCACGTTCTTCCGAAGAAATTGAGGCCGCCTTAGCATCCTCCAACTCCTTGACTAGGGAGGCCACTCGCTCATTCGCCGCGTCTAGTTCGGCGAGTGGGACATACCTCTCACGGGCCTTGGAGACCTCGTCCGGGAAACCATCTACAAGCAGAGATGTCAGAGTATTGCACAAAACCAGCTCATAACAAGAAAAGAAGAACAACGTCAAACACTCACCGATCCTCTCCTGAAGGCGCCGGTTCACCTCTTGCGCCCCACGCAAATCACGCTCCAGGCGCTCTCGTGCAGCCTGCCGATCAGTAGACTCCCGCTGCAACCCTTGCAAAACAATGAGACCAGCTAAGCATTGGGAGGAAAGTTAAGACCAGTTCCCAGTCGCTGAAATTCAGTGACTAGGAACTCGGGGACTGGAGCATACAGGAAAATTAAGACCAGTTCCCAGCCACTGAAATTCCGCGACTAGGAACTCGGGGACTGGAGCATACAGTAAAATTAATACCAGTTCCTATCCGCTGACATTCAGCGACTAGGAACTCGGGGACTAGAGAATACAGGAAAATAAAGACAATTCCCAACCGCTGAAATTCAGCGACTAGGAATTCGGGGACTAAACATACCTGAGTAACAGCGCTGAGCATCTTGTGAAGTTCAGCAGCGTCATTCGACGGGACCGTGAAGGAGGTGCGCCCGCGGCGGGCCTCAATCTCCACGTCCACGATCTCCGGGAATTGCGGAGATTGCGCATCCGCACCACCTGGAAACCCCCTCGCCATAAAGCGAGGGAACGTCGCCGACGCCCTGGCAGGGGCGCTAGCTGCCGGGACCGGCACCTCCGGCGCGGACGCAGCTAGTGCTGGCTCTGATCGCGTCGCCGCCCCCTCTTCGACGAGAGGCACAGCAGCTGGCTCCACGGCGCTTCCCCCGGTCGCGGCGTCGTCAGCACCCCCCTTCTGTTTCTTCGTGACTTCAGTAGACGCGACATCCTCGGAGGCCTTCCTCTTCTTGGGCATATCACCCTCTCCCGCGACAGTGGCCGGGGGAATCTTGGCAACCGAAGGGGGACCAATCTTCTTAGCCCCCGACCTGCACGAGCCCTTCTAATCAGCACAACCACAAGACGAAAGAAGCAAAGCAAATTGGGACAAGGAAGTATAACTTACTTGGCGACTGGAAGAACGCGAAGCCCGGTACTGATATGGGCAGGCTTATCCAACTTGGGACCCAGCTTGCGACTGAGCCCCCGCTCGAATACGTCCGAAGCCCACGAAACCGAAGGCTTCCTCGATGACGAAGCCGCAGTCGCCGGGATCTCCGGCTCCGACGCCGCTGCCTTCGACGGCAACGACGACTTGGGCGGCACTACGTCGGTCGCTTTTTGGCTTGGGACCCCTGAGGTCGATGGCACGATCGAAGCCAGGGGCGCCTCTACCACCACCTCCGCGTCCTCGCCCTCCAACCCCTTCGTCGGGATTGCGGTCCTCGGGACCTTGTGCGAGACTTCAGGAGACCCATCACCGTCGGAGTCATCGTCCGACCCGAACACCATTGACGACCTGACCGGTGATGCGGGCCTTTTTGCCGGTGACTTGGGCCGGCATGGGCGCTTCGAAGGCGTAGCGGTGTGCCGAGACGTCTGCTCCTGGGCGACCTTGTCGCCTTCTTTGAACTCGTCCAGGCTGCGGCTCGCTTCGACCTCTCGCTGTTTCTACATCGGGGTCTTGCGATCCACAGGCGCTGGGGGAGCGACCTCTTCGTCTTCCCCATCGCTATTGGAAGGATCCCCCTCGGAATCTTCCTCCAGCTCCTGGGGGACTTCTTCATCGAGCGGAGGGAGCCAACCCTCCAACACCTGAAAAAGCTGAGAACCATCGCGAGTCAAAAACACGACAAGCAAAAAGAATGAAATTGGAATACGAACGGAGCAACTGGAAAGAAGACTTACTGTAGGGGCTTCATTCTTCACGGGAGTATACGGGGCGACTCCGACCGCCGCACCCTTGAACTCCGCGTCGGTGATCTTCTTTAGGGCGGCCTTGTAATCTTCGGCCTCCCACGACTCCTTGTTGGTGCGAGATGGATCAAGCTTCCCGCTGTACTCGTACATCCAATGTGGACAAGCCGCCAGCGGAACCAGGCGCCGCCCGAGCCAGCAGTTGTAGAGGTTGATCGGAACCAGCCCCTGGTCCTTCAGCTTCTGGATCTGATCCATCATTTCCGCAACAACCATCCGCTGATCTTCAGGGAGCTTCTTTGGCGCCAGTCGGCGGGGCTCGCTCCTCTCGGCGACGAATTCAGGAAGAGAGACCTCGCCGGAGGGAGTAGCTTCCTTGACGTAGAACCAACTTTTCTTCCACTCGCTGACGGCCTTCTTCGGCAGGAGGAGCTTAACGAAGTTGGCCTTCGGCTTCAACTGGAAGGTGACCCCTCCTACGGCCAGCATCAAGTCGCTGGATGCCTCGCGCCCGATGCGGCCGTGGAAGAACTCCAGCCGCAACGGGAAGTATGGCCTGCAGCCGAGATAGCACTCGCAGAAGGTGATGAAGATCGCCAGCTGCTCGATGCTATGCGGACCAAGATCTGAGGGCTTGATTGCGTAGTACGCGCAGAAGCGGCGGAAGAAGACGAAGTGGGGAACCCTAAGCCCCTCTCGAGATGGCTGGTGAAGCATTTGAACTCGCCGGGCCGCGGTTTCGGCTTGGTCTCGGAAGAGGGGGGAGTACCCTTGCGAATTACCCTGGTGTCCTCGAAGGATTTCCCCTTACGAAGTACCCTGGTGTCCTCGAAGGATTTCAACTGGGCTGTGGTGCACTTGGATTTTCCCCATGAGCCTTTGGGAGGCGCCATTGAGTGAAAAGTGGAATCGCGCCATGCGAGGAGAATAGGTCGGGGGTGAGCAGAGAGGAAGAGCAAATCGAAGAATGCAAAGAAGGATCGCGAAGCTGATCCATCACTCCCCTTATATGGGAAAGGTCGCATCTGGATAGCCGTTACCCACGGTAATTGCGCCGTAGTTACCGTTGGAGATTCCAACGGATAGTTTGACTAAGGTTGACGGTCCAACTCATGTGGTCCACTCGCCACCCACCAATCTCTCTTCTCACCGAAATGACGACTGGGCAGCAATGATGTTCATTAAAGTGACGAGTGGAGCTGTGGAGAAATTCTCCTCGGCATTAATAGAGTCCATTGCTGATTCGACTGAGCGCCCAAATTGGGCTCGCCTACTTCAAGCACCAACGGACGCATGCGCCTGCGTCAACGATGGCCTCGGGGACTACTGATGGGGATATGCCAAAGGGGGTGTGCTCAGCAGTAGGTTTCGAGTGGGCCGGAGGGCCCGTGAGTATGCCTGGAGGACCGTGACTGGACCCTGAGGAAAGAAGAAGCCCATCGGCTGGCGACTAGAAGCCCAGGAGCATAGCAGAAGCCCAGTCGGATTAGGTCAAAAGCCCCCAGATCCTTATCTTGTTCGGGGACAACTTGTAAACCTTGGGAGGTGCTTCATATATAAACCTCCCTAGGGTATCGTAGAGACTTACGTTCCATCATACACCCCCTCAAGCGACTCGCTGCCCAGCCGCCGAGCTTGCGACCCTTGTAACTCGGTCTCTCATAATCCAATCTAGCAGGAGTAGGTCTTTACCCTCCGGGGGGCCGAACCTAGGTAAACCCCTGTGCACCTGCCCCCATCTCGCACCGCAGATGGCCGCCAACTCTTCCTCACGAAACTCTCAATCGTTGCCTATGGCAGCGACTGCCGTGGCCATTTCCACGACAGGTCTGACCAGGAATTGCATGGATCATAAAGGATCACCACAGGCTCATGCCGACTCCTACATCATATGCGCTGGTGCTTGACCCAACCTTTATCGGCCCAACATCAACGTGAAGTTTTCTAGGGTGTTGATTGACAATGGTAACAACATTAATATACTATATAAGAACACCATGCACAAGTTGGGAGTATCAGAGAACATGTTGTAAGCAACGAATACAACGTTTCATGGCATTGTGTCAGGCTTGTCTTGTGAGCCCAAGCGATAACTGCCAAACTGAGAACTTGGAGTTCGAGGTAGTGGATTTGGATAATGCTTACCATGCATTACTCGGCAGACCAGCTCTTTCGAAGTTTATGGTGAGTGACCATATCAATACCTAATAATAAAGGACGGAACGCTTCTGTCAACCAGCTTTTTCTTTGGACCATTTTGCCCTCCCACCAAATCCCATATTACACACTTTGCCACCGTACCGGTTCCTCCGTTCTTTTCTTCTTCGCCGAACGAACCCTGACTCCCGTGCCTCTTTTCCCGTAAGGAAGTCAGCGCGACCCGATTCACGCCTACTGCCGCTTGATTCAGGTCCGCCAGCGTGCATAGAAGAGGTCGCGTGCGGTTGGACGAGGTCCAACAGGACGGCCGCGCGGCTAGAGGTCGCGCGTGGGAGCATAGCTGGACGTGGTCGAACAGGACAGCCGTGCAACGGCCATGGCGACTGTAGGCCGACAAGGTCTGGGACATTGAGCACGCACATGGGGCAGAGGCGCAGCAACTCAAGCGCCAGATGGAGGTCGATCTCGGATGCGTGCCATGCTTGACTGCGGTCAGCACTTAGAGGAGGGATCGCGGGCGGCCGTGGAGCCCGTAGACGACGGGGAGCTCGCAGTGGTGGCGGCACGCGTGCAGACGGAGATGCGTCGGGGTGGTGTGCGACAGTTGGTGGCGCTCTGTGGGAGAGGGAGGCGAGCATGGGTGGCGGCGCGCGTGGAGTCAGGGAGATGGAGGTTGAGGACGAGGGATTGGGCGATATGGATAACCGGCGGCGGGGTTGGAGCTCGGGGAGAGGAGCATGTCCGTTGGGGAAGAGGAAGATGAGTGGAGGGGGACCTGATCGCGTTCTGGAAAGGTTGCGACGGGGCAGCTGTAAAAAATTTAGGCGGTAGGTGGGGGTCTGATTATGATTGTGTGCCGCATGTGTAGTATGTACGAGTGGTGTCGTGTGTTCCGTGGAACAATACCTGGTACAAACGTCCGATCCAGAGAAGTTCATCCATGTCCAGCATCCTGTTATACCAGATCGGTAGCCGATCAAGTATTGCACGCCGAGACAAATCCCTTTATGAAGCTGCTCTTGACAGGGGAGCCTAGGAAGAGAGGGTGGAGCTGCTCTACTGATCCGATGGCTTGAGAGAGCTCTTTTTTCAACCTGATGGTGGCAAAGAGCTGCATGACGTGCCATCAAATGATATGAATATAGCTTCTTCAACTCTGCACTTCGCGGTCCGGAGAATGAGAATTCTAATATATTGGACAAAGTACGCAAAAATAGAGACTAAAATTACACTAAATTATCCATTATGATTCGCTACACATCTCTCCTGAATAATATATTGGGCGGTTTGTACGTAGAAACCTGTAGCGATATGGCGTTATGGCAAGAAATAACACAATGTCAAAGAGTGTCATCTGCATACAAATTATGAAATCAGCGGCAACCAGGAACTGTCAGGACAAATGTGTGCAGTTCTTTTTCCCTTTTTCTTGGTGGTTCCTCATTCGCTATTTTGGATGAAACTAACTCGAAACATCGGATGTCCGTCTTACATTTTCACACAAAAAAGATAGAGAGGAATAGATTAGCTTATATTAAATTTAAAACTGAAAACAAAGTATAGGATAATAGATTAATTGAAAAGTATAGTAAAATTGAGTATATGAGTGTATATATGTATAAAATAAAAAATGAGATTCATATTACGTGAATACATTATATGATTTTTTTTAATGTGTAGAGACATAAAAGGAGGCATATTTTTGCAACTCATGCTATACTAGAGGAGAAAATAAGAAAAGATCAAAGTAAGACTAGCATCTTAAAACAAATTAAGGATCATTAGAAGTATGTGGTACTGCAGGTCGGTACAGCGAGGGGTTTGCAATCTAAGTTTTGTTAGGCAAGCTTATGTTCACAGATGATTTGCTAAAGCGTCTAGGTATTTGTTTCTTCCGGTGGAACACACGGACACTTTTGCTAGTAAATTACTTAAAGTTGAAGATGTCAGGGCCAAATGGGGTCATTACCATTTCTAGGGACTAGGCGCTCGATGGAGTGTGCCGCAGCCTGGTCAAACTTGGCCGAGTCATTGGTGATCGCACAAGAGAAGATAAGGATCTAGGAGGTTGCAGCACTGGCTCAGTCCGTGCAACTGAATATGCCAGCTTTGAGTAACTCGCATGGAAGTGTGTCATTTCAGCCAACAAAAGATACCAAGAAGGTGCCAAATGATGATCAGTTCCCCAAGTGCACCATACTATTAGTGCGGGCCTTGGCGACAAATAGGAAAGCGAGCTCGTCAGCTTCCTCCGTGATAATCGGGATATCTTCGCTTGGTCCACACAGGATCTGCAAGGTGTTCCGAGGGAGTTGGTCGAGCACTCTTTGCACGTCAGATCGATGCAAAGCCGGTGAAGCAACCTCTCTACCGCTGCACCGAAGATAGGAGAAAAGTCATTAGTGATGAGATAGCTCAGCTCCTTGCAGCATGGTTTTACCTGGATCCTTATCATGGAAGTGCTTTACCTGGATTGGGTTTCTAATCCGATGCTGGTAGAAAAGAAGAAGGATGATCCGAACGTAGCAGTGGTGTGGCGTATGTGCATCGATTACACTAACCTGAATAAGGCGTATCCGAAAGATCCATTTCCGCTGCCGAGAATAGATCAGGTCATTGAATCGACCGTTGGGTGTGAGCTATTGTCATTTGTAGATGCGTATTCTGGTTTTCACCAGATACCACTTAACCCACATGATGAAATAAAAACTGCTTTCATTACCCCGTATGGGGCTTATGGCTATCGCACCAAGCCATTTGGCTTACGTAATGCAGGAGCAACGTATCAAAAATGCATGCAAAAATGCTTGCATGATAAAATTGGAAAATAATGTCCAAGTATATGTCAATGATGTTGTGATCAAAACAAAGGAAAGTAAAACACACCTAGATGATATCTGGCAAACATTTGCCAACCTAAGGAGGTTCCGGATGAACACTAACCCAAAAAAATGCAACTTCAGTGTCCCGGCTAGGAAGTTACTCAGTTTCCTCGTCTCCTGCTGAGGTATCGAGGCTAACCCAACCAAAATCCGAGCTATTGAGGGAATGGAGTTGCCGAAGTGTCTTCATATGTGGAGAAGTTCAATGGTTGACTGACATCGTTAAGTCGGTTTGTATGTCAGCTGGGAGAAAAGGCTTTGCCTCTCTATCAGCTAATGAAAAAATCAGAAAAATTCATATGGACACCTCAAGCAGATAGCGTGTTTCAAGAACTGAAAAATATGTTAGCCTCTGCACCAGTGTTAGCATCACCACTATCCAAAGAGACGATGTTTCTCTACATAGCAGCGACTAACCGAGTCGTGAGTGACGTGGTAGTGGTAGAGCATGACGAGGAGGGTAAGTCAGTGCAGAAGCCAGTATATTACCTAAGCGAGGTATTTTCCACTTCAAAGCAGAAATATCCCCATTTTCAGAAGATGGCATATGGCGTCTATATGGCGGCCAAGAACCTCAAGCACTATTTTGAGGAACACCTGTAGCGCCCCAATTGTCTAACAATTGTAATGCTACTTGTCCTAGTAAGCTATTGGCTACTTTATATATATTATTGTTGCATCATAATTATATCATGCTCATGTCATCATGCCACCTTGCATTTGAGCATCATATAAAACTCCTATTCTTTTGGCTTTTCTCTCACATGCATTATTAATTGTATTTGCTTCTTGATATTATTTTTGGCTATTGATATATTGTCTAAATGCCCAAGTTGAGTTGGGGGCATATCTTTTATTCCATTCCACCACCTTTCTTTCTACCACTTTATAATTCCACCATCCCTTCACCATGAGCTTGTAATTCTTTTCTTGTGACATTTTAATTCTAGCTCATGTAGTTGGGGTGGATCAATCTTCTAAATTCTTGTGCTTGGTTTTATATCCATTTTTGGAAATGCATAAGAATAATGTCATCATATTATTATTGTTGTCACAAAATAAATAATGGCATTATTATTTTGCATGGACCATGCAAGCTCTACACCACCTCCACCTCATTGGGTTTTCTTTTGTTTTAGTGGATCTTATCTTGGGGAAACATCTACCACCATTACACCCTCCTCATAGTCTCACCCCTCTCTTTATCTTCTTATTTCATTCTCCATGCATGAACCATATGAGGCCTATTCCTTAATTAATTTCTTTTTCTTTTTCTTGGAATTCTTTCCTCCTCCACCTCAGGATCATTCTAGCCACCACCATGCTCCACTTGAGTTGGTTTTATCCACACCATTGACATTCATTTTATTTTATTTATCTACATGGGTGGTCATATGAGCCTATTTCACCATCTTCTTTTCTTCCTCTTTCTTTCTAGTTTCTTTTCCACATTAGCTTATGCAAGTTCAAGCACTAGGGTCCTTCTTGACATGATCTCTTGAACCAAAATAAATTCAAATATCTAAACATCTAACCTATCTAGTTCTCTCTCTCTCTCTCTAATCCTCTCCTAATCCCTAACCCTAAAACCTTCCTCTCTCTCTCTCTCTAGCTTGGCCTCCATGCCAAGCCTCTCTCTCTAGCTGGCCCCACCCTAGCTAGACCTAGCTCTCTCTCTAAGCTAGACAAAACCCTAACCCTAACCCGAGCCCCATCTAACCTAGCCCTAGCTACTCCCTCTCCTTTCTCTCTTCTCTCTTCCTCCTACCAGCCCCACCTGCAGCTGCGCCACCCCAGCCCCACCTGCAGCCACCCCTACCTCGCCAGGACCAGCCCCAGCCTGCTCGCCCACGTGCTCGGGGGGAAGGAGGAAAGGGCCGAAGCCCCTTTTTCCATCTACCCCGCTCCCACCTGCCTCCCCTCTCTCCCTCTCACTTTCCCCTCCTCCTCACGCCTCTCTGGCCTCGCCAGATCCGCCCCAGAGCACCCCCTCCTTCCCCGTATTCTCCACCGTCGCCCCCACCTGCCGCCAGTCACCGCCGACTACCGCCGCCATCTCCTCGTTCCGGCCGTCGAGCTTGTCGTGGAAGTGGTCTGGGAGATCGAGGATATCCCCCTGCGTCGCCCAGCACACGCCGTCGCGGAGGAGAAGCCCCAGCACCGCCAGTTCCTCGCCGCCCGACGCGAAACCCTAAAACTCCGGCCGCCAGCCTCACCGTCGATCCACCGCTCCTCGCGCCGATCCAAGCCCACCAGCGAGCCCGCGGTGAGCTTCTTCTTCTTCCTGACAACCTCCGCCTCTCCGTATCACTCTGGCCTCGCCGTGCGTTTGGTCGAACGCTCTCCGCGCGCCAGAGCTCGCCAGCATCTGCTACTTTCCCGCGTCACGCTCGCCCTATCTAGCCCGCGTCCACCTCCCTGGCAGCTCCCCCAGCACCACCGCACCGGTTAGCCTCCTCAACGCGGACTCCCGCGACCCGGGATCGAATCCCCGCTCGCCCGCGCACGCGCCTGCCGCCAGACGGAGGAGAACGATAAACAGTAGCCGGCCGTGGCCATTTTGCAAAAAGCCCCTTCCCTTTTTAATTACTGCAACCCGCGCTCCACACGACCCCACCTGCCAGCCGCTCTGGGAGTTTTGCAGGAAAACCCCTCCGCTTTCTCAGACGCAACCCGCGGTCCAGCTGGCGCCCCACCAGTCAGCCACTAGGACTTCCTCCGCTGGCACGTGGCCCCTTCCGCGTTGGCCCGCCTGTCAGCCGCTGAGGGTGAGCCAGACCCGCGTGCAAAAGCGTTTTCGCGCGCGCGTGGCCCCATTCGACGCAGGCCCACCCGTCAGTGTCTGGGTCTGAGTTTTCCTGGGTGCAAAAAGTATTTCTCTGAGTCTATTTTAATTCAAATCTTTTCCAAATTATTTTAAATTCAAATACTTTTCAGATTCAAATAATTTTTAAAAATACAAATCCAAATAATACAAATAATATATGTTTTGGAATCAGAAAAATGTGAGGAATTCAAATATGCCCTTAAAAATATATTTTGAACACCTTAAATTTCGAGTTGATTAAAATTACAAGAAAATGCCCTTTTCCTTAATTAATTAATAACTTTTGTTTTATAATTCCAAATTTGACAAATAATATGTCTAAATCGATCAGCACGACGAGCCCATTCTATTTATGCAATCCTTGTTCTGATTTGAAGCATGCATCATGTTGACATTTAAATTCTGAACTGTTTATGACAATAAAACTTGGGCAAATAAATGATAAAGTGCTTTATTTCTTGTATCCACACCTCACCTTTGCCATGCTACTTTAATGCCATGTAAATTGTGCATCATTCATCATGGCATGCTTGGTTGCTTGTTGCATTTCAATTCATATGCTTGCGCACTTTATTTATGTTGGTCCTTGTTTGTTTGGTTCTTTTCGGATAGACGCCCCGCAGGATAATTACCAAGAATCACAGGAGTATTACCCAGATCCATCTCACACTTCAACTGAACTGTCAGGCAAGCACTACCACATGCTTGCATACATACAGTACCTACTGCCTCTATCTTATTCTTGCATCATTGAGTCACGATTGCATTAAATTGAAGCCCAAATACTGCATAGCCTTTACTTTTAAACCACATTAAGCCTGTTCCGGTCCCATGAGCCATTACTACAGGAGTTGTTTGAGCCATGCGAGTCATAGAAAAGCATGCTTAAGGTATGTGAGTGTCGGATGGATAACGAGGTACCTAAACAACATGACCTGAGTAGTAATGGGATAACTAATGAAAGAGGCACCGGTGAGCAATATCTGCTATTTGGTTTTTCATGCTCACTTGTGTCCCATAGGACCCCGAGTACTTGAATCCTGTTCCTTGTTTATTCGCACTATCCACATCCGGGAGGCCTTATGGACCCCCCTGAGCTAGAGCTTGATTCATTCTTATTTCTTGGGGCCACAATTAGTTTGGGGCTTTATTACTATTCTGTACTTATGCCATGTTACTGCTTGATTTAAGATTGTGTGTGGAGCACCTGTACTGTTTTGGATCGTGACACGTTTTCGCTGTATCGACAAGCCCAGTCACATTTTCGGGTTCCCAGTCGTTTACCGCCGTCCACACAAACCTTGGGTCCGTCTCGGAGTCGGCCAACTTCGCTGCGGGTAGCTTAATGGGGTGGCCCCCTGAAATATTTCTGAATCCTGTGATTGCTTTGTCGTGAATGCCTCGTTGGGTTTTGATTTGGTTTTTCCGAGGTTGATCGAGTGTGTGTTGCTATTCGTGCACCCCTGCAGGGTAAATCTTTCTGAAAGCCGTGTCCGCGGTTATGGACGACTTGGAGCACAGTTTCTCGATCATAGACAAGTATAACTAAAGTACCGCTTTTCAATTGACTAAGTATTTGACTAGTAAATAGTGCAGTACTCATGGAATGGTTAATAAAACTGCCAACGGATGATGGGGGTTGTTCGTCCGCTTCCTCGTTGGTAAGCGAGGAGGAGGATGGATCTGTTAATTATACTGTTATAACTGTTGTTCTTAATTCACGGACTTCCGTCTATCATTGGTTAGGCGGAAGGTTAGCGAGTCTCTATAGAATGGTTAGGTATTATCTTTTGCTGCAATTGCGTCACCCCAGGTTGTGTCCCCTTTAGTGGCATAAAGACTTGCTGAGTACCCCTAGGGTCTCACACGATAAATTGTTTGATTCAGATGAACAGGTGTACCCGCAAGATGGATACTGGGTGGAAGAGACAGATGATGTTGGCAACGATCATTCGGTGTAGAGATTCCGGGAACGGGGATCCGTGTGATCTGTGGGCGGGATGTGTTTATTTATGGGGCATCTTATGCCAATTTGCTTCTTATCCGTACTCGGATCTTGTTTTCCGCTTCCGCCTGATACTCTGATGTGTGATGTATGAGGAGCTATCCTAAATTATTATATCTATCTGGGATGTTTGGATCTTGCCGTATGGCGTTGCACTATTTCTATTTCTTTTAGATGGAATGGCTCTGATGTACTGTTGTATGTGGCTTGCATACATACTCACTTGTGTATGTAGTTGATCCCTTCGCCTGCCGATTACGCCGCTCGTTCTTGTCCCGTTGTCTGAAAGTGGTTAGGACGGCTGAAAGGTCTACCGTGAGTGGCCCTGGGCCCCACCGTACTATTTTAACCACTTTCGTTCATCCAGGCATTAACTAAGAGCGTAATTCACCGAGGTAGTTACAACACCCCATTAATGTGATATGTGAAGCACCTATATCCGAGATAATGAGTAACAAAGATGCAAGTGATCGGATCGCAAAATGGGCCATTGATTTAGCCCCTTACGCTCCACAATATGACAGAAGAGATGCGATCAAGTCTTATGTAGTAGCTGATTTTTTTCGTGTTTTGGGCTGAAATGCAGTACAAGCCACCTTTGTCGGACTCAAACTACTAGAGAATGCACTTTGATGGTTCAAAATTAAAGGACGAGCTAGGGGCCTGGGTAGTCCCTACCTCGCCCAAGAATGATCAGTTGCGATATGTACTTCATATCCATTTTCAAGCATCAAACAATGTGGCCGAGTATGAGGCGCTCATGCACGGACTAAAAGTGGCAAAAGATATTGGGATACATCGAATATAATGCTTCGGTGATTCATATCTAGTGGTGCACCAAGTGTCTAGTCATTGGGATTCTTTAGACGCAAACATGGGTCTTTATAGATTTCATGTCCAAAAGATATGTGGGTACTTTGAGGGATGTGAATTTCATCATGTACCCTCGGCAGAAAATGATACAGCTGATGTGCTGTCTAAGCCAGGCTCATCTCGGCAAGCTATCCCACCAGGAGTTGCTTTGGAGCATCCAAGAAAGCCATCTATCACCCTTCACCAGAATCCGAGTCAATTTATATCCTGGCAAACCTCGGATCAGGAGCTGCCGCAATGGACATTGACTGGGGGACTACCTCGGCAAACCCGGGGACTGTTCAGCTTGATCCAGCAGAGGTTATGTCTGATCTAATGGAAATTGACGAAGTGCTTTTCCTAGCTCGTACTGTACCAAATGGGCACAACCAATATTTGAGTTCTTGAAAGATGGAACTTTGCCAAGTGAATAGATACTCTTTAGGAAAGTGCAGAGGAGAGCAAAGGCATATACTGTAATCAATGCCGAGCTATACAAGAGAAGTCTAACAAGTGTCTTGCAGTGATGTGTTGATCCAGAAGAAGGGTTGGACATCCTCTAAGATATCCATCAGGGGGAATGTGGGCATCATGCCTCATCTAGAACCTTAGTCGCAAAAAAGCTTTTCGGCATGGGTTTTACTTGCCAAGTGCCTTGTAGCAAGCCTGGAACTTGTGAGGATATGTAATAGGTGTCACAAGTACGCAAGCAAGACACATCTACTGATGTCTAAACTCAAAACTATACCAATCACTTGGCCATTTGTTGTGTGGTGTTTGGATATGGTTGCACCATTTAAGCTGGCCAAGGGAAACATGACCCACATCTTAGTCATGGTGGACAAGTTTACAAACTGGATTGAAGTAAAGCTAATAAGAAAGTGTGATGGATCTACTGTGTAACATTCCTCAAAGATATCATCCTGAGATACGGCTATCCACATAGTATCATAACAGATAATGGCACAAATTTCGGTGAAGGAGCGTTTGCCCTGTTCTTCCAACATAAGAAAATCCGGCTAGATGTCGCATCAGTGGCCCACCTCGCATCGAACGGGCAAGTGGAAAGATCCAATGGACTAGTACTGTTCAGGATAAAACCTCGGCTCATTGATCTGCTGCAAAGATCAGTGGAGTGCTGGATTGAGGAACTTCTAGTGGTATTGTGGAGCTTAAGAACAACTCTGAATTGATCAACAGGCTATAGGCCATTCTTTCTGGTATATGGGGCCGAAGATGTATTACCAGCCAACATAGAGCATGATTCGCCTAGGGTCACGCGATACACAGAAGCCGAAGTGCAAGAAGCCTGGCAAAACAATGGTGATCTTCTAGAAGAAGCGAGAGAATTGGCATTGTCTAGATCCTCCATATATCAGCAAAATCTCTCATGCTATCATGGCCAGAAGGTGAACCCCCAAGTCTTCTGGGAAGTTGATCTGGTACTTCGGCTGGTGCAGCGCACTGCCGGCATGCATAATCTATCCCCCCATGGGAAGGGCCATTCATTGTAAGAAAAGCACTTCACAATGATGCGTATTACCTCATTGATGCACAACCGTAGGACAAGAACAAGGCGAACAGGGCAGGGGAAGAATCAAAGAGGCCATAGAACGTAGCACTACTTCGTCCATTTTACACTTAGCTAAAAGTGTATGTATCTCGAACTCTCACATGTCAGCTTGTATGTCGGCAATGAGCTTATCAATGAAACCTCCACACCTTGAGTAGAAACTCGGGGATAGCCTTAAAAATAATTGTCATTTTTATATTTTCCTTTTATACGTTGGCTGGCTTAAATTATTTACACCTTAGCCGAGTTAGTAATGTGTTGGCACCAAAAGCTAATTCTTCGACTTGCTACTGTCCAACAAGAATTGGCTTCATGGTGAGCAAAAGAACAAGTTTGGAATTGATGGGCACATGAAAAACGACTAAGGGAAGGAACGTAATCGAGACGACATTTGCTTTTTGTACTAACCCCTGTATTTACTTTATTTTTGTTATGTTGAGTTATCTTGAGATAATCCTAGAAGATTCAAGTATTGTTAGATCAATTTTTTGAACCTCCGACTCCTAAGTCAAATGCCGAATAATGGTAGACGCGAGTCGAGTCACTGAATTGGGAGAACAAGAAAATGAAACCCGGGGACTTCACGCAAGTTAATCCAGCATAAGAACATAAACTATAGAAAAATAACATATTGTTTAATACATCTGCACCTAGCATACCAGGGATTTAATGAGTTTTAAAGTTTTCTGGCTTAAGAAGCTGCAACGACCGAATCATCCGCAGCAGGAGGAGCCAAGTTGTCCTCGGTGTTGGGAGCCTCGGCTTCAACTTCATCGTCTGGGTTTCCCTCAGCATCCTAGGCATAATCCGAGTCTTCCTGGTCATCATCCGCATCTCCTTCAATGTAATCATCATCAATGGCCTCGAGGAAACTCGGTCCAATCATTCCATTCATGACAATGAGCATATTGGATAAGATCATAGGCATGATCTTGATGTTGGGCGATGCAGGCCGGATCATTGGTCCACCTGGATCCAGTGTGCAAACGACCAAGTACATTCAGGTCAATGCCTTCGTACCAGGACATCACAAAGGATAAGGTCGCCTCAGCTCCAGCACATGCAGCAGATTCTTGCCACAAACTGAGTTGCGTGCTGCTATCCCGGAGTCTCTCGATTAACATGACAACTTCCTTGGGATCAGTTTCACCCGGCCACACGGTATGAAAAGTGTTGATGGCTGCGTCGAGGATCCCCTCCCCAAATACCTTCATGGGCCCGAGGCAGGCTGCAAGACCAGCCAAGGATTCATCAATTGTGATCTCTCCAGAGCTAGGACCAGTTTGAGTGTGTTTCCCCTGGTACTTGCGGATGGAGACATCGTAGCAGGCCTTGGACTGAGAAAAATCCTCTAAAAGAACAAACATCAATCAACTTAGAAAGTGCAAACATAAGAGTAACCTCGGCAATAAGAAACAAGACTCGGAACAAAGAACCTTACGAGCTATGAGGCTATGGATCTGAGTCAATTGGGCCAACCAAGCCATTTGCTTCTTCTGGAAATCCTCAAGCGCGGTGTGTGCCAACTCAAGTTTGGCCTCGGCCTCTTGAAGAAGTCCTTTGCTTTTATCAAGCTGGCATAGAAGTTGGACCTTTGCATTGGAGAACTCTTGATCTAATTTTTCAAGCTCAGTTTGCTAGAGCAATTTGAGGTTTTTGTTCTCGGCACAGAGCGGAGCAATCTCCTCATCCTTCTCCTTCAGCTAGGCCTGGTGTTGTCCTGCTTGTTCGAGAAAATGGAGCATCATGTCAGGCAGGGGCATGCTATCTTGAAGATACACTTCAATGATTTTTTGACCCGGCAGAGCCGAGGTATAATAACCTGCCGAACCAGAAGGAAAAAGGACAATGGATAAGAAGCGAAGGAAAGGTACCTTTTAGCTCGGCCACCTCCTTTTTCAGCGCTTCATTCTAGGCGTCCACATTGGCTATAAGATCTGAATCACAAGTCAATTCGGCAAGCCAAGATGAAGGGAAGTAAAATTGAAAATATGAAAGAAAGAACTTTACCTTTCTGCTTCAGATTTGGCAGCAGTGACTTGTTTTTCACAGAAAGCTCTTTGTGGGAGTCCAGAATCCCCTAGAACTTGGCGGTGTGGCGGTTTGTGGTGATCTGGAAAGAAAAATGTTAGTTCGCGAATAATAAGGAGTTTTTAAAGTTACTCAAGACCCGGGCCAAGTGGAACCTAACCTGGCTCTAGGTGAGTGAATATTTGAAGTTACTCAGATCCAGGCCAAGAGGAACTTAACCCGGCTCTAGGTGAGTGAATATTTGATGCTATTCAGACCCGAGCCAAGTGGAACTTAACCCAGCTGTAGGTGAGTGGATATTTGAAGTTACTCAAGACCCAGGCCAAGTGGAATGTAACCCGGATCTAGGTGAGTGGACATCTGAAGTTATTCAGATCCGGGCCAAGCGGAACTTAACCCGACTATAGGTGATTGGATATTTGAAGCTATTCAGATCCGGGCCAAGTGGAACTTAACCCGACTATAGGTGATTGGGTATTTGAAGTTATTCAGATCCGAGTCAAGGGACTATAGGTGATTGGGTATTTGAAGTTATTCAGAACTTAACCCGGCTCTAGGTGATTGGACATTTGAAGCTACTAAGGAATTTAACCTAGTTAAAATACTTCGGGTTTGGAAACAAGTTACAGAAAAATCGCACAACTTTATTAAGAGCATCTGGCAAAGTAACACGTTACTCCCCCGGAGGCTCAGGGACTGGAGGATATGTAAAAAAGATAACTAAAGGATTTACCTCCATCATTTTACTAGCATAATCAATGGCTTTGGTAACTGTATTCATCTAGGCACCAATCTTCGCAGGACCAAACTTCGTCAGAGCTGACATCAAAGTATTCAGCGTTATTCAAGTTCTCTACGAACTCAGCGAGTGAGCTGAGGCTCCCACCACTGAGAGTCCGAGTTAGGACTAACCCATTTTCATTAGCGGCTTGGCATGCATCCTTGTTAGCGGTCGGACTGGTATGCAGCGCAAGCTGTTTTTGCAAAGTGGGACCTGAAGTGGCACTGCCTTACTACATCATTGAAGCAATTGTGCACTGCCCGGACCTAGTGGTTGATCCCTTAGGATCTGCCTTGGTGGCCACAGAAGCGGGCTTGACCTTGGTCATGTCGGCAGATTTCTTGGCCTTGGTGACTGGCTTGGCATGCTGCTGTGAAGCTTAAGGTTGCACCTCAGCCGAATGAGAAGGCGCAGAAGACTTGGTCTGAGGCTTCGGCCGAGTTTGATCTTATCGCCGAGCTGGTTGAGGTTGAACTTGGGTCGGTGCCATAGTCACCGGCACCTCAGTAGAAACTTTCTCGCCGCCGATGTTGCTGGCACCATCATCTTCTCCTTGCTACGGAGTAGAAGGGCACTTGGGTGATCTGACATAGTCAAATCCTCGGGGGTGCTACCTCTACCCATGATGATGTTGCCCTCCTCCCGCCAAGTTGAACTGACGTTTGGCACAGTGGGAGAATTATCCTGGACGGGGCTCGGAATAGGAGCATTGTCATGGTAGGGAGAAGGTGGATTCCCACGAAAAGGAGAGGCTATGCTGGGACCACTCTAGGAAATGTCCTTGGGGCCCTGCCGAGTCAAATATAAAGGAGTATCAAGTTAGACCATAAAGAGAGAAATAAGAAATACATGTAAAAAGAGCTACGTTACTCAAAGAACAAGAAAGGAAAGGAGAAGTTACTTGGGCGCGGTAGGTGGATCCTTGGGCTTTGGAGATCTCCGGACAGTGGTCTTGATAGGGGGTTTAGTGCTGACCTTGTTGGCGGACTTCTTGTATCTTTTCCTGGCTCTGGGTGGTTCAGAAGAAGCAACCGAGGTTGTAGGTCGCTTCTTAGCTGGGCCCGGATCTCCCACTACCACCGGAGTCACTTCGTGCACCTGACCAACTTGGTTAGCTGGAGGGGGATCAGGAGGATAGGCATATTAGATAGGCATAGGGATAAATACCTCCAAGACCTCACAATCATCATCATCTTCATCGTCATTGGGCCAATTCCTTAAGACAGAAGTCTTAGCGGAGGGTCGGCTGGAGCCAGAGTCTGCAATAGGTATGAACTCCTCGGAGTCTGTCTCCTCCATATCTGAGGTATCCTGATCCTTGCCCCACTTGAGGGCCGGGGTTGAGGTGTCCTCTATTGTTTGCTAAAGGAATTTCTGAAAATAATAAGGCAAAAGGATCAAATAAATGATACAAGACGACATAAAGTTTAACTTGGAGAAAGGATCGCATAAGAGATGTACCGCGGGAACTAGCCTATCTCGGCTGAAGTGCTCTAGCCCCCACTCCCAATCCTCGCTCAAGGGCATACTGAAGATACACTTAACCCAGCGATAGATCTGGGAGCCGGAGAGCTTGAACAATGAAACTCGGTTAGGGTCGAGGTGACCGCTCATATGGCAAAGTTTGTGGGTGCGTTTCTATAGCGGGCAGATTCAGCTCCGGATGAAAGTGATCATTAGATCCTCGCTGTACATTTCATCTTTCTTCAAATCAATGATGCGCTTCTCCACCAGGTCAACCAAGGTGCTTGACATCCTGGGGATCTGGCCCCATCGATTCCTATCAGGGATGCCGACAGAAAAAGGAGGCACCCAAATCTTATCCTCCAAGGTATCGGTATTTACATAAAAGAACATCTTGGCCCACCCTTTGAAGGACTCCAAGCCGGTAACCCGGGGAAACATGGAGTCTCGCCGAGGAGATATGGAGCCTACCCCACATTGGGTCAGGCGAAGTTCCTTATTCGGAATGATGTTTGCCTGGAAACCAAAGAACTTGAACCAGATCTGTATCTAGGGCAACAGGCCGAGATACCGCTCGACGCTAGAAACAAAAGAAGAGAGAGGCGGTGGTGTTCACAGGAAGATGATGGTGTTGGAGAACAAAAGTAGTGAGGAAGTCATGGAAGAAATCACTAATAGGAAGGCTGAAGCCGCGCTGGAAGTGGGAAAAGAAAACCATGAACTCACTGGGATCGGGAGCGGGGATAAGTTCGTCGCTAAGAATGCGACAGCTAACCCCGGTGGCAACGCGACAGGTGCGGGTGAGCCAGTCAATGTCACCTTGGCACACCCAAGAACTATCCCAAGCACCATGCTCGTGGGTGGCGCCGCCCTCCTCGTTCTCCTCCACGACGGTGAAGTCTTGCAGCATCTCTAGATCTTCCTCAGAGGAGAAATCTGAAGCGGGGGAGAAGGGCCTCGATTGACACGTCCCTATAGTGACTTCGAGCGGCGCTACTGTGGCGACGCAAGTGAGGGCAGGAGAGCAGAGGTGGCGGCACTGACGCTAAGCACATAGCGGCGTTTGCACCAGAAGGAAGAATAAGAGGCAAAGGCGAGTGGGGGAAAGTGGTCAAGGACCTCCCCCGCTCCCCGATTTAACCATGCTCCTAGCGGGGGTAGTGGGATCGCAATTTGCGTCGGGCCACATCATGTGGGCGTATCTCTCAAAGGAACCAATCAGCAGCGAGCCACACGGAGGGTCACATGGCATAGAATACCAAGTGACGCGACGTGGCTCTGTAGTTATCATAGAGGCACCCACGTTGTGACGGTTGTGCAGTAATTCCTAATAGAATGCGCAGTAACTGACACATGCCCTTAAAATGAGGCAAGGATAATGATTACCCTCCATGTAGGATGTGGGGAAGTGTACACGAGAAGGAAGGCATCAAAATGGGATAACCCAGATGCGAAGTTAAGACCCGGCCAACGAGGAATAACTCAGAAAGAGCCAAGGGAGGTCAAAGGAAATACCAAGTCAATAAAGTAAGCCGCTGATTTAAATCCATAGCGTGCCGACATAAAGGCACCTCGACGAGAAGAACAAAGAATCATGTGGGTTGAACCTGCTATGGCCTTAACAACTAAAGTTGCTAAGACCGCACTAGCTTCAAGGACTAATGTTGGGGGGATGACCCCGGGTAGGGTCGAGCCGGGGTATAAAGGCAATGTTAGCCGAGGTACGATAAGGTCAAAGAAAGTGTTGACCGAGCTATCTAAAGGCCGGACGAATTATGGCCAACTCAGTTTTGGTTATCTTTACCCAGCAAAGACCTCGGCCGACATAAGGCGTATGTCAGCACCATCATGTTACTTGTTTGTAGGCACCCTCAGGGCCGAGTTAATCAGGCAGAAGCCGGGTTACTACTTGGATTACAGGAGAAGGAAGGTATCTTCCCATGGTTAGTGCTTTTCTCGCTCCACTACAGAGATAGCGCAGAAGACAAAGAGGACCAGCTGCACGGGCCGACAAGAGTTACGTCTCCTGATCATTGCTGGTCTGGTGACACGATGCCGCAAAGGCTTACGCCAGGGCTTGAGAGACGCTTACACCATGAGCTCTAGGAGGCTTACGAAGGGAAAAAAGTGGATCACCGCTTTGCCATTTTGGGAGGAGCATATTCCTAGAATATGCTCTCCACGTATGCCCTAAGTGTAGTCTAGCCACCCCTTTATAAGGTGCGCCAGGACCTTGAAGGAGGGGGTTGATCATTTTTACTAAGGGAAGAACCCTAGAGAGAGGGGTGAGTAGTGAAGAACTTAATCTTTCTCCTCCCCACGAATAGCTCAAGGAGCATGTGTAAACACCATAGATCTTGAGAATACAAACCATCGGTGTGTGGAATCACCACACTATCCCTCCATGGATACGTCTAGCACACTTTGGGCCCATCTTTAGCCTATCCATGACACCTGCCGTGACACCACCACGACAAGACTGCTGCTTTTACACTCAATAGAGTGCCATCAAAATCCATTGAAATGACACCATATGAATTGTGGTTTGGCACGAAACCCAACTTATCATTTCTTAAAACTTGGGGATGCGAGGTTTATGTAAAATGTTTGCAGCTAAACAAGCTCGATCCCAAGTTGGGAAAAAACGTATTTGTAGGTTATCCCAAAAAAATATTAGGTATTCCTTTTACCACAAAATTGAAGGCAAGATATTTGTCGCGTGAGGACTGTTTCTTCAGAAGGAATTTCTCGCTAAAGGTTTAACTAGGAGGCCAATGGAGATTAATGAGGTTATTGAACTAAGGAGAACTAAGGATATGTTTCTTGTATACGGAGGTGAAGAAGAGTTGGTGGCTAAGTGTTATGTCGATGCTAGCTTTGACACTGATCCGGATGACTCTAAGTCTCAATCCAGATATGTATTTCTCTTGAACGGAGCAACAGTCAGTTGGAGGAGTTCCAAACAACCTGTGGTGGCTAGATCAACGACGGAGGCGGAATATGTTGCTGCTTCAGAAGCGGCGCAGGAAGCGGTTTGGATGAAGGAGTTCATAACAGAACTAGGTGTGGTTCCTAGTGCATTGGAACCAATGGTGATCTATTGTGACAACAATGGAGCCATAGCCAACGCCAAGGAATCAAGGTCTCACAAGAATTCCAAGCATATTAAGCGCCGGTTTCACTCCATCCGTGAGCATGTCAAGGATGGAGATATAAAGATTTGTAAAGTACACACGGACCTAAATGTAGCAGATCTGTTGACTAAAGTTCTCCCTAGCGCAAAACATGATCAACACCAGAACTCCATGGGTATTAGATTTATCACTATGTGAACTAGATTATTGTCTCTAGTGCAAGTGGGAGACTGAAGGAAATATGCCCTAAGAGGCAATAATAAAGTTGTTATTATGTATTCCTTGTATATGATAGATGTTTATTTTGCATGCTATAATTGTATTGATAGGAAACGTCAATACATGTGTGTTTAATAAACAAAAGGTTCCTAGTTGTGCCTCTCTTATAGACTAGCTCGTTGATTAACAAGATGATCAAAGTTTCCTGATCATGCACATTGGATGTTGTTAATAACGAGGTCACAACATTTGTGAAATGATGTGATGAACATTCATCCAAAATATAGAATTATGATCAAAGTCATTATGTTCATATTGCTATAACATCATACGAAGTAATCTTAGTCCTTAGACCATGAGATCATGTTAATTGCTAACACCGGAAGAGTATCTTGATAACATCAAACGTCACACCGTAACAAGGTGATAATAAAGGTGGGTTCAGTGCTACGAAGGTGTTATGTTGAGGCTCATGGATCAAGAGTGGAATTTGTAAATCCCAATGACAGATAGATATACTCTAGGCCCTCTCAGTGATATCACATTAAGATAGCTTGAAAGCAAGTGATGTGATCACTAGAATGTTATATCACGGGAACGAGAAAAGAGTGCATGTCGGTAACAAGATCAAACTAGGTATTTGGATACTGATGATCTAATCTCAGACATGTATTATATCATGATACAAAGGGATTAAGTTACTAGCATTAAAGGTTTTCACGAACATAGAAGTCATCGTTGAATGTGCAGGAGTCAGTATGGATCTCCAGGTCCCGCTTCTGATTATTGATCTGAGAGGAGTCTCAATCATGTCTGCATTATTCGCGAACCGTAGGGTGACACACTTAAGGGTTTCCGAACACCATTTTGGAGCACATATGTTTCAGACGAAAGAACTGCAAAGCACTGGAATTATTTCGATGGAAACCGGAATAGTTTCGGGTGAAATTGCAGAAAGTGGTTATGCATGTGATATTGAAATGTTGCAAGGGTTTTATGTGAATGTTTGTTAATTAAAGTAATTAACAAAATTCTGAATAAAATAAATAAAAGAGTTTTATTAATTGAGAGTTGCATTAAATTTGGTGGAAATTTAATGCATGTGAGTGGAACTTTGGGTGGAGCTTGAATTGATGTGAGTGGAGCTTCCACCACATGAATGAGGAAGAGGAGGGGGCACCCCCCTTGGCTGCCGGCCATGGGAGGGGAGGTCCCCCCTCTCCTATAAAAGGCCTCCCTCTCCTCTCTCACAAAGCACACCTCCTCGTGAAGGATCTCTCTCCCCCTCTAGATATATTCCCCCATGGTCTCGGATTAGCGAGATACATGTTCCCGGTGGCCTTGCGTCTAGAAGGAGTTGCTGCTTCTGCTGATTCGCTAGAGAGAGGAGGTGGAGTTTGTCCGGTGTCTTGAACGTGTGTGCGAGGACGGATGCGCTGCTGATTTGGAGCGCTAGGACTTCCACACGATCTTGAGATCAGCAAGCGTACGACTATATCATCCACGAGTTCCAACTCGTTAACAAAACTGTGTTGTCTTCGAGGGTCTCTATGGATGTATATCCACCCGTTGCTCTATATCTAGTAGATAGATCTTGGCGTATAGTTCTCATCGTAGGAAATTTTTTGTTTTCTATGATGCGAACCCAACACTTATCATTTCTTAAAACTTGGGGATGCGAGGTTTATGTAAAATGTTTGCAGCAAAACAAGCTCGATGCCAAGTTGGAAAAAAGCATATTTGTAGGTTATCCCAAAAAAAATTAGGTATTCCTTTTACCACAAAATTGAAGGCAATATATTTGTCGCGTAAGGAGTGTTTCTTGAGAAGGAATTTCTCGCTAAAGGTTTAACTGGGAGGACAATGGAGGTTAATGAGGTTATTGAACCAGATCAACATGGGCATAGTAGCGCAGCACCAAAAAGTTTTCCAAAAATGCCTATGGCGCCATTAGATGTTGTCACGCCTACAAACATTGTAGTCCTAGAGATTACAGCTCCTATTGAATCACGTAGATCTCGTAGAGTTCGTCTTCCGGTGGTAAGATTTGAAGATGAACTATTGTTGTTGGACAATGAGGAACTAGTTACAGACAAAGAAAGTATGATGGGCCATGACTCCGTTAAGTGGCAAGATGCCATGAAATCCGAGATAGAATCCATGTACGAGAATAAAGTTTGCAACTTGATGGGCCCTCCTGAAGGCATAACGCCTATAGAATGTAAATGGATCTATAAAAAGAAAATAGACGCAGATGGTAATGTGACCATCTATAAAGCATGACTTGTTGCAAAGGGGTTTCGACAAATTCAAGGAATTGACTATGATGAGACATTTTCTCCTGTAGTGATGCTTAAGTCTGTTCATATACTTCTAGCAATCACTGCATATGTTGATTACGAGATATGGAAGAAGGATGTCAAAACAACGTTCCTAAATGGGAAGCTAACTGAGGATGTGTACATGGTACAACCTGATGGTTTTGGTAATCCAAAGGATGTTGAAAAGGTGTGCAAACTTCAGGGTTCAATTTATGGACTAAAGCAAGCATCACGGAGTTGGAATCTATGTTTTTATGAAGTAGTCAAAGGGTTTGATTTCATCAAGAACGGGAAGAAGCTTGTGTATACAAGAAAGTGAGTGGGAGCGCAATAGTGTTTCTAATACTATATGTGCATGACCTATTGTTTATAACTCTTCTTGACACTATAAAGGACTCATTGAAAGAAAGTTTTTCAATGAGACATTTGGGCGAAGTAGCTTACATATTGGGCATAAAGATCTATAGGGATATAACCTAGTGTCTGATAGGGCTTACTCAAGATACATATCTATAGAAAGTTTTGAAGAGGTTTAATATGGAAGAATCCAAGAGAGGATCACTTACAATTGTCCATGGAAGACCTTTAAGAAAGAAGCAATGTCCCATTACAAATGCTGAGTGGGAAAATATGAGTTATATCCCATATGCATCAGCAATTGGGTCAATCATGTATGCCATGATATGTACAAGATCGGATGTATCTTATGCTCTAAGTGTTACGAGTAGATACCAGAGTGATCTAGGAGTTGATCACTGTATAATAGTGAAAAATATACTTATGTACTTACGAAGGACTAAAAATATGGTTCTAATCTATGGAGGTGACAAATAGCTCATTTCAAGGGGTTAAACTAATGCAATCTTTCTCACCATTCTTGATGATTTCAAGTCTCAATCCGGTTATGTGTTCACTATGACGGGGGAGAGGTGATCTAGAAAAGTCCTAAGCAAGATAAAGTTGTGGATTCTACAACAGAGGTGGAGTACATAGCAGCATTGAATGCTGCAAAGGATGGTGTCTAGATGAATAACTTCATTACAGGACTTGGTGTGGTTCCAAGTGCATTAAAGCCTATGGATATTCACTTTGACAACAATGGTGCCATTGCTCAAGCAAAGTAACAAAGGTCTCACCAGAAGAATAAGAATGTACAACATCGATATCATCTCATACGATAGTTCATGACTGATGGTGACATCACGATCTGCAAAATTCATACAGATCTGAATGTGGTAGATCCATTGACCAAGTTGACCATGCTTGCAAAGCATGAAGAACACCGGGAAGCCATAGGTGTTAGATTGATGGAAATATGCCCTAGAGGATATAAAAAATATATTATTATTCATATTTTTGTTTCATAATTAATGTTTATTGATCTATGATATAATTGTATTGGTTCTGAATAATATATATTTGGAGGAAAGTCCTAATACATGTGTGGAACAATATACACTAGTAAGACATCCCTGGTCTTGCCTCTGAGACTAGTACATATATCAATGATAGTCTCGATTTTCTGACTATGGGCAATATGACAAAGTGTTGTGGAGTTTCCAATGATATGTGATATCAAAGTTGTTGGAGAACAATGATGATGGATAGACCCAACATGATATATCGTGAAACGCATCATCAATATTTGGTATCGGTAGTTTATCATAAACATTTATTGTCTTTACTAAAAATCGTTAGACCATGAGACACATGTGAACTTGGGTACAATATGGATGTGGCAGGATTCTTCAAATGTTGCTCCAAACATGAGTTATCATAACGTCGGTCTTTGCTCTTACCATATGGTACTCCGATAATTCACATGGTGTGCTTGCGGGATTTCTACTCCTAGCGATAGAGAGATACACTCTAGGCCCACTCATGTGCTATGATGTTCGTCATCATTTGGCTGGACACGTGATCAAGTTGTTGATCACAGGAACATCGATAGTACGGTATGAATAAAGAGTACATGCCAGGTAACAAGAATAACCTACTATTTCATCTCGGGCAATGTAAAGTATCAACGAACAAATATGATATGTATGAGATATAATACTACGGTTCACATGATAAAGATCTTCGTGTTATTTGTGGGGATTGCTACTTGTATCAAGACTCTAACAGTAACCATTGTTGTGGAAGGAGTTCCGGGCATGTCTGTAAATATCTGAACCCATAGGGTCACACACTTAAGACATTATAGACATTTAGAACATGAGTAGGATTAAGTATTTAAATGAAGTAATCCTAAAAGGATGTTGGAGTGTCGCGGAATATTCAAGAGGAGTCCGAGATATCACCTAAAATGGACGAAATTGTTTTGGACATGATATGGAAGACATCGATAATATTTTAGGAAGGTTCCGAAATTAATTTGAAGGAGTTCGGAATATTTTAGAAAGCTTCATAATAAATAGTCATAATTAAAAGTAATTATCCCGGTGGGAGCACCATGGGACGGAGGGGCCGCATAGGCCCCACTAGGCCGTGCGCGCATGAAAGGGGGGACCATGGCCGAGTCGGCCAGGGCCTCCCCTAGGCCAACGGGTGGAGATGGGTGGTGAGGAAGGGAGGAGTTCCTCTAGGACTCCTACTCCCTCCTTAGTCGAGTTGGAGGCGGTAGGAGGATTCCTACTAGGATATGATCTTGCGGTGACCCAGCATAGCACTGCATTGTGGAGTACACTATAGTTATTGACATAACACCAATGAAACACCATTCATTAGTATTACATCCCTCAAAGTGGTACAACATAAACACAGCAGGTCCAATACATGACTACAGATTACAGCTCGACTCTTTACAAAAGATCTAGAGAACACTCTAACTTAAAGAGAGAGAAAGAACTTCTTACAAAGAAGAATTAGAAATAATAACTCCAAACTACCTAGCTAAGAGGACTAATATCTAAACCATCTGGCTTGCAATTGCTCCTAATGCAATGCTCTATAGACGTAGGTTTTATGGCTAGAGTATCTACTCCTATCTAATCAAGATATTTTTCTTCACTTCAATTGATGAATATGTTGACTTCATTAACTTTATTGAAGAACTTGAGTTGTCAATGATGGATTCTTGAGCAAAAATTGATGTTGATATCATCTTCAACGGCTTAAAATCTAGCAAGAGTTAAGAAGGTATGGTTGAGTACGAGCGTACTCAACAAGTTCACTAAAAAGGAGTGTATGATGCACTATCTCTACAGCCACAGACCATAGGTCGTAGGAAATGCAGGTTTTCATAAACATTTCTTCAAAGATTGCTTTTATTCTGAAAACTATGTCCGACAGCCTTCATAGGTTGACCAGAACCTTCATGGGGTTCCTTTCCTGCCCCATTTGTAGCTCCTTCCCGGAATAGGGAGTAACAAGTTACAGTTCTTACACTCTGCAGAGGTGCGTTGCTTTACCCATTAGAGACCTTAGCCTTTTGCACGTTCGAGTTGCATTCTCGTCCACACTTCCTCAGTGTGGAGCCTAGTCTAAGATCTAAGCCAATCACTGCCCCCTTCGCGACCCCGCATGTCCCGTTGGTGTACGCCATGTCCACATATTGAATTACGGCAATGGTTAGTACATACTGTCAGATGCCAGAACTATCGTGGGACGTTGAGGGCTCCCACCCATATGCTGCATCTCCTCTACGAATTACCAATAAATGCATGCTATGAGGATAATAGCCATGACCTGCCCATCAGGATGCATGCGAGAGGAAGAAGATATAGCTGACTTCTCCATCCCATTCCAAATCTCATGGTTAACGCATAATATACGGCACTAGAATCACTGTCGACATTGGTTGTTAAGTCCTAGATATTATGTTCCTTTACCATTGGAACTGTATCAATAGATTATTACCATTTGGTAAATAATCCATCCTCAAATTATTATGAAAATAGTGTTTTCTGACCTTTTTGAAATGCAGGCGATGACAACATTTGAGTTACAAGCATTTGGTAGAAAATAATCAAACGGCATGAGCAAGTTGTGAACTTGCCTTTGGTGATTGCAAGATATGCACTCACGGTCTTCGAGAGAATAGAAGATCCAAAATCTAGAAATAACATCATTGGTCCGGTAAGGACTAATGTTTAAAGAAGCAATATGTTGTGATGCATAAGTAATGCAATGCTGTTTGGAAAACCCCGAAGTAATACCCAATATGGTGAATAGGTTAAGTTTGGGTGATTTCTTTAAGATTTAATTTGTCTATAAGTTTACTTTACAAACAAATATATAAATACAAGGAACTTATTACTAACATGTATGATTTAAAGTAAGTATAACAACACATGATTAGAATTATTTGGTATTATGCAACTATTATGGAAGTTCATGTTTTAGGTTGATAAGAGTTGAACAACTTATTATGAAATTATTGTTTGAAGTAGTAAAACGAATAACTTTTGAAGAAAAGGTTTCTTAGATAAGGGTTAACCAATCTTTATGGTTATTAGAATGTGATCGATGTCATTTGCATTTGTTTGATAAGTTTGGATTTGAGATGCCTTATGATTTAATTTGGAACAGACCAAAGTTAACTATAAAAACATAATTAGATCTAGGGTGTGATGTGTTTAAAAGTATTAACAAACTTTCCAACAATCATGTTTGAAGGTATATGATCATTCACTTTCAGCTTAAGTAAATGATGAGTTTAAATGTGATTCGTTATTATTAATATAGTTTATCTTATTAAGGAAAGTAAATTTAGATGATTTGAATAAACTATAAGAGCTAGAATTATGTTTAAGAATAGTTAAGAGATAAATAGCATTCATTTTTATGTTGTTCAAAATTTTACTTAAAATTGTTGGTTTAGATTGGATTTATGATTTTAAAAGAGTTTTATAAGGTTAATAAGTTACACTTAAGTTTTATTATCGATCCAAGTTATAGTTTTTTGGACTTAGTATTTACTTATTAGGGATTTAAGGTGTTATATGTAGAATTGTGATTATTATTATTTAACAAATGTTTTTATAGAATTTACAAAATATGTATTTTATAAAATAGACAGGGCTTTATTACTTTAAAATCTTGGAACCCATTAAAATAATATATTGAGTATTTTTCTAATAAAGTATATTTATTTAAGATCTTAAAATGATTTTTATTTATTTTTATGTATTATTATTATTTTTACAAAATTCTATAAAGGATTCAATGTCCTTGACTACTTGATCCAAGTTTTATTTGTAAAAAATTAAGTTAGTATTTTTGTAAAATAGTATATTTATTTGCATATGCCAAAAATGATTTTTATTCATTTTTAGGACCTTTTCCTTATTTTATTAACTTTTAATTAGAGTTTTAATGTTCTTCACATTTAATTTGTCTTTTATTTAACTTAATCAAGTGAGGTTTATATTTGCTTCTTTGCTTGTTCTACCCTCTTAGTAAAAGTTTGCTATTTTCTTTAATTAAAAAGAAAAGTATTACTTAAAGTCTTTGGAATCTTCATAAACATTATATTTAGTATTTTTATAATAACTAGTATTATTTTAAGAGTTTAAAATTGAATTTATTTAGTTTTTAACTCTTTTTATAAAACTAAATTTAGTATTATAATGACTAGTATTACTAAAGTCCTTTAAGGAAATAAGATTTTATTTTTATCAAACTAAATTTACCTTTCAAAAAAATACAAACTAGCATTTTTATAATAGCACTCCCTTTTAGAATTGTAAAAATGAATTTTATTCAATTTTATGTGTTTGATATATTTTTATGAAATTCCAAAGAAATATATACATTAATAATAATAATTTTAAATTTAATTATCTAAAATTCCAATTGTTATTTTTCTTGAATAAAGGACATTTCTATGAGTCCATTGATATTTTAATTATATTTTTTGTATTTTTATTTTATTTCTTAGAGCCTTTTAAGTCCAAGGGGTATTTTGGTCATTTGACAATTTAATTAGATTTTCCGTTTTAAAACTGGACCTAGCCCATTGGGCTGGCCCAGCCCTGACCCGGCCCAACCTGGCTGGTCAAACCCTCTCTAGTGAGGGGTACTGGACCACATCGGCCCAGTATGCACCCCTCACTCATCTCGCCCTCTCGTGTTCTTCCTCGACCTGCTGCGGCGTGGTGTCGCTGACGCTGTTGCCGCTCGATTACCGCTGCCCTGGGCCTCTCCGGCCGTCGCCGTGGTGCATGGTGAGGTAGCTAGCGCCGCTCTGACGACTGGTCCAGTTCGATTCGCCTTTGGACTCCTCTCCCGCCAATTTTAACTCCACCCCGAACCCTAGGGTTTGGTGAGCTCTAGCGATGTGATGCTCCGCCACCTCCAGGACGCTGTGATGTGGCTCTAGTGACTATGTGGTGCTGCCGCTGCTGCACACGTGACTATGGCCACCGCCGCATGTCCTGGTGTGGGTTGCAGCACCCTCGGGTGCTCCCCGTGCCGCCGTGTGTGCTCGTCGGCCTCTCTGCTTCCTCTTCTCCACTCTAGCGAGGGCCATCAGTAAGTTCGTCTGCTTCCCCTACTTATTCTTCCTTTACTTCTCTTGCTAGCCATTGGGTGCTCCTAGAGAGAAATTCAAATTCCTAATTAGGGTTTACCTGTTCTGTTAACGTTCCACTCCTCTACGTTGATTATTGAGGATACTAAATGATTTAGGAATATTTCTAGTGGTTATTCTGTGCTGATCCATTGCCTACTGATGGGATTGGGAGTTGCTAATAGTTCTGTAAGATAAATTTTTATCTAATCTTGGCTACTGTCATTGTACAAATGGTGATGTTGTGACTCTGATCTAGCCTAGTATCTGATTAGTGATGAGGGTTAACTAGTTTCAGTACTAGAACATGTATTTGGCTATCTGGGAAGTTACTATTGATGCCTCTTGTGATAGTTCTTCTATGTAAGAGAATGATTCCTAATTAAATTATTAGGAAGATGATTGAATATTATTTTTAAATGACCTGTATTACGTAATTACTGGGTATGATCTGCTTGGTTAGGATAAATCCTTGTGACACCTTCCTTGGAATGGTACACAGGGGTTTATTCTAGTTCTGGCTTTATTCTACCTATGTTCCAGAGTGGCCTGATGCTAAAATGAGTTGAAAACTCCTATTCGATATATTATCCTATGGTACTCATTAATTTCATTATGCTTGTGATGCTGTTCTGAGGCAAAGCTACACAGAAGTAGCTGTTTTCACCTGTTGCTTTACTTCTTTGATGATCTATGATGGATACCTCTGGGTATCAATCCTACAGTGCTTGTGGAATTTACTCTGGTGGTTCTCGGTAGGTTTAATATGATAGATCCCTACTGCTTGAGCTAGATCCTGAAGCTACAATTACTTCTAAGGTTCTACCATCCATGGGATGTGCCTAGAATTATCTACTTAAGACTAATGTCAAGTTGGCTGTAGAAATCTATGTATTTCTCCAAGATCAATGCTGCGTAGACTGAGATCTTGGTAATGTTTGCAAAGATTGATTGTTTGGCTTTAGTTCAGATCCCTCTATGATGGATACACCCCACTTGGGTGAATCTGAGAGGATCATGTATAAAACAACACATGCCCAGCTGAGAATTTGCATGTGATGGTTTTGTATAACTCACCACATAGGATGCTTGCTGTTGATGTGATGCGGTTGCTTGTGGCTTGATCTTATGGACTGGTTCTTGCTGCCTTCATCTTGGCATGACCTCCTGGTGTTGCTCCTGCTCCTCCTAGTCACCTGCGATCTGGAACTTGCGCTTGCTATCCTGCTTCACCACCCCCTCCTTATATCACTATCTTGTGGTGAACTGATGGTTGATTTGGTAGAGTGGCTGGTGGTTTTGTTAAGGCTTTGGCAAGCTCAATGAAATCTGAGCGTGTGCTTGAGAAGGAGAAATGGGTTGCCTGTAGCTGTGCTTCTACTGAGTGATCTGTTTGAGTGCTTGTACTGCTGCTGCTGTCTTGACAGCACACTCTATGCATTTTGGTGACTGAGCTGTATGGTTTTGTGGTCTGGTCATGTGGACCATTTCAAGTGAAAGTATCTTCACCTGTTACCCTTTTACTAGTTACTGTGTTGGTGAGATTTTTCCCTGTCTCATTGGCTTATGATGTGGTACTGAAGCTTTTTAGATGAAATAGAACAGATACTACATAGTGGTGAAACTTGCCCCTTTACCTATACTCAATGATGTAAAAAGGACAGTGCACCACATTGTTCACTACTGAGAGTAAAACTAACTAACTAACCCTTTATTTTCGTTTCTTGTTTTATTAGTCTTTGTTTTCAGGTACCAAGAGGAAATACAGGAATATCTTTACTGGATATAGGAATTTAGTTATAAGTGTTTTCTTTATTCTTTTGTAATTTACTAATTCCTTTGTAAAATACCTTATAATATATACATTGTTTTGTAATAAAGAACTCTTTTAATTATTTCCTATCTTGTAATTCCTTTTTCTATTTATTGTTTCATGTACTTTATTTTCATTCTCTTATTATAGAAGAACAATAATACTATATGTATTTATGAAATAATAAAGATTATCCTTAACCATTATTAAGTCTTATATATTAATCATTTTGTTTATCCATTGTAATATTTATATAACACTAATAAATTCAATAACTCATTTTTGTATTTATAATCTGATTCAAATTTCTTTTGAATTCAATTTAATCATTTGTATTCTAAAATATGAAATGATCCCCCTTGAACACAAAGATACAGTACAGGTCATGTCGGAATCTTTCGCACTTGCCCGGATGTTTCCATCAGAACAAGAGAGATCCCGATCCCTTGCTAGCTTCTTTAGTTCGCGCAAAAATTATCCAGATTTTTCTATGCATGAACGCAATGCACACACCTTATATCAGCTTATTTCTAAGCTCTACTGTTGGGATGTTACAGACTCTCCCCCTTAAAATAAACTCCATCCCTAAAGTTCGTATTCTCTTTCATTTCAGAATAAGGAGTTGACTTGTATTGATCACATCAGTTCTAAACTCCATTGTGATCATATTTGAGGATAATTACAGTATCAAGTATCCATACCTTTTCCTTGAATTCTCATCATATTTGACAACATCCACTATCGCTTCTAATTTATCTTATGGTTTCTTTTACTATAATCCCTTGAATTATATCCTTACAGTCCTCTTTAGAATTGTTTGTGGACACATTTAATCCATTCCGATCAGGCTTTTCTCTTACTCTACACTAGTCTATATTGAAGTACTCTCTTTACTCTAAGGACAATTTACGAGTATTTTCTTCTTAAACTATTCCATTGTGTTTGATCTATTATATCTCCTTTGATCTTTCATCTGGACATAGCGTCAGAAACACTTTATAATTATGGGTTCTTATAACATGATGATAATAAGGCTTAATCTTATCATCGTCTAGTATTTATTCTCCAACCTTTTGTTAGAAAATTATACAACAACACATCAGTGTTTATTGTTTACTCTCCCCCTTGGGGTTTCCTAATGGTCTCTAACTGCATGTATAATACCCATTAACTCAATAGTAAGGATATTGGTCTCCATCTAGCTTATACCTTACCTCTGGGAGGTCTCACAAAGGAATCTGCAGTATACCCACATAATTGTGGATCTCCGAAATGAATCTTCCAACATTATTTGCCTTACTCTTAACCTTTTGGACAACATTTTTCACTGGAAAATCTGATGTCGCGAAAATGTCTCGAAAGCCATTCGCTTAAATTTTATACTTCTTTATGTCTTTTCTAACTTAGGCCAAGTTTTATGCTCTTTAATCTATACAAAGATGAACTAATTAGTTAAACCGCTAGGATACCAGCTACGGATACTAGTTGCGGATGCTCCTAGGTGTTTGGATTACCCTGTGAACTTTGTACTTCTTATTAGCATTCTCTCTGAGTTGTCAGAGCTTGGATACCATATTTGTTCCAAAACATCTCCTTTGCACTGATTCATGATACTTTCATGATTTTAGTACAACTACTTGATTAGCTTCTAAGGAACATCACCCATTTTGAGTGACTTAGATTCATTCCTTAAGTTGTTCCACACCTTTTCTGTACTAATTATCCTTCTTATTACCAGCTCATAATGAGTTGGGATTAATCCATCCTTCAAAATAGTATTGATACTCCTTATATTTGGCTTCCTTCTTCATGCAGCCTTCATCTTGATCTTTGGAACTCGTCACTCCCTTACACAAATTCCCTTTTCTATCTAGGTCTATATCATCAAGTAATTACTTGATGATGCAACATGTATTTGCACACCAAGTCAATCTTCATCTACAGATCTAGTCAATCAAAAAGATCCAAGAAAAACCAAGAAATACTCAAACATATACTATGTATTAAACATATGTCTTCGAAATCTTACAACTCCCAACCATAGCAAGACACTCCCTCTGTACACTATCTCCTTATATTACAAGAGATTACTTGCTCATGTGAGCATATTCTCACTTATTTTAGGAAGCCTCTCAAGCACTACAATACCCATTACCCAATATAAACATTATTCAAGCATGCTACTCTATGGATTACATCCATTCTTACTTTCCTTACTCACTTCCATGCTTCTGGAATTTTTTTCACGATGGCACGAAGTTCGACGACTGCCTTCTGGTGCATCAGAACATCAAGTAGGTGCGTAACCTTGAGTAGAAGTACCAAGAGTGAGATTAGCCATTGAGAAATGACTATCATACTCATTATATTCTTTAGTATTCTACTTTCCTCCTCCGGGCGCATCTTCATAGTGAGAGGTATTCATTGCGTTTTCCGCAATCCAGTCGTACATATTGGTGTAGTAACTACAAGGACACTCTTCCATCTCAATGGTATTATTATTACCCCCATATGGTCCATATGGTTCTTCAGGA
This sequence comes from Avena eriantha, assembly GCA_910589775.1. NCBI lineage: Eukaryota > Viridiplantae > Streptophyta > Magnoliopsida > Poales > Poaceae > Avena > Avena eriantha. The sequence continues at coordinate 353,917,234 of OU342743.1, read as the reverse complement.
TTATAACTGGTTTCTACTCCCTTACCCACTCCCTAGGGTATAGCTTTCCCCATGACTTCATCATAAGACTGGTCTTCCCATCCGACATTACCTCTAACGGCATTATTGGGGTTGGGTGCATTCCATGTTTTTTGTTCCTCCTCAAATTTGGTCCATGGGTCTACTGGTTGTTGAGGTTCCACTAGATAATAGGCATAGACTTCAGAGTGTGGGTCATTAAACTTTGTTTCTTCAAACACCTCCCCTGAAAAGAATGGCTTCGGGTGCTTTGCTTCTCTAACTAACTTCTTTCTACATGCCACTGGCTTTGTAGGATTAGTGAAATCCTCAATGACCGTGTCCAACTCTTGAACTAGCACTTGATGAGTGTTATGGAACCTGTTTAGTAAAGACTTATAACGATCCATATACTCTGTTGCTAGAGTAGGTGTAGTCCTTACCAGAGCAGAATGATCTAACTCTGGATCAAAACTAAGGGTTTCGTGAGGTACAGCAGTATAGGTAGTACCTACCAGTGCATTGGAATTTTGTTCCCTTATCTTGGTTATGGCTGCTACTACTGCGATCTGATAGGTTATTGCCATACATCTTGCTTCTCCCGATGGCATTTCTCTCCACACACTGCCAACTTCTTGGGTAACATGAACATGATACGGTACTTGGCCAATATCCGTCCATCATAGAAACTATAAACCTTCACCAGAAGTCGAGACTTACAATCTAGACTCCATAGAAGTTGTCTTAGAGTGATTGTCTAGTCATCTTCATAATCATCAAAGGTCTTGTTCAATACTTGAACATTCCGAGGTTGATACCTAGGTGCCATTCTTGTACTGTAGATAAGAAGTTATCATCAGTCATCTTGAGTTAAAACTCATGGTGCTCATTTTAAAATTGCATGATAAAGAATCATCGCACTAACAATATGACAAGATTATTCCCAATTTAATATCCATCATATTTCTAGAGAAATCTTTATTATTGCTAACATCCTTCCTACATGTTCTCCCCATTTACTAAGTTTACCAACCTAAGGTCAAAGCATATGCTTTGATACCAGTTGCGGTGACCTAGCATACCACTACATGGTGTAGTACACTATAGTCGTTGACATAACACCAATGAAACACTGTTCATTACTATTACATCCCTCATAGTGGTACAACAGAAACATAGCAGGTCCAAGAAATGACTATAGATTACAACTCGACACTTTACAATAGATCCAGAGAACACTCTAAGTTAAAAAGAGAGAAAGAACTTGTTACAAAGAAAAATCAGAAATAATAACTCCTAATGCAATGTTCTCCTAATGCAATGTTCTACAGATGTATGTTTTATGGCTAGAGTATCTACTCCTATCTAATCAAGATATTTGTCTTCACTTCAGTTGATGAAATGTTGACTTCATTGACTTTATTAAAGAACTTGAGTTGTTGATGATGGTTTCTTGAGCAGAAATTGATGTTGACGTCATCTTCAATGGCTTAAAATCTAGCAAGGGTTAAGAAGGTACGGTTGAGTACGAGCATACTCAACAAGTTCACTAAAAAGGAGTGGATGATGCACTATCTGTACAGCCACATACCAAAGGTCGTAGGCAATGCAGGTTTTCATAAACATTTCTTCAAAGATTGCTTTTATTCTGAAAACCATGTCCGACTGCCTTCATAGGTTGACTAGAACCTTTGTGGGGTTCCTTTCCTGCCGTGTTCATAGGTCCTTCCAAGAACAGGGAGTAACATGTTACAGTTCTTACACTCTTCAGAGGTGTGCTACTTTACCCATGAGGGACCTTAGCCTTGTTGCATGTCTGAGTTCCATTCTCGTCCACACTTCCTTGGTGTGGGGCCCAGTCTAAGATCCTAGCCAATCACTGCCCCCTTCGTGACCCCGCATTTCCCCCGTGTGTACGCCATGCCCACATATTGAATTATGACAATGGTTAGTACAGACAATCAGATGCCAGAACTATCATGGGACATTGAGGGATCCCATCCATATGCTGCATATCCTCTACGAATTACCAATAAATGCATGCTACAAGGATAACAGCCACGACCTGGCCATCCGGATGCATGCGAGAGGAAGAAGATACAGTTGAGTTCTCCGTCCCATTCCAAATCACATGGTTAACGCGTAATATACGGCGCTAGAATCACTAGCGACATTGGTTGTTAAGTCTTAGATATTATGTTCCTTTACCACTGGAACTATATCAATAAATTATTACCATTTGGTAAATAATCCATAATCAAATTATTATGAAAATAGTGTTTTCTAACCTTTTTGAAATTTAGGTGATAACAACATTTGTGTTACAAGCATTTGATAGAAAATAATCAAACGGCATGCGCAAGTTGTGAACTTGCCTTTGGTGATTGCAAGATGATGCACTCACGTTCTTCGAGATAATAGAAGATCCAAAATCTGGAAATAGCATCATTGGTCCGGTAAGGACTAATGTTTAAAGAAGCAATATGTTGTGATGCATAAGTACTGCAATGCAGTTTGGAAAACCCCGAGGTAATACGCAATATGGTGAATAGGTTAAGTTTGGGTGATTTCTTTCAGATTTAATTTGTCTCTAAGTTTACTTTACAAACAAATATATAAATACAAGGAACTTATTGCTAAGATGTATGATTCAAAGTAAGTATAACAACACATGATTAGAATTATTTTGTATTATGCAACTATTATGGAATTTCATGTTTTATGTTGATCAGAGTTGAAGAACTTATTATGAGATTATTGTTTGAAGTGGTAAAACGAATAACTTTTGAAGAAAAGGATTCTTTGATAAGGGTTAACCAATCTTTATGGTTATTAGAATGTGATCGATGTCATTTGCGTTTGTTCGATAAGTTTGGATTTGCGATGCCTTATGATCTAATTTGGAACAAAAAAAGTTAACTGTAAAAACATAATTAGATCTAGGGTGTCATGTGTTTAAAAGTATTAATAAACTTTAAACTTTCCAACAATCATGTTTGAAGGTATAGGATCATTCACTTTCAGCTTAAGTGAATGATGAGTTTAAACGTGATTTGTTATTATGAATATAGTTTATCTTATTAAGAAAAGTAAATTTAGATGATTTGAATAAACTATTAGAGCTAGAATCATGATTAAGAATAGTTAAGAGATAAATACCATTCATTTTTATGATGTTCAAAATTTTACTTAAAATTGTTGGTTTAGATTGGATTTATGATTTTAAAAGAGTTTTATAAGGTTAATAAGTTACACTTAAGTTTTATTATAGAGCAAAGTAATAGTTTTTTGGACTTAGTATTTAATTATTAGGGATTTAAGGTGTTATATGTAGAATTATTATTATAATTATTTAAGACATTTTTTATAGAATTTACAAAATAGGTATTTTATAGAATAGACAGGGATTTATTATTTTAAAATCTTGGAACCCATTGGAATAATATATTGAGTATTTTTCTAAAAAATTATATTTATTTAAGATCTTAAAATGATTTTTATTTATTTTTAAGTATTATTATTATTTTTACAAAATTCTATAAAGGATTCAATGTCCTTGACTACTTGTTCCAAGTTTTATTTGTAAAAAATCAAGTTAGTATTTTTGTTAAATAGTAGATTTCTTTTCATATGCCAAAAATGAGTTTTATTCATTTTTATTCATTTTTCCTTATTTTATTAACTTTTAGTTAGAGTTTTAATGTCCTTCACATTTATTTGACTTTTATTTAACTTTAACAAGTAAGGTTTATTATTTTCTTATTTGGTTGTTCCACCCTCTTAGTAAAAGTTTGCTATTTTCTTTAATTAAAAAGAAAAGCATTACTTAAAGTCTTTGGAATCTTCATTAATTTTATATTTAGTACTTTATAAAGCCTAGTATTATTTTAAGATTTTAAAATTGAATTTATTTAGTTTTTAACTCTTTTAAATATTTAACTAAAAAAACTTTATTTAGTTTTATCAAACTAAATTTACCTTTCAAAAAAATACAAACTAGCATTTTTATAATAGCACTCCCTTTTATAATTGTAAAAATGAATTTTATTCAATTTTATGTGTTTGATATATTTTTATAAAATTCCAAAGAAATATATAGATTAATAATAATAATTTTAAATTTAATTATCTAAAATTCCAATTGTTATTTTTCTTGAATAAAGGACATTTCTATGAGTCCATTGATATTTTATTTATCTTATTTATATTTTTATTTTATTTCTTAGAGCCTTTTATGTCCTAGGGGTATTTTGGTCATTTGACAATTTAATTAGATTTTCCCTTTTAAAACTGGACCTAGCCCATTGGGCTGGCCCAGCCCTGACTCGGCCCAACCCGGCTGGTCAAACCCTCTCCAGTGAGGGGTACTGGACCACGTTGGCTAGTATGCACCCCTTACTCCTATCGCCCTCTCGTGTTCTTCCTCGACCTGCTGCGGCGTGGTGTCGTCGACGCTGTTGCCGCTCGATTACCGCTTCCCTAGGCCTCTCCGGACATCGCCGTGGTGCATGGTGAGGTAGCCGACACCGCTCCGATGACTGGTCCAGTTCGATTCGCCTTTGGACTCCTCTCCCGCCCAGTTTACCTCCACCCCGAACCCTAGGGTTTGGTGACCGCCAGCGATGTGATGCTCCGCGGCCTCCATGACGCTGTGATATGGCTTAGTGACTCTGTGGTGCCGCCACTGCTGCACACGTGACTGTGGCCACCACCGCAGGGCCTAGTGTGGGTTACAGCGCCCTCGGGTTCTCCCCTTGCCGCTGTGTGTGCTCGTCGGCCTCTCTGCTTCCTCTTCTCCACTCTAGCGAGGACCATCAGTAAGTTCTTCTACTTCCCCTACTTATTCTCCCTTTACATCTCTTGCTAGCCATTGGGTGCTCCTAGAGAGAAATTCAAATTCCTAATTAGGGTTTACCTGTTCTGTTAACGTTCCACTCCTCTATGTTGATTATTGAGGATACTGAATGATTTAGGAATATTTCTATTGGTTATTCTGTGCTTATCCATTGCCTACTGATGGGCTTGGGAGTTGCTAATAATTCTGTAAGATAAATTTTATCTAATCTTGGCTACTGTCATTGTACAAATGGTGATGTTGTGACTCTGATGTAGCCTAATATCTGATTAGTTATGAGGGTTAACTAGTTTCAGTACTGGAACATGTATTTGGCTATCTAGGAAGTTACTATTGATGCCTCTGTTGATAGTTCTTCTATGTAAGAGAATGATTCCTAATTAAATTATTAGGAAGATGATTGAATATTCTTTTTAAATGACCTGGATTACGTAATTACTGGGTATGATCTACTTGGTTAGGATAAATCCTTGTGACATCTTCCTTGGAATGGTACACAGGGGTTTATTCTAGTTCTGGCTTTATCCTACCGATGTTCCAGAGTGGCTTGATGCTAAAATGAGTTGAAAACTCTTGTTCGATATATTAGCCTATGGTACTCATTAATTTCATTATGCTTGTGATGCTGTTTTGAGGCAAAGCTATAGAGAAGTAGTTGTTTTCACCTGCTGCTTTACTTATTTGATGATCTATGATGGATACCTCTAGGTATCAATCCTATAGTGGTTGTGGAATTTACTCTGGTGGTTCTCGGTAGGTTTAATATGATAGATCCCTACTTCTTGAGCTGGATCCTGAAGCTACAATTACTTCTGAGGTGCTACCATCCATGGGATGTGCCCAGAATTATCTACTTAAGACTAATGTCAAGTTGGCTGTAGAAATCTATGTATTTCTCCAAGATCAATGATGCGTAGACTAAGATCTTGGTAATGTTGGCAAAGATTGATTGTTTGGCTTTAGTTCAAATTCCTCTATGATGGATACACCCCACTTGGGTGAATCTGAGAGGATCATGTATAAAACAACACATGCTCAGATGAGAATTTGCATGTGATGGTTTTGTATAACTCACCACCTAAGTTGCTTGCTGCTGCTGTGATGGGGTTGCTTGTGGCTTGATCTTGTGGACTAGTTCTTGCTTCCTTCATCTTGGCATGACCTCCTGGTGTTGCTCCTGCTCCTCCTAGTCACCTGCGATCTGGAACTTGCGCTTCCTATCCTTCTTCACCACCCCCTCCTTATGTCACCATATTGTGGTAACCTAGTGATTGATTTGGTAGAGTAGATGGTGGTTTTGTTAAGGCTTTGGCAAGCTCAATGAACTCTGAGCGTGTGCTTGAGAAGGAGAAATGGGTTGCCTGTGTGCTTCCACTGAGCGATCTGTTTGAGTGCTTATACTGCTGCTGCTGTCTTGACAGCACACTCCATGCATTTTGGTGACTGAGCTATATGGTTGTGTGGTCTGGTCATGTGGACCAGTTCAAGTGAAAGTGTCTTCACCTATTACCCTTTTACTAGTTACTGTGTTGGTGAGATTTTTCCCTTTCTCATTGGCTTATGATGTGGTACTGAAGCTTTTTAGATGAAATAGAACAGATACTACATAGTGGTGAAACTTACCCCTTTACCTATACTCAATGATGTAAAAAGAACAGTGCACCACATTGTTCACTACTGAGAGTAAAACTAACTAACCAACCCTTTATTTTATTTTCTTGTTTTATTAGTCTTTTTTTTCAGGTACCAAGAGAAAATACAGGAATATCTTTACTGGATATAGGAATTTAGTTATAAGTGTTTTCTTTATTCTTTTGTAATTTACTAATTCCTTTGTAAAAGACCTTATAATATATACATTGTTTTGTAATAAAGAACTCTTTTAATTATTTCCTTTCTTGTAATTCCTTTTTCTATTTATATGTTTCTTGTACTTTATTTTCATTCTCTTATTATAGAAGAACAATAATACTATATGTATTTATGAAATAATAAAGATTATCCTTAACCATTATTAAGTCTTATATATTAATCATTTTGTTTATTCATTGTAATATTTATATAACACTAATGAATTCAATAACTCATTTTTGTATTTATAATCTAATTCAAATTTCTTTTGAATTCAATTTAATCATTTGTATTCTAAAATATGAAATGACCCCCCTTGAACACAAAGATACAGTATAGGTCATGTCGGAATCTGTCGCACTTGCCCGGATGTTTCCATCAGAACAAGAGAGATCCCGATCCCTTGCTAGCTTCTTTAGTTCGCGCAAAAATTATCCAGATTTTTCTAAGCATGAACGCAATGCACACACCTTATCTCAGCTTATTTCTAAGCTCTACTGTTGGGATGTTACAGACTCTCCCTCTTAAAATAAACTTCATCCCTGAAGTTCGTATTCTCTTTCATATCAGAATGAGGAGTTGACTTGTATTGATCATGTCATTTCTCAACTCCATTGTGATCATATTTGAGGATAATTACAGTATCCAGTATCCACACCTTTTCCTTTAATTCTCTTCATATTTGACAACATCCACTATCGCTTCTAATTTATCTTATGGTTTCTTTTACTATAATCCCTTGAATTATATCCTTACAGTCCTCTTTAGAATTGTTTGTGGACACATTTAATCCATTCCGACCAGGCTTTTCTCTTACTCTACACTAGTCTATTTTGAAGTACTCTCTTTACTCTAAGGAGAATTTACGAGTATTTTCTTCTTAAACTAGTTCGTTGTGTTTGATCTATTATATCTCCTTTGATCTTTCATCTTGACATACCCTCAGAAACACTTTATAATGATGGGTTCTTATAACCTTATGATAAGAAGGCTTAATCTTATCATCGTCTAGTATTTATTCTCCAACCTTTTGTTAGAAAATTAGACAACAACACATGATGTTTTTTGTTTACTCTCCCCCTTGGGGTTTCCTAATGGTCTCTAACTGCATGTATAATACCCATTAACTCAATAGTAAGGATATTGGTATCCATCTAGCTTATACCTTACCACTGGGAGGTCTCACGAAGGAATCTTCAGTATATCCACATAATTGTGGATCTCCGAAATGAATCTTCCAACATTATTTGCCTTACTCTTAACCTTTTGGACAACATTTTTCACTAGAAAATCTGATGTCGCGAAAATGTCTCGAAAGCCATTCGCTTAAATTTTATACTTCTTTATGTCTTTTCTAACTTAGGCCAAGTTTTATGCTCTTTAGTCTATAAAAAGATGAACTAATTAGTTAAACCGCTAGGATACCAGCTACGGATACTAGTTGCGGATCCTCCTAGGTGTATGGATTACCCTATGAACTTTGTACTTCTTATTAGCATTCTCTCTGAGTTGTCATAGCTTGGATACCATATTTGTTCCAAAACATCTTCTTTGCACTGATTCATGATACTTTCATGATTTTAGTACAACTACTTGATTAGCTTCTAAGCAACATCACCCATTTTGAGTGACTTAAATTCATTCCTTAAGTTGTTCCACACCTTTTCTGTACTAATTATCCTTCTTATTACCAGCTCATAATGAGTTGGGATTAATCCATCCTTCAAAATAGTATTGATACTCCTTATATTTGGCTTCCTTCTTCATGCAGCCTTCATCTTGATCTTTGGAACTCGTCACTCCCTTACACAAATTCCCTTTTCTATCTAGGTCTATATCATCAAGTAATTACTTGATGATGCAACATGTATTTGCACACCAAGTCAAACTTCATCTACAGATCTAGTCAATCAAAAAGATCCAAGAAAAACCAAGAAATACTCAAACATATACTATGTATTAAACATATGTCTTCGAAATCTTACAACTCCCAACCATAGCAAGACACTCCCTCTGTACACTATCTCCTTATATTACAAGAGATTACTTGCTCATGTGAGCATATTCTCACTTATTTTAGGAAGCCTCTCAAGCACTACAATACCCATTACCCAATATAAACATTATTCAAGCACGCTACTCTATGGATTACATCCATTCTTACTTTCCTTACTCACTTCCATGCTTCTGGAATTTTTTTCACGATGGCACGAAGTTCGACGACTGCCTTCTGGTGCATCAGAACATCAAGTAGGTGCGTAACCTTGAGTAGAAGTACCAAGAGTGAGATTAGCCATTGAGAAATGACTATCATACTCATTATATTCTTTAGTATTCTACTTTCCTCCTCCGGGCGCATCTTCATAGTGAGAGGTATTCATTGCGTTTTCCGCAATCCAGTCGTACATATTGGTGTAGTAACTACAAGGACACTCTTCCATCTCAATGGTATTATTATTACCCCCATATGGTCCATATGGTTCTTCAGGATTATAACTGGTTTCTACTCCCTTACCCACTCCCTAGGGTATAGCTTTCCCCATGACTTCATCATAAGACTGGTCTTCCCATCCGACATTACCTCTAACGACATTATTGGGGTTGGGTGCATTCCATGTTTTTTGTTCCTCCTCAAATTTGGTCCATGGGTCTACTGGTTGTTGAGGTTCCACTAGATAATAGGCATAGACTTCAGAGTGTGGGTCATTAAACTTTGTTTCTTCAAACACCTCCCCTGAAAAGAATGGCTTCGGGTGCTTTGCTTCTCTAACTAACTTCTTTCTACATGCCACTGGCTTTGTAGGATTAGTGAAATCCTCAATGACCGTGTCCAACTCTTGAACTAGCACTTGATGAGTGTTATGGAACCTGTTTAGTAAAGACTTATAACGATCCATATACTCTGTTGCTAGAGTAGGTGTAGTCCTTACCAGAGCAGAATGATCTAACTCTGGATCAAAACTAAGGGTTTCGTGAGGTACAGCAGTATAGGTAGTACCTACCAGTGCATTGGAATTTTGTTCCCTTATCTTGGTTATGGCTGCTACTACTGCGATCTGATAGGTTATTGCCATACATCTTGCTTCTCCCGATGGCATTTCTCTCCACACACTGCCAACTTCTTGGGTAACATGAACATGATACGGTACTTGGCCAATATCCGTCCATCATAGAAACTATAAACCTTCACCAGAAGTCGAGACTTACAATCTAGACTCCATAGAAGTTGTCTTAGAGTGATTGTCTAGTCATCTTCATAATCATCAAAGGTCTTGTTCAATACTTGAACATTCCGAGGTTGATACCTAGGTGCCATTCTTGTACTGTAGATAAGAAGTTATCATCAGTCATCTTGAGTTAAAACTCATGGTGCTCATTTTAAAATTGCATGATAAAGAATCATCGCACTAACAATCTGACAAGATTATTCCCAATTTAATATCCATCATATTTCTAGAGAAATCTTTATTATTGCTAACATCCTTCCTACAGGTTCTCCCCATTTACTAAGTTTACCAACCTAAGGTCAAAGCATATGCTCTGATACCAGTTGCGGTGACCTAGCATACCACTACATGGTGTAGTACACTATAGTCGTTGACATAACACCAATGAAACACCGTTCATTACTATTACATCCCTCATAGTGGTACAACAGAAACATAGCAGGTCCAAGAAATGACTATAGATTACAACTCGACACTTTACAATAGATCCAGAGAACACTCTAAGTTAAAAAGAGAGAAAGAACTTCTTACAAAGAAAAATCAGAAATAATAACTCCTAATGCAATGTTCTCCTAATGCAATGTTCTACAGAAGTATGTTTTATGGCTAGAGTATCTACTCCTATCTAATCAAGATATTTGTCTTCACTTTAGTTGATGAAATGTTGACTTCATTGACTTTATTAAAGAACTTGAGTTGTTGATGATGGTTTCTTGAGTAGAAATTGATGTTGACGTCATCTTCAATGGCTTAAAATCTAGCAAGGGTTAAGAAGGTACGGTTGAGTACGTGCGTACTCAGCAAGTTCACTAAAAATGAGTGGATGATGCACTATCTCTACAGCCACATACCAAAGGTCATAGACAATGCAGGTTTTCGTAAACATTTCTTCAAAGATTGCTTTTATTCTGAAAACCATGTCCGAGTGCCTTCATAGGTTGACTTAAGTTTTATTATAGATCAAAGTAATAGTTTTTTGGACTTAGTATTTAATTATTAGGGATTTAAGGTGTTATATGTAGAATTGTGATTATTATTAGTTAAGACATTTTTTGTAGAATTTACAAAATAGGTATTTTATAAAATAGACAGGGATTTATTATTTTAAAATCTTGGAACCCATTGGAATAATATATTGAGTATTTTTCTAAAAAAATATATTTATTTAAGATCTTAAAATGATTTTAATTTATTTTTAAGTATTATTATTATTTTTTACAAAATTGTATAAAGGATTCAATGTCCTTGACTACTTGTTCCAATTTTTATTTGTAAAAAATTAAGTTAGTATTTTTTTAAAATAGTAGATTTATTTTCATATGCCAAAAATGTTTTTTATTCATTTTTCCTTATTTTATTAACTTTTAATTAGAGTTTTAATGTCCTTCACATTTATTTGTCTTTTATTTAACTTAAACATTTATTTGTCTTCATAAATATTATATTTAGTATTTTTTAAAGCCTAGTATTATTTTAAGTGTTTAAAATTGAATTTATTTAGTTTTTAACTCTTTTAAATATTGAAATAAAAAAACTTTATTTATTTTTATCAAATTAAATTTACTTTCAAAAAATACAAACTATAATTTTTTATAATAACACTCCCTTTTGGAATTGTAAAAATGAATTTTATTCTGTTTTATGTGTTTGATATATTTCCTAAAATTCCATTTGTTATTTTTTTGAATAAAGAAAATTTCTATGAGTCCACTGATATTTTATTTATACTTTTAGTATTTTTATTTTATCTCTTAGAGCCTTTTAAGTCCTAGGGGTATTTTGGTCATTTGACAATTTAATTAGATTTTCCCTTTTAAAACTGGACCTAGCCCATTGTGCTAGCCCAGCCCTGACCCGGCCCAACCCGGCTAGTCAAACCCTCTCCAGTGAGGGGTACTAGACCAGACCAACCCAGTATGCACCCCTCACTCCTCTCGCCCTCTCATGTTCTTCCTCGACCTGCTGCGGCGTGGTGTCGCCGACGCTGTTGCCGCTCGATTACCGCTGCCCTGGGCCTCCCCGACCGTCGCCGTGGTGCATGGCGAGGTAGTCGGCACTGCTCTGAAGATTGGTCCTGTAACACCCCAAAAATGTTAATCAAGATTATCAAGTTTCAATCACCCAAGTTTAGGGTTAACAAAAACTTTTATTATTAAATGTAATATGAGTGTTTGTGTGAATTGCATTAGTGTATGAATGAGTGCAATTGCCATGTTTGATTGCTACAAATGATAAGGAATGGTTTAAAGATGAATACTACATCATCTAGGCCATTTGCAAACAAAATCAAAAGAAAAGGAAATCAAATATGAATCGTATAAGCATGGTCATTTTGACCAAAATTATCCACTAGAGCACTTTGAGTGTTTCTAGTCAAAGATTTCTAATAGAAACATTATGAAATCTTTTCACCCCTTGCTAGATCAAGTAAAATTGAATCCAAGCAAACTTTACAAAGTGGCAGAAACTATTTTCAAATCTATTTAAAAGACATTGCAAAATTGAATCAAGTGTATGTACTAAGATCACCCCTTTTCAAAAACCACTCATATGAATTCACCTTGGCAAACCCAAGCAACCATATGCTATCAAGCAAGTACTTAGAACACTCACCAAACTTCATCCAAAAATTCAAAACTTGAATTCATGTGGCCATTTGGTCGAACACCTGGTAGACACCATTAAACATTGCCTAACTTCTACTGTTCTGAGCAGTAATTTCCTCACCACTGTGCCCCATTTCTCTCCCACGGTCGCCCCAACTTCTAGCAGGATAGTGGACACGCTCCCCCTTTGTCGTTCACACCAGTGCTGCACGGCCCAAGCTCACCATGCTGGTTGACCAAGCACCACTCGCAACAGACCGCGCCGCCCTCTCCCACGATGTCCATTAGATAGGCGACACTCCACCGGCACCCTTTGTCCACCCCTAGACCAGAGACACGCCATGGACCAATCGTGATCACCGCGCCCACCTCTCTATCTGCCATGCCGAGAGCGCACCAGAGCGCCGCAGTCGACACGCGCACACACGCCGTGCCTCGCCCTCTCCGCGCATGCCCGGACCCACCGTGACCCCAGCTACCCCTAGACACGCCCGTTCGCCGCCGCGCGAACCGTGGCCACTATGCGCCGTCTCGAACACCGTCGTCGCTGCAGAGAGCACGGACCTCTCCCGACCATTCTCGACCGCCCCTTTCCATGCCATCACTTGCATGACCACTGCCCTGAAGCACCGCATAGACCCCTACCCTCAGCCATGCCGATAGCCCTCTATAACGACGTTGCCGACGAGCCCGAGCCATGCCGCTCTATCCCTCTCACCGGTGTATAAATAGAGGCCATCCTAGCCCTCATTCGCCACACCAACTCACTCCCCTCTCTCTCAGAAACCTCCCACACCTCTCCGCGGAGCAAGGCGAGCACCAGCCCGCCGAAATTTCACCCGAGCCCGCCGCGGTAGAGGAGAAGAGGAACTGGAGCTAGGAGCTGCCCTAGGAGCCGCCGCGACCATCATTCGACTCGCCATCCACGACAAACTCATTCGCCCCCATCGCCGACCTTAGCTGGAGCCCAGGTGAGCCCCACATACCCCCACTGTCGCCATTAGGGTTTAGTCTCGCCGGTGCTATGCGACCGAGACGACGATGCTCAGCCGTCGATCGCGCTCTAATCGCACGACCCAGATGGAAAGATACCGTTTCGGTTTAGATGGGTCACTGACGTGTGGGACCAATTTATTAGTAGCCCGCTGCACGCGCGCCGCGTCGCTGGGCCGGCCCAATTAGTTTACCGCGCAGAGCCCGTTGATTCAAATAGTTTTTCCCATTTTAGTTAAAACTAGATTCTATCAGTAGATTCAAAAATAAATTCAAAGAGATTCCCCAAACCAAATTGCATGATTTTAATTTTGTTAGAAAGGTATTCAAAATATCTATCCAATCCTGTTGGATTGAAACCATTTGAAATTATAGATCACCTATACCAAAAATAAAAATATAGAGACTTTTCCAACTTCAAACATTTTTCAAAAATCAACCATAAATGATTTTGAGTTTATTCCAACTATCAAGAATCACATTTGACAAGATATATCTGAATATCTAAAAATATTTAGGTCTACATGCAGTGATCTTCGACTAGAACCAAAAGAATGCTATATAGGCATTTCTAGTCACTTTAATTTTATTAAATAGTAATTTTAAACTTCATAAAATGTGACCACCACTTTAAATCACATTCCCAAGTATTAGAATATGTGGTGATGACATGTGTCAACATAATCCCATATTAATTCAAGAATATTAAATCTTAAGTATTTTTCAATGAGTAAAAATTACTTTTCTAAAATAGGATAAATAAGACTAGGTCTTTATTTCATGTAATGATTGTGATGATGCTGGATCATCAGGTATGAGCCTTTGTGTGCTACATAGAAGCAGTTAAGTATTGTTTGGTGATTGTGTACCTCGTATACATTTATAGACGCTAGTACCGACCCGGGATACGAGGAGGAGGAGTACTACGAAGAAGAAGAGAACTTCAACCACTACACTACTCATCAAGCCTAACACTGCAAGCTAACACTTGCAATCTTCATACCTATGCAAGATGCATTAGGCATGCTTTGGTTATGCAACCTTGATTATACCAATCCCAAGTTTTACTTGCAAGCTTTATTCTTTTACTTTTACCAAAGTTCTTTACGTTTAGTTAGTGATTTGTGAGTATTGGAAAAATAGGATAGATGCCATAAAGAGTATAAAACTAGGCCTAAGTAGTTATACTTAGATGCCATTCAAAAATCATAAAACTAGATTTGGATAGTTACACTGGATTAGCACCCTCATTAGTGAATACCCTCAACTTTAGTGGCTTGTGCTTAGCATAAAAGTTAATCACTTTAGATAAGAAGACTTGGTGAAAATGATTCTGGAAACCTTGGAATGATGATTCATTCTATTGAAATGTTTTGACATGTGTTGAGAAACACAATGGTTGATGATGAAAATGTTGAGGCATGAGCCTTGTCCCTTTATAAAAACGGATGGTTTGATTCGGATGCGATACCATTCCAATTTTATCGTACAACCACAATACCCGAACTGGATTGGGCTTAATTGGAAGTTTATATGCCTTAGTATGGGTTCCCTCGCAGAAAGAGGTTGAGATGAGGCTACCCCGTGAATGTGAATGTCCACCTATGTAGTGCCCAGGATGGCAGATGGTCATGGCTGGGAGGCCAAGCTAATAGGGGAGGTGCCTATACTAGAGTGTGTAACAGAAAGGTTATGATTGATTATCCGTATACTAAGTATGATGATTCAGGGTTATTCCTGACGGATGTATCGAATTTGGTGGTAAAAGTGTACCACCTCTGCAGAGTGTCAAACTATTCGAATAGTCGCGTCCGTGGTCATGGACAGTTGGAGTGGCCATACTGTTCCATTGTCAGATGTTTTCAAAATGACTTTTGAATTGAACTATGACCTTGACTTGACCACAACAGGGTTGTGGGCATGAAAACTAGGTTCCCACTTAGGTGATGTACAAAATTAAATTAGGTTCTTTACTTTTGAACTCCTTATTAAATAAACCTGGCTTTTGCAAATAAACCTAGAGCTTAAGATTCCTACTAGAACTACCTTACTTGTTAGAATGGACATCTGAACAAAAACTTAGTTTCAAAACACAAGAAGTGAGTATTTATGAAAACCTATTCCCACTCGTATCCTTGAGATTCTTTCAAAAAAAATCAAGTTCCTCAAAAATTCTTGCAATCCTACATAAAATTTGACACACTTGATCACCCCACTAACTTGCTCACCCTAAATTCTTATAGATGGAGGTCAAGTATAGCAAGTTCTACCAGCTGGGAAACGGAGGCCACCTGATCTTTGAGAGGGATCTAGATACACTAGCAGAGTATTTTGAGCACCCGCACCCGAAGTTCTTCGGGGCACAACTCAACGATCACGTAGGAGGAGATCTAAAGTGGCTGATAGTTGTAGATCTGAGAGGAAAGATGGAAGCACCCACCTGGGAGAAGATCCAATTCTGCTTGAGGGAGAACAACTAGCTAGACGGACTTGCCAGGGCTATGCATGACGCTCTTGCCCGTCTGTGTGGGAAAAACATCAACCAGATCAGTGGAACTTGCTTTGCTCACTACGCAAGGCGTGATTCTATGGGAATGCCCTTGGAGATGCCAGGACACCCGGAGCTGAAGCACCAGGTGGATAATCTCGACTTTATGTTGTATGATAGACTGCATGAGTTGGACAACGCTCGTGCCTACACCAACCACAACCATGCCATTGCAGTCAAGAAAGACTAGACCCTCGACATCCTCGCCAAGGAGCGCCATTCACTTCATCATCAGCATGACAAGAAGGATCGCATCATCGATTGTCTTCGTAAAAGGTATCCACTCTCGAGAAGACCATTCGTGAACAGGAGATCTAGCTTGAAGCGAAGGAGGAGGAAGGTGAAGATATCCGTGGAGATCTCTACTCTTACCCCAGTGATGATGACGACTACCCGGAGGACGAGACCATGGAGGATCACACTGATGATGATGATGCCGCCTTCATTGATGATGATTAGATGCACTTGAGCACTACCGTAGGAGTGCGATGTACCCAGTCCCACTGTATCGTAGTTTAACAGAATGGTTGTTAAAACCATCTGTTTTCTATTTGTGTTGCGGTGTGTGTTTGTATTCTGTGATTGGAATGAATGAATGAGAGGAAGTTATTAGTTTGCAAAACCCGAGTCAAACTTCAAGTTTAAAGTTTCTAAAACAAACCCATAAACCCTAGAAATTTCCCCCTTGTCTCATTATCTATCTCAATCTTCAGATGACTCACGGAAATCCTAGAGGAAGCAGTTCATCTCAGGACCCAATGCTGCAGATTTTGCAAATGTTAGTTTCTGACCGTGAAGTTAGTAGAGCTGAACGTCAAGCCAACTTAGCCACTCTGCAACAAATAGCTCAGATGGCCCACAATAATCAAGGCCACGGAAACCAAGATAACCATGGATCCAATCTCAAGAACTTTCAAAACTCCAATCCCCCTATATTTAATAAGTCTGAAGAGCCCTTAAATGCCGATAGCTGGCTGCAAACCATGGAGAACAACTTAGAGGTCGCAGGATTTGAAGCCAATGAAAAAGTATTGTTTGCCACCCATTATCTGACAGGTGATGCAAGAGCATGGTGGAATAGCACCCGTACCATGAACGGAGGTCAGGTGATGACTTGGGATGAGTTCAAAATCAAGTTTAGCAGGACCCATGTGCCCCCGGGTCTGATTAAGAGGATGAGGGATGAGTTCATAGATTTGAAACAAGGAAGGATGAATGTGGTGGAATACCATGACAAATTCTTATCTTTAGCTAGATATGCCCCTGATGAGATTGACACAAAAGCAAAGAAGAAAGAGAGATTCCTGAATGGACTGCATGATGAGATGCAAACCGTGCTAGTCAGCATTCCATTTGATGATCTTGAAGCTTTAGTGGACTCTGCTATCCATATGGAAGGAAAGATCAACCAAGCCAATGAAAATCGCAAGCGTAGGATGATGCACCAGCCTGGATCCCACCATACCCATAAGTATCGCCCCAACACATCTGCAGGATATGGCCCGAGAAACAACAGAACCCCTATGTCCCGTCCAAACTATCCCAATCATGGCGGAGGAAACTTGAGGTCTGGAGGAAACCACAACGATAACCCCGGAAACTCCAATAATTTCAATCGTGCACTTCCCAAGTCCAACAACAACAACACCAACAACAACAATACTGCCCCAAGGACTGGAAGCAATGATGTGCCTATTGCAGGAAAAGACAAGTCCCTGATTACTTTCTTTGAATGCAGAGTCAAGGGTGACTACTCCAACGAGTGCCCCAAGAAGCTTGCAGCAACCACAAATGGAAATGCACCCGCTAAGCAGCAACGCCATGTTCAGCCTACAAAGAGATTTGCCCCAAGGAACTCGCTCAACCGCAACGGCCGTCTGTTCCACATGAATGCTGAAGAAGCTCAGGAAGCACCAGATGTCATGCTGGGTATGTTTTCTGTTAACTCGGTACTTGAAAGACTGTTGTTTGATTCCGGAGCATCACACTCGTTTGTTACAGAAGAATTTGCATGCAGTATTAAGATACAACGAACAAAATTGAAGCATGTTATGATAGTTCAAATACCTGGTTCAACCACCAAAGCTAGAAAAATTTGCAAGGTTGTACCTATCAGAATCCATGGAATAGATTTTTATGGTAATCTAATTGTACTTGGAACCAAAGGATTGGAAGTAGTACTAGGATTGGATTGGATGTCGAAACATAAAGGATTAATAGACTATGCCAAGAAAGCCATAACCATGACCAGTAGCACTGCAGTATCAGTAGAGCATGTATCTGAGATGCTGGCCCATCAATTCAAATGCAACAAGAGTCTAGCCCAACCAACCCTAGACCAAGTCAGAGTAGTCTGTGAATACCCCGACGTGTTCCCAGATAAATTACCCGGTGTGCCCCCAGATCGGGATATCGAGTTCATCATTGAACTAGTTCCTGGAACTGGACCCATAGCTCAGAGACCTTATAGTATGAACCCATCTAAATTAGTGGAGCTAAAGAAGAAACTTGATGCTATGTTAGAGAAAGGTCTGATTCAACCAAGTGCATCGCCATGGAGATCGCATGTTTTGTTTGTGGATAAGAAAGATGGAGTAAACCGTTTGTGTACGGATTACCGGAAGCTGAATGATGTGACCATTAAGAACAAGTACCCACTGCCAAAGATAGAACATCTGTTTCACCAATTTACTGGTGCTAGAGTGTTTTCTAAGATTGATCTTAGAACTGGTTATCATCAACTCAAGATTCGCGCAACGGATATCCCAAAGACCGCCGTTACCACCAGATATGGATTGTATGAGTACACTGTCATGTATTTTGGATTAACCAATGCCCCCGCTTATTTCATGAATCTCATGAATAAGATTTTTATGAACTTCCTGGATAAGTTTGTCGTTGTTTTTATCGATGATATTCTGTTCTATTCCAAGTCAGAAGAAGACCATGAGCTACACCTGAGAACCATCCTTGAAACCCTTAGAGAACATTAGTTGTATGTTAAGTTTAGCAAATGTGAGTTCCTGTTGAAGGAAGTAGGATTCCTAGGATATATCTGAAGGGGATCGGTGCAGAAAACAAAAAAATTCCTACGAATGAAACCCCGAAACTTGACTAGGATCTATCTATGTAGTAATGCGGTAACGGCCAATGCATAGAGAGTACATACCCTTGTAGTCTCTACATGGTTAACGTTCTGCGGGGAACGTGGTTGAAGTAGTCATACTCGTAGCCGACCTCAAGGTCGTGAAGCTCCTCGCAGGTCACCCCTTGCTCCTTCTTGATCTTCATCATCTTCATCGTGCAACAACTCCGGCTCACGACATTTAAGCGCCCCAAGTGTTGCGCCTCGTGTCTTCGTACACATCCGGTGCACGAGGAGACCTCCGGCTCCCCGATCCCGCCGGGAGTGCAGAAGTGATATCCGGCTAGGAATCCCTGCAGCGCAACGGCATACTGCAGGTGTGCCTCGATCGCACAACCCATACTTGGGGCCATGGTCACGAGGCATGGAGGGAGAGAGAGAAGGAGGAAGTCGACCAAAGGACTTCTCCAAATATTGGTGTGTTCATCCCACCCATGGGCACCCCTTTATATAGGGGGAGGGGGTGTGCCCTCCCCTTTGGGTTTCCCATGTGGGACTAAACAAGGGAGAGGGGGGGAGGCGCATGGGCCTTAATGGGCCAGCAGGCCTGGGGTGGGCCCCATACCGCGCACAGCCCTAGGCTAGCCGGGTGGGCCCCCTCAAGGCGCCTGGGCCTTGGCCCTTTGGCTCTTGGCCCTTCCCTCCTCCGGTTTTCCCTCATGGGCCCTATTTCCCTAGGAAGTTTGGCCCATTAGTGGAATAACCCTTCAAATTAGATTTTAATATTTTAATATTAATTACATTAATTAATATGTAAATACATATTCACAAAATCCATCTTGACCCGAAACACCTTTCTGTTCCCTTTTGATTTCCTCCGAACGACTTCGGATCTTTCCCGGAATGATTCCGGTCCTTTATTCTTTCTTCGAACAACTTCGGATCTCTCTGCGGAACGTTTCTAGCTTTCTCTCTTTTTGTACTGTGATTCCATCTTACAAATGATCGCTCTCATCGTACCCTTAAGTGTATCCTCTCATGGCTCGGGAATGCTCTAGACATGATCTGTATCAATGATCAACAGAGGGACCAGGGATATCCATGTGACCCCTATGCATTCCTGATCACAATGTCGTATGAACCATCTAAATGTAGCATCCTCTTCCTTTTGTTTGTCGTTACAAATTGTACGAGATCCGATCAATGGTATCTTATACTTTGTTCAATCTCGTTCACAACAAGTTATGTTTACTCGTTACCATGATATTACATCCCCGTGACCTAGTCACATGTTGCAACATATATGGATGTAATCTCACCAAGCCAGCCATATGTATCTTTAACCCGTCATGTGGGTGAACAAATCCCGGTCTTGTAGTCACATGTCATCTACTGTTCCTTCGGAATACCCAACATACACCTTTATAGCCACCGTATTACCAGATGACGTTTGATGCAGTCAAAGCAACCTAGGGAAACAGTGAGTAATATGAGCTCATGGTCTAAGGAGAAGGAGTCTAGGTATAGCTGTTGCAACAATGAACTAGATGACTTGATCATGTTGCAATCCTTCGAGGAATGTCCAACCACATCATTCTCCAATGATATGATCTCGTTGTCAGTCGGCATAAATGCCCATGATCTTGAAACCCAGATCATCTTCGTGACCAACGAACTAGTATGAATAGAGGCTACTAGGGACTTTGTTGTTTCATACCACACCTGTACCAATGTTTCTACTTGGCACAGTTATAGCACAATATGAAACTATTATAAACTAATTGAGATATGATAATAAAAACCTATTTCTTATTTGCCTGTAGGGAATATCTCCTTCGGTCTCCCGATTGCACTAGAGTACAAATAAACTAGCTTGCATTTTACTCATATAAACCATATACCATATGCGTTTACAGATCATGCATGCTCATGGGAAACGTCATGTCCATGTTCTGTTTTACTAGATCATTATGTCTTTTGCAAATCGTTAATGTCTTCCTAATGTTGACATTCACTCCATTATCTTATAATGGGTCGAAGCATTTGTTTTGCGACAAAGTGAGACTTTTGTTTCTTGTGTTTATGATGACGGTCGTTATTCACTGTTGTCATCTTAACTTCGAAACACACTTTGCTATCCTTTGTGTATATACTATAGTCATGGCAGTAGAACTAGGCCAGATTCCAGGAGCTTACAGTGACGTTAGATCAACCTCGAGGGCTTTCTCATGGGCACTGGGCCCTGGGACACATCATTCTATGTTAAAAGCGAATTAGCCCCGCCATAACATTATACATCACATCAGATGTAGCCTTTATACTTCTATATCTATGTAGGTCCTAGTGCATGGAATGCAACTATGCCACTTACATTGCTTCTTTCTACTTAAGTACAAACTGAATTCTGGTTCAGTGATCAACTCAGGAATCACTTAAGGACATTCTCTAGTTAAGACTTTGTCCTACCAACCAGAACTTCGGGTCACATTATGTCGAGTATACAACATGGTTATATGGAAGAACCTATGACTGAGGCATATGAGTTGCAATGCATCTCTTTCTTTCAACCATAGTTGCAATACTCAATGCTTCATATAGTAAGAACTTCTTTCTTACCTTGTTCTATTCTGAACTTCTTCAGAATCTTGTCTTAGGACTTTCCGAATCAAGTCCAGGAAGCATTTGGCATTCAGTGTTTATTAAACTCATCAATCTATTCTAATAGATCTCTTTGTTTAATAACTTCAACTTCATCCTTACTTATCTAACTTAAATGGGATTAACACCAATCACATCATTCACATATGTGTCCACATATCTCAGAATGATTTCACGCTCCCACTAAAATATGACATTCATGTTTGAGTTCCAGGGATTTCACTTAGCTCCCACTCAAATATGATATTCATGTTTGAGATCCAGGGATTTCACTTAGCTCCCACTCAAAATATGTTAGCTACATATTATGTATTAGCCAAGCTGATTTGCTCCCACTAATTCTAGGTCCTCTTGATAATCTTGGACATTCCAAAATTCTTTGATCGTTATCAATTTGAGAATCCCAATTATGAGACTTCAATATCTATATATTTCTAGCGTAAATCCAAAAGACTTAAGCATCACTACTGTTGTAGTCAACTTCTTGAATTTGTCCAAACTTGTGACAAATCGAGCTTTTGTCATTCATTAAGTTTCATTTACTTCTTATGATTTTGCAGTCATTCAGAAATATCAAGTAAACTTCTTTACTTTAATAAGATCAAGTAACATGTTACTTTGCAATCTTAAATGTAACTTAATATAGGATTTTATGACTCCTAGTCATTTCTCGCACTTAGGTCCATCACGCTTCTTTGTAATTCTTAGGTATGTCTTGTTCAAAACATGACAAGCGAATCAATAATACAATTCCACAAACTTGTAGAATATATAGTTGAATCCTACTTTCTTTAGTAAAAGTATTCACTGAAACTTTATGATCATTATCATTGGTTTCTCCTCTATTTGTAGAGTTTGGATTCATGAAACAAATTCCGCTGCGCCACTCAACAATTCGGAGGTAAGGTCAAATACCTTGTTTCGATCTTTTACATTCTTCCACCTGTATCTTCATCAAGACACATTGACTTTGGATAACAACAAGTTTGCCCCTTTTGTGGAAGATGCATTCATAGCTTCCTAAGAATGCTCTACAAAGACTTATTTATTCACCACGATTTCGACTTATCGAAATCTCCAGAAACTCGAACTTACCATAACACTTATGGTGTTGTTTCCACGAATCTTTAGATGTTCCTTTGTATTTCAAATGAGTGTTTGCTTATTTTAATCTTCAACTCTAGACGATAACTATAACCCCGATAAGAGATAATATTATACCATATGTATCTAATACATAATGATTATGATGTTTAGATATTTCAACAAAGTTTGAATTCATCCAATTATCATAATTTGTGAAACATCTTTCACAAGTTCCTTTTATGCTAAACTTAACTTGGATACTTTATTCATGTCGATCAAATCAAAAAGACTTCATATTCTTGTTAATTTCAATATCCTCTTTAGTCATGAACTCATTTGAACAATTCAAATCATTTCAAACTTCATGTTTCATTAAGTAAATACACTTATTCACTTAAGTCCACAATTTACTAATGATTTCCACTACTTGTTGAAAATGTGATACATCACTATGTATAAGATTCAACATTTCTTCGCATATCACCATTTTACCAGAATGCAGAGATTTAGTCATTCTGCCCAAGAGGCATGGTTTTGCAAAGTCTCTAGATTAAGCATCTAGGACCCCGATCTTTCATAAAGAACATGCAATAACCAAAATGACTTAAACTGTAGTGTCTTTTCATTATTAAGCTTTGGATATCTTTTAGCATTCTAATCCTTTATAAATGTTTAAACTATTATCATTAACATAGTGATGAGAATAACTTATTTATAATCATAATGTGACCATAATGGTATTGTTCATAAGAAAAGTACAAACTGGCGTGTAACTTGTTCATATGAATAATCGTCTCGCCAAAACCAAGACACACAGACCTGGATTACAAATTTATATTCAAGTCCACTAATCCAAATGATAAACTTTGAGGGAAGAGGTGATGTTGGCCATCAACTATTTTGCTTGCCATCATCAAGTCATGTTGCCTCAAAACTAGCAATTCTCAAGCAGATCATCCTGTTTTCACAAAACGGGACATGTATCAAATACTTTGCAAACTGCAACGAGTTTTGCAAGAACCACATTTATAATTTGTATATCTTACATATACCTTTTCCTCCATGACCTCCTTTTGCAATCAACCCTTCTAAGAGTTCTCAATTCTAATGCAAGATCGCTAAGTGTTTTTCCAAACATTCTCTTTTCATCCATGATGGAGGAAAACTCATCCAATGGCTCATACTCTATGTGCCTTATTCTGTAGAATACGAAATGTAGCCCAACTCTCCATCGAATAGAGAATGGCTTATTGGATGATTATGGAGAAAACACAAACATTCTGGAGTCATCGAATTATCTCCTAATGGTTATTGTATTAAGAAGAGAAGATCACCTTCTATGAGGATATCCCTCAGGCGTGGGTATTAATCTATGAAGTTGGACCCTTTTGCTAAGTTCCAAATTAAGCAATATATTCCCATGGTCACAAAGGACCTCAATGGGATAGGACAAGATCTACTAAGATATTTGCAAACAGACATCTAGACTAAGTTTATAATAAGAGATCAATTTATAATTGGTCTCCACTAAAACGGTCATCCCCTGGACGATTTTAGTGATCGCATGATCCCTATCCTATACACCTCCCCCGATCGTCACGGCCATCACTGTAGTATCAAAGGTAGACATTCACTAATGTCAATCACATCATCCATGTGACTCATGCTCGATCTTTCGATCTCTTGTGTTCCGAGGCCACGCTTCTCTAGCGTGCTAGGCTCGCCAAATCTAACTTGTGTGTATTCGTTGTGCAACATGGCTTACACCCACTGTATGCGAACGTAGATATGTCTGACACCCAGGCCTGTAACCCTGGATTGCCTCATACCGAAGAACTTTCTTGGTGGTGCACACACAAGGGGAACACGGAATGTCGGAATTCAATAGGGATTATCTTATTTGCTACCGTTGAGTATCTAAATACTAGCACAAAATAATATGTAAAAACTAGTATCAACATCATATGTATAATGTGATATGATATGGCCTTCTTGCGCCTTGATCTCCATCGAGCGCTCCGGCATGATCTTCATCGTGCCCTTGGTTTGACGCCAAGTCCACGACGCCGCCACCAGGTCGTCCATCGGAACGATGACTATTACTATACTACTTAGCAACAGAAAAGTAAACTACTTTACCTTCGCAACGACCAATGCCATATCATAATCACATGCCCCCTGCAAAATAAAGTTAGACGCCTCTACTTTATCTATTGCAAGTTTTACGTGGTTGTTTGGGCTTTCGCATTAGAACCGTTTCTAAACTACGAACTTTCCAACCACAACATGGATCCAACAGTTGTCTATACTACACCCCTTTTGGGGCCCTCCATTGTAAATGTTATATCAACTATCGAATGAGAGACTGACACCCGCTAGCCACTTATACGGTCCAAGTCGTATGTTGAGCGTGGAACCAGTCTAGCGAGCGAATATGCGTAAGGTTGGTCCGGGTCACTTCATCAAATAATACCGCGATACAAAAAAGTACACGTTAGAGGGTAACAACTAAGGGATCAATGCCCGGACAATACTTGTGCGTACTGGTCGTACAACACTCCTACGCATAGATCGGCTCTGATACCACTGAAGGGGATCGGTGCAGAAAACAAAAAATTTCCTACGAATGAAACCCCGAAACTTGCCTAGGATCTATCTATGTAGTAATGCGGTAACGACCAATGTGTAGAGAGTACATACCCTTGTAGTCTGTACGCGGTTAACGTTCCGCGGGGAACGTGGTTGAATTAGTCTTACTCGTAGCCGACCTCAAGGTCGCGAAGCTCCTCGCAGGTCACCCCTTGCTCCTTCTTGATCTTCATCATCTTCATCGTGCAACAACTCCGGCTCACGACATTTAAGCGCCCCAAGTGTTGCGCCTCGTGTCTTCGTACACATCCGGTGCACGATGAGACCTTCGGCTCCCCGATCCCGCCGGGAGTGCGGAAGTGATATCCGGCTAGGAATCCCTGCAGCGCAACAGCATACTGCAGGTGTGCCTCGATCGCACAGCCCAGACTTGGGGCCATGGTCACGAGGCATGGAGGGAGAGAGAGACGGAGGAAGTCAACCAAAGGACTTCTCCAAATATTGGTTTGTTCATCCCACCCATGGGCACCCCTTTATATAGGGGGAGGGGGTGTGCCCTCCCCTTTGGGTTTCCCATGTGGGACTAAACAAGGGAGAGGGGGGAGGCGCATGGGCCTTAATGGGCCAGCCAGCCTAGGGTGGGCCTCACCCCGCGCACAGCCGTAGGCTGGCCGGGTGGGCCCCCTCAAGGCGCCTGGGCCTTGGCCCTTTCCTCCTCCGGTTTTCCCTCATGGGCCCTATTTCCCTAGGAAGTTTGGCCCATTAGTGGAATAACCCTTCAAATTAGATTTTAGTATTAATTACATTAATTAATATGTAAATCCATATTCACAAAATCCGTCTTGACCCGAAACACCTTTCGGTTCCCTTTCGATTTCCTCCGAACGACTTCGGATCTTTCCTGGAATGATTCCGGTCCTTTATTCTTTCTCTGAACAACTCCGGATCTCTCTATGGAACGATTCCGGCTTTCTCTCTTTCTCTACTGTGATTCCATCTTACGAATGATCGCTCTCATCGTACCCCTAAGTGTATCCTCTCACGGCTCGAGAATGCTCTAGACATGATCTGTATCAATGATCAACAGAGGGACCAGGGATATCTATGTGACCCCTATGCATTCCTGATGACAATGTCGTTTGAACCGTCTAAATGTAGCATCCTCTTCCTTTTGTTTCTCGATACAACTTGTCTGAGATCCGATCAATGGTAACTTATACTTTGTTCAATCTCGTTCACAACAAGTTATGTTTACTCGTTACCATGATACATCCCCGTGACCTAGTCACATGTTGCAACATATATGGATGTAACCTCACCAAGCTGGCCGTATGTATCTTTAACCCGTCATGTGGGTGAACAAATCCCTGTCTTGCAGTCACATGTCATCTACTGTTCCTTCGGAATACCCAACATACACCTTTATAGCCACCATATTACCAAATGCCGTTTGATGCTGTCAAAGCAGCCTAGGGAAACAGTGAGTAATATGAGCTCACGGTCTAAGCAGAAGGAGTCTAGGTATAGCTGTTGCAACAAAGAACTAGATGACTTGATCGTGTTGCAATCCTTCGAGGCATGTCCAACCACATCATTCTCTAATGATATGATCTCGTTGTCAGTCGGCATAAATGCCCATGATCTTGAAACCCAGATCATCTTTGTGACCAACGAACTAGTATGAATAGATGTTGGGGATATACTTTCCGGGTATCCTCATAGATCCTCACTGACCAGGGTGGCCCACTTCAGGTTAGAGCTTTGCTTCACGGGCAGCCCAGTTAGAGAGAAAAGACGGAGTCCAATCCGACTACCGGAAGGCCCAGAAGACTTACCGACTTAGGCCCATAATGTTACTTGTAGTTCAAGATGTACTCTGTAACCAACTCTTAGTCGTAGCCAGATTGATCTCTCCTGTAAGCCCTAGGCCGGATATCTATATAAGCCGTCCTAGGGAGACCTTTAGGGCACTAGATAACACCCAATACTTTAGACCCTCAACTGGCACAGGCGATACCATTGTAACCCATATTCCGGCTTTGCCGTATTACTGGATTGATAGCAGGAGTAGGGTCCATCCAAAGCCGGCGGATTGGAACCTAGGTAAACTTGTGTGCTTACCGTCCCGGATCACCGTACGTCTCACACCCCTCTCTTCCGCATGCCTCGAGGACCCCCTCATGGCGTACTTGTCTTCAATCCGACGACAGTTGGCGCCCACT
The DNA here is from genome assembly GCA_910589775.1 of Avena eriantha. Classification (NCBI taxonomy): domain Eukaryota; kingdom Viridiplantae; phylum Streptophyta; class Magnoliopsida; order Poales; family Poaceae; genus Avena; species Avena eriantha. The sequence goes on along the minus strand of OU342743.1, from coordinate 353,889,517 downwards.
GTGGGGAAAGTGAGCTTCGGATCTATGTTCCGAGCGGAATCTGCAAGAATCGGAATCGGCGAGACCATCGCCGTCGGTCGCATCCTCTATGCCAGCGACGTCCCTCTCATCGTTCTCGACGAGACTTGGATTCCGGCTAAGGAGGCCGTGACTGCCTACACAATCATATCTTTTGGCGAGATCGATGTTTACATCGGTTTCGCTGAACCTGCCCAACCCACCCTAGCGGTGATGATAGAGGCAGAAGAAACTTCTGGGTCCCCTTTGTCCGAGGAGGCGGCAGAATTCCGGATCTCAGATAACCCTAATCCCACCCAGCCCACACCAATTGCGGAGATGGTGGAGAAATCCGAGCCTGAAGAAGACCTCATGGTCCAGGTCGAATCTAGAGTGGATCTCCCTGGAGAAGCCGGATCCTAGATCGACCCACCCGTGGAAGTCGAAGTCCAGGAGAAGCACATGAGCGACACTGATTCCGACTTTGATGATGTCGGGACAGACAAGCATTTCCTCAGGTACACACTAAGATGTATGATACTACGAGGCGCTAGCACAGATGTAATCCTCGAAACCATTAAAAGTTTCGATAGGCTGATCGCGAAAGCCGCAGGTACCTCAGGAAGCACGCATCGCACTTCGTCGGATATGTTGGATCCGGATCCGGCTCCGCCGATGCTGGAGAAAACACCGACTTGGTGCTAGAGGCAATTGGAACAAACGCCGACGTTCCCGCATCCTCGGATGAATCCATGACGTCGGCGGATTTCCAAAAGTTCTTTGCGGAATATGACGAGGAGTACAACTCCAAAGCTGCAGAAGATGGAGAAGCCATGGATGAAGGATCCGGGGAACACTCTCCCAAAGCAGAGGATAATATGGAGGTCGGAGATAATCCCGAACTCTAGATGTCCGAAAGTACCGATCAAAGCTTGACTCCGGGAAACGGACCCAAAGCCGTCTTTGCTACCGGCGCTGCCAAGAAGGCAAAGAAGAAGAACAAGACCCCGGCAAAAAACCCCCTGACAGAGGAGGTGATTGCCGAAGAATACGAGGAAGACTCGGATGGAGAACTTATCCCAGACGAGCCGAAAAAAGAAGCATCGGTGGATGGACACGTGATCACTGAACGTGCACGTAAACTCATCGATGCCGCATTAACCACACCTATCCTTACAGCTGCAGAACTTACCGCAGATGAGCTAGACGAAAGGGCCCAAGCCCTAGAAGTGCGTCGTCAACAACTCCTTGATGAAGCCAAAAACATCGAGGTGGAGAAGAAGCACATGACAAACAAGGAGTACATGTCCCGTCTACATCAGAAGACACGGAAGCGTCATGTAGATGACAACCAATTCCCACGTATCCGTGACGTCCTTTTTGGAGATGAGATGGGAAAGCCACGGAAGGATAGCAATGGAGATTGGGTTTATCCAACACTAGTGCAAAATACTGTGGCAGGTCGTGAAATTCTATCAGCTAATCCAGGACCAGAAGAGATACGTTTGGGTATCAAGCTACTTAATAAGGGACTGGAGCAGCAAAAGGTCGCCCTGTCTCGAAGCCAAAAGCTGGTCTCGGATTCCGACCAATGTCGCGCAGATCCGACATGGGCTGGCGTAAGATCCCATTACATTCAGGCGCAGTATCATAACCCCGAACGCAGGAAAGACAATTATTCAAGAACTGGATCGACGGGGCAGCACCGCAGAGCTACACATAACTGGAGCAACGTCGCTCCAGTAGCCGAGAAAGACGCAATCGCTGCACTCAATCCAAGGAATCCTCCCTGAAAGGGAGAAGATAAAAATGTCAGGAGGAGGATCGTTAGAAAATGCCAGCTCCTAGACATGAAAACCATCCGGCTGAGCCTTACCATGGTGGGAACGACGGACGAAGGAACGACGGAAACCACGCTGGTACAAGCCGGCAGGGGGCACGTCGTAGTCAAGAACCTCCCCGGAACCGGAATAATGACGCTCCGTACGGAGGCCGGCGATCAGCCGGAAACAACCCAGCTGCACCACCCTCTCCATAGCACATTTATCACAACGTCCCCCAAGGAGGTCAAGGAGGACGACATGGCGTAGGAGGTGGTGGCAGAAGCCGAAGTCCGGCTCCAAGGCACCGCAGCCACAACCGATATTTGGGACGATCCCTATCCCCGAATGACGCAAGGCACAGGATCAACTCCAACATAGAGGCTCGGCGCTACGAAAACGATGACGTGTACATGGGCCCAAAGTGCTTCGGACCATGCATCAGAGCTACAAAATTCCCGGAAGGATTTGCTATCTCAAGACATATTCAAGCCTACGACGGCATTGCTCGGACAGACACCTGGTTACAGGACTTCTTCCAAGCTTGCTGCATCGCCAAAGGCGAAAACAGCCTGGTCGCAACCCGATATCTCCCACTTATGTTGCGGAAGACGGCGAGATCATGGCTCAATGAACTTCCGGCAAACACCATCCACAACTGGTAAGACTTACAAAGTGCGTTCTTTCGGAATTTCGAAGGCACATATCGGAGGCCCTGTACGGTTGGAGACCTACAGCGTTGCTCCCAGAAAGCCGGAGAAACTTGCCGAGATTATCTCGGACGATGGATTGACACCAAAAACTCCTGCGAGGGAGTAAATGATCAAACTGCGATTGAAGCTTTTATTTCAGGTCTCCTAATTGGTTTACTGTGCCATCGCTTGAAGTGTGACAAGGTTACTGATCTGGGAGAGATGATAGAAACAGCGAGCAAGTATGCAAATGCTGACGATGATGCAGAGGATTACTCAATGTCCTGGCTGTGCCTCAGTCAACAAAGACAAAGCAACAGGATTAGAAACGCAAAAGCAACTCGGAAGAAAAACCCAACGCGGAGACAGCAGTAGTCACTACTGTTTCCGGGTCTGGAGGACGAGGAAGACGTGGCGGAGGCCGCGGGCGTGGCCGTGGGACATCAAGGGTCCAAGGTAGAGGAGAGCAACAACCAGGCAAAACCTACACTTGGGCCGACATCGCCAACAACCCATGTGTGCATCACCTGGATGCCAATGGGGGCTCGTCGCACACCAACGCTGAATGTCGTTTTAACGACGACATCAAGAGAGATGATACCGTGGGCTACAAAGCTAAGCAGAAGAAGGGAAAGAATAATCCCGAAAAAGAAAAAGAGACCAAGGAAGATTCCGACATGGAGGAAGCCGACGCTTCAAATCCCAAGTCGGAAGGGAAGAAAACTTTTCCTACCAATAAGGACACTTACGTCACCTTCCTCGGATCTCAACCAGCAAAGGTCAAGAAAGCAGTTCTCCACGAGCTTAATGCAACAGTTCCGGCTGTCCCTCAGTATCTGGACTGGTCGGAAGTGGCAATCACATTTGACGGCGCTGATCATCCGCCTAAGTTGCATAGGCGAGGAAAATACGCCTTAATCATCAATCCACTTATTGACGGTTATGGTTTCTCCAAGACCCTCATGGACGGTGGTAGTAGCATCAATATTCTCTATGTAGAAACGCTACGCCGGATGAAGATCTCGGAAACATAGCTTAACCATAGCTCTGTGATTTTTCACGGAGTTGTCCCAGGAAGACAAGCTAATTCCCTGGGAGAGATTACTTTGGATGTTACTTTTGGAACACCAAAAAATTATCGAACGGAGGCAATTTCCTTCGAAGTGGTCCCGTTCAAGAGCGCATACCACGCTATATTCGGGCGTCCGGCTTACTGGGCTTTTATGGCTCGTCCGTGTTACATTTACAATATGATGAAAATTCCAGGTCCCAACGGCATGATCACCATCAGGGGAGACCCGAAGAAAGCGCGAGAGTGCGAGGATGGAAATGCCGCCTTTGCCGAAGGCGTGCTGCACGCCAGGGAGTACCAGGAGATCAAGAAGAGCATAGATCCGTCCGAGATGCCTGCGACGAAGAAGGAGGTGACAAAACCAAATCCGGAGTTCAAGGCATCAGAAGAGACGAAGACGACACCATTGAAGGATGATGACCCCTCCAAGGTGACCCAGATAGGCGCAGGCCTAAGTAGCGCATAGGAAGGCGCGCTCGTCAAGTTCCTCCGAGCAAATCAAGATATCTTCGGATGGCAGCCATCTGACATGACCGGAGTACCTAGGGAACTTGCCGAGCACTCTCTAAATGTAAACCCAAACGCTAAACCTGTCAAACAGTCCTTACGACAGTTTGGTGATGAAAAGCGTAAGGCAATAGCTAAGGAACTAGCGCGGCTCGAGTTAGCCGGATTCATAGAAGAGGTCATCCATACTGAATGGTCGGCCAACCCTGTAATGGTCCCTAAAAAGGACACTACTGATTTAAGGATGTGTGTTGATTATACTGCCTTGAACAAGGCTTGTCCAAAAGATCCGTTCGCTCTGCCTAGAATTGATCAAGTTATCGATTCTACGGCAGGCTCAGAACTCCTCTGTTTTCTCGACGCATATTCCGGTTATCACCAAATCCGTATGAAGGAATCTGACAAAATCAAGACTTCATTCATAACCCCTTTCGGAACCTTCTGTTATGTTACGATGCCCTTTGGGCTGAAGAACGCAGGAGCTACGTACCAGCGCACGATGCAGCGATGCCTCCGTGATAACCTTGGACGCAATGTGCATGCATACGTGGATGATATCGCGGTCATGTCCAAAAAGAAGGAAACATTGATTTCCGACTTAGAGGAGACGTTCGCCAATTTACGAAAATACAACATCATGCTTAACCCGAAGAAATGCTTCTTTGGAATACCAGCCGGAAAATTGTTAGGTTTTATTGTGTCTCAACGAGGCATAGAGGTGAACCGCGACAAGATCAAGGCTATTCTCAATATTTCTAGGCCAACTCGCCTGAAGGACGTACAAAGATTAACTAGTTGAATCACTGCGGTCAGTCGATTTGTAAGCCGGCTTGGTGAAAGAGCCACACCATTATACAAACTCCTGAAGAAAACCAAGGATTTTGTCTGGACTGACGAAGCCGAAGCTGCACTACAAGCCCTGAAGAAAGTACTCTCATCTGCTCCTATCCTTGTAGCGTCGGAACCTTAGGAACCGATGTTGCTTTACATTGCTGCGACAAATAGGGTTGTCAGTATAGTTATGGTGGTGGAGAGAACAGAAGAAAATCAGGAGCAACTGGTGCAGCGTCCGACGTACTTTGTCAACGAGGTCCTGACAGAATCAAAACAGCGATATCCGCACTATCAAAAGTTGGCTTACGGTGTTTTTCTAGCACCTCGTAAGTTACAACACTATTTTCAGGAGCATCCAATTACCATGGTGAGCAAAGCTCCCGTGAGAGATATAATCAACAATAGCGATGCCACAGGACGCGTCGCCAAATGGGGTATAGAGCTTGCAGCTTTCGATATTGAGTACAAACCCGGACAACAATCAAATCCCAGATCCTTGCCGACTTTGTCGCTGATTGGACAGAGACCAAGGAGAATATGGTCCTCCCTGAGTCGGAATATTGGACATCTTTTTTGACGGGTCTAAGGCTCGGGGGGGGGGGGGGGGGATCGGGGGCTGGTGTAGTGCTCAAATCACCTCAAGGCGACAAACTTTTATACGTATTGCAGATCCACTTCACAGCAACAAACAACATTGCCGAGTATGAAGCACTGCTACATGGAATCCGGATTGCTAAGGATATTGGCATCCGACGTTTGATGTGTTACGGAGATTCGATCTTGTTGCTCAGCAAGTCTCAGATATTTGTAATGCAAATAAGTACATGGCAGCGTATAAGGCTGTCGTGGATGATCTATCTAAATCGTTCGAGGGATTTGAAGTTCAGCACATCCCTCGAGCAGAAAACAAGGAAGCAGATGCACTATCTTGAATAGGCTCTGCGCGGAAAGAGGTTCCGGATGGCGCATTTTTAGAGCACCTCAAAGTTCCCTCGATAAAGGGAGTAGATGAGGAATATCCGACCAAATTCGACTCACCTTTAATAGCAGTTCTGGCTATAATTTCCAGCTGGACTCAACCCTACCTTGATTACTTGGTAGATGGCAAATTACCCGAAGACGAGGTGCTGAGCCAGCAGATTATCCGACGAGCAAAAGCCTATACTATTGTTAAAGGTGAGCTCCATAAACGGAGTGTTTCTGGGGTTTTTCAGCGCTCTGTATCTCCGGAAGAAGGAGTGGAAATCTTAAGAGAAATCCACGAAGGCGAGTGTGGTCACCACGCTGCAGCCAAATCTTTAGTGGTAAAAGCTTTTCGGCATGGTTTTTTCTAGCTTACAGCTCAGGCAGATGCCGAACGATTAGTCAAGACATGCAAAGGCTGCCAAAAGTACGTCAAGCAAGCTCATGTTCCGGCTGATCAGCTGCGAACAATACCTATAACATGGCCTTTTGCGGTCTGGGGGCTTGATATGGTAGGACCTTTTAAACTAGCTCCAAGTGGATTTACTCACCTCTTAGTGATGGTAGATAAATTCACGAAATGGATCGAGGCTAAACCTGTCACTAGTTGTGATGGAGCAACAGCCAAAAGATTTGTCGAGAATGTTATAATCCGGTATGGTTATCCGCATAGCATTATCACGGACAACAGGAGTAATTTTTCCATGGGAGAGTTGGCTGAATTCTGCGACGAGCAAAATATCCGGCTTGACATTGCGTCAGTCGCACATCCACAGGCTAACGGACAAGTCGAAAGAGCAAATGGTTTAATTCTACAAGGCTTGAAACCAAGACTCGAAGCACCACTGAAACGTGCTGCGGGGGCTTGGGCAGAGGAACTACCCTCTGTAATTTGGAGTTTGCGAACAACTCCGAACAGGTCAACAGGATATACACCTTTCTTCTTGGTCTATGGCGCAGAAGCAGTTCTTCCTAGTGATTTGATTCATACTTCTCCTAGAGTGGCCGCGTATATTGAAGAGGATGCCGAGAATTCTCGACAAAATGATCTCGACTTAGTCGAAGAAGTTCGCGTCGTTGCTAAAATGAGATCTACAGCCTATCAGCAGAAGTTACGCAAGTATCATAGCCAGAGAGTCCGAACTAGATCTTTCAATAAAGGTGATTCGGTTCTCTGGCTTGTGCAACAAAGAAAGCACAAACTTTCCCCAATATTGGAAGGGCCCTTTTTAGTTAGTCGAGTATTGCACAATGGGTCGTACTACTTAACTGACATAAGGCCAGTCAAAGAAAGACCTACTACTAAGAAGAGAAAGAGAGCTGGAGGCAGTACAAATCCGGATGAATTAGATAGACCATGGAATATTGCTCAGCTACGTCCCTTTTATTCTTAGTTTTATCTTTCTTTGTAATTATACATATGTACATGCTCTGTGAGAAATAAAAGTTTTGGTTACTTCAAAGTTTTCCTGAGAAGTTTTTACCATCTTATTTCCTAATGATCATGTCATAGTCGAAAATCCCAGAATGCTTGAAAGTACTTTATGCTCATGCTCGTTCTGGTTTAGATTTCTGATTCTAAAACTGCTACCTTCGGGTATAACTCTAAGAATTCTAGTCTTTACTTGGGTTATTTGTCTGATTACTGGATGCGGGTATTTTCCGAGTAGTGAATTGTTGGTACTAGAAGACGGCTTTGTTTCCGAGTTTAAACTGGTTTAGTAATTGACCTCCGTTGCTTGGCAAAGTTTCTGGCTGAAGGTTTAGCCGGCTCACGAAAGGGACGAGGCGGAAAGCCAGATAAACAATAAGTAGAGAGGGAAAATTTCAAGTGCTTATGAAAACATTTCAGGCACACAAAAAATTTCAAAAGACAAAAGTGCCGAATAGATAAAAACTTAGCACTAGCAAAAATCATAGTACTTAATATTTACAATAGCATCAGGTTTTTCCAGAATAATACATAAGTTTTCTGGTCTATGATGCAGGAGGAGATGAAGGATCTGCCGGCTCGCTGGCTACTCCACCTTGATATCTTGCCGAGATGTCCGGATCCGAGATGGTCCGTTCATCGTCGGAAACTTCTTCGACATCTTCTGGAGGAGGTGGCGGAGTATCCACGCGGGTGAAGAAGGGCGTCTCGTAGTTGGTCAGATCAGCTACGTGACACCCATATCCGGCACATGAGTGCATGATGGCTTGAAGGTCCTGCTCCTAGCCGTCTTCGTCTACTTTGCAGTACCCTCTGATAACTTGCCATATCTCCATGTTTCCATGATGGCTCATGACCATGGTAAGAGCGTTCTGCGCAGCGGTCCGCACGTAGGACATGTTCCAGTCCCGAACGAGCTGCGGTATCTCCTTGGTCTTCTCCCGCACCTGGAAGTCCGACATGCTTTGCATGTCCGGAATCCTAAGAGATTCGACAATGTCCTCAAGGGACTGGCAGTAGTCATGAATAAGATCACCGACTTGGGTAAGCCGATGAGTGCGGGGTTCGGACGAGGAGGAGTCCGTCAAGTTCAGAGGACCTATACACAAAACAAGTCAATGAAAATCCAACATTGATGAAAATCGAATAAATGAAAGACAGATAGATGGAACATACCAAGAACGACGTCGTCAATCTTGGCTTTCTCCTCCCGAAGACTCTGGAGTTCATCCCGGAGCGCCTAGGAGATATCCTTCTCTCTGCCAACCTCATTTTTGAGGTCCGAGATAACCTTATCTTGAGCGGCAATCTTGAGGTCGCGCTCTTCGGTGGCCATGGAGGAGGACTCGAGGACTTGAGCTATGCTCCTTTCATGATCCGCCTTGAGCTTATCCAGCTCTTGGCGAAGTCCCTTGTTCTCCACCACTAAAGTTTTGACGTTCTCGGCCTCTTCAATCATAGCGATGGATTGTTTCACCAACGCTGTAAGTCAAAAAGAACAACAGTTTAGAAAAATTCGACATTGGAAAAAGTAAAAGACAAGGTTTGAATCTCGAAATGTTACCTTCGGCTTCATCCTTGGCTAGCTTGAGCTCAGCATTTTTAAGACGGAGAGCTTTGATTTCTCTCCGCTTATCACAGACATTTTTTAACAATTCCTGGTTATAGGAACATACTTTCTGTAAGTCAGAATACCCAAAGTCAGAAAGCTACTTAAGACTCAGGCTAATATTTTTTGCTAAATATCAGCACGAGCCTTGGGGGCTACACTAGTTCGTTCTTTGGCATCCTAGTGAAAGCATAAACCCGGATTTCTATATCCTACTTCATGCTTGGGGGCTAGAGGATATGATATAACATGAGTTAAAAAAACAAGAGTTGGAATTCCGACTTACATATTGCTCGCGAGTGAGTTTGTCTAAACCCACGTTCACCTCAACTGCCACCTTCTCGGCGAGAGTAAGAGGAATTACTGGGGCTGTTGGAAGCTCTCCAGTCCTGATCCTCTCGACGCGAAGGCGGACTTGGGCGAGAAGGTCAGAGAACTTGACGTCCTCTGCTTCTTGCGCTTCCTCTTCAGGGGATAGATGGCTTTTTTCCAGGACTTGCCTGGCCAGCCGCTGGATCTCCTCTGCAGATTTCCGGGATAAGCCAAATTTGGCAAGTCCAGGGTTGCTGAGGAGGTTGTCGGCGAAGACTTCAGCCGAGGGATCATTACCCGAAGAGGGTTCACCCTTATCTTCAGCTGATGCACCCACGGCGACGTCAGTGTGCGATCCAAGGATCACAGGCGCCGTTGGAGGAGCCGGATCTTCTGCAATAGCTGGAGACGGAATAATCGCAGGTGCTGCAGAAGGTTGAGGGGCAGGAGTCGGAGGAGCCGTGGCAGGCGAAGCTATAGTAAGCTTCATCTGTCGTAGGGGCTTTGCAGGAATCCCCTTCCCCTTACCCTTGATGAGAGGCTTTTCTCTGAGAGTATAGTAAAGTCAGAAACATTACATCTCAGAAAGAAATTCGAGAAAGGTACAAAGGCGGAAATTGTGAATGAAAGTTACCTCTTCACAACGGGCACTTCCTTTGTGCCAACAGCCACTGTCGGGGTTTTGCGCTTCTTGAGCATAAGGTCCGACAATGGGACCACTTCAGTCTACTGAGAAAACTCAGGAGGATATCCTTCGAGTGGAGCAAGCTCCAACTCGGGGAGATCAGCAAGCTGAAAACAAGAAAACATATCAGCATTGCGATGTATGACTTAAAAGATTGAAACACGTAAAAGGTGTACTGTTGGAAGCTTACCGCTACCACGGGGTTTTCCGCCATGTGCATGTCCAGAGAAATCTCTGGAATTTTCCTCTCGATCCGCTCCTTAATCAGCCATTTGATCTGGCTTATATAACCTTGGCTGGTGTAGGCTTTGGGGCTGATGCGGAGAGAATCTTTTTTGGAAGACGTGATGGAGTGCATCAGTCTATCCCCGTGGTACTGAAGTGGCTGGATCTGATGTGCGACCCAGCACTGGACAAGTCGGATCCCCTCAGACCCTTGTGCTTGATAAGATATTCGATTCGCCTCTTAGCGAGGATCAGATCGTCAGTGAGAGCCGGAGCAGCCTCGTTCCAGGAAGGCTGGGCCGCGGCGGCTCCGTCGATAAAAGCCGGCAAAGCAGTAGATTTGCCGGGAGCCGGAATATCCCTATGATAGAAAAAAGTGGCTGGCCATTGTTTGACTGAGTCACTGGCAGAAATTTTGGGATATGACCGGTCTCGTCTAACAGAAAAACTAATAGTACTGGTGATATAAGGAACACCGACAGTAATGGAATTTCTCCGGACATGGAAATAGTACTGGAAAAGAAGCAAACTCGGCCTAATGCCGAGAAATTCCTCGCAAAGCGCGGCATATGCGCTCATCTCTAGAATGGAGTTGGGAGGAAGATATGGAGTTGAACTCCATAGTGGTCAATCACCTCAGAGAAGAACTCTGAGGGAGGAAAGGACAAACCTCGGTCCAGATGGGTGCCGAAGTGGACGCGCTCGCCCTTGCATGGATTGGGGACGGTTTCGCCGAAACCGCTCCACAAGTCACCGGCGGCGAGAAGCCCCTACTTCTCCACGTTTTTGAGGCCGTCGTCGTCGAGAGCGCAGGGGATCCAAATTCCCCGAAAGCTCTCTTTCTCTGCAGCCGCTTCCACGAACGCCGCCGCTGCGGCCACCGCTAGAGAGGAAGAAGAATATGAAGCCATTTTTCTCTCCGGTGGGAAAGGGTGACCTTAAAGTGGCGGTGCTAGGAGCTCTGTGAGAGGAGGGCGAAAAGGCTCTGACGCGCTGGAGGATTGGGAAGAAAGAACGGCAAAGGGCTGGTGGAGAGGAGAAGAAGAAATCTAAACCCCTTATATCCACCTACCCGCGCCAAGATTCGTGCAAACGCTACAGTGTAACTGCCACGCGTCGTGGAAAGAACTGGGAAGGGCTTGCACGATGATTGCGTCGCCTCGATCTCCACGCACGCATTGAAACGGCGCCTCGGTTCCGCGAACCGTGGACCCACCAACGGTCGTGCTGACGGAACGTTTGTCAGAAGACGTGACTAGACCATGCTTGTGTCAGGTGGCATTAGAGACCAAGTTCCGGCTTAGTTTAAAAGTGAGCTGGAAAATCCGAGTAACTAATTGAAAGGTCCGACTTACTTTTAAGACCTGGATCGTATTTTTTGTTATAAATTTTCAGGAACCCTTCAAGATTCCACAAGCCGAAGATCAAGCTAGACGATGATAAAATCCGACTTTGGATCTTGGAGGCCTCCGGGGGCTACTGTTGGGGATATACTTTCCAGGTATCCTCACAGATCCTCACTGACCAGGGTGGCCCACTTCGGGTTAGAGCTTTACTTCACGGGTGGCCCAGTTAGAGAGAAAAGACGGAGTCCAATCCGGCTACGGGAAGGCCCAGAAGACTTACTGACTTAGGCCCATAATGTTACTTGTAGTTCAAGATGTACTCTGTAACCAACTCTTAGTCGTAGCCGGATTGATCTCTCCTGTAAGCCCTATGCCAGATATCTATATAAGCCGTCCTAGGGAGAGCCTTTAGGGCACTAGATAACACCCAATACTTTAGACCCTCAACTGGCACAAGCGATACCATTGTAACCCATATTCTGGCTTTGCCGTATTACTGGATTGATAGCAGGAGTAGGGTCCATCCAAAGCCGGCGGATTCGAACCTGGGTAAACTTGTGTGCTCACCGTCCTGGAACACCGTACGTCTCACACCCCTATCTTCCGCACGCCTCGAGGACCCCCTCATGGCGTACTTTTCCTCAATCCAATGACAATAGAGGCTACTAGGGACTTTGTTGTTTCATACCACACCTGTACGAATGTTTCTACTTGGCACAATTATAGCACAATATGAAACTATTATAAACTAATTGAGATATGATAATAAAAATCTATTTCTTATTTGCCTCTAGGGCATATCTCCTTCAATATCGTGTCGGCGGGAGGAATTGCTGTCGATCCCAACCACTCAAACCCAAGTCCGTGCATTTCTCGGATTAGCGAGATATTACTGCAAGTTCGTAGAAGTATTTTCAAGCATCGCAAGACCGATGACCTAGCTATTGAAGAAAGATCAAAAGTTTGAATGGACAAACAAATGTGAAGCAAGTTTTCAAGAGCTCAAGAAGAGATTGATTATAGCCCGAATTCTGATTATGCCAGATATCAAGAAGCCTTTTGATGTGTATTGTCATGCATCCAAGATTGGTCTCAGATGTGTGTTGGTGCAAGAAGGAAAACTCATATCATATCTGTCTAGACAACTGAAGCAGCATGAGGAAAACTACCCTACCCATGACTTAGAATTGGCGGCCGTAGTTTTAGCTTTGAAGACCTGGCATCATTAACTTATGGGTAACCACTGTGAGATTTATTCGGATCACAAGAGTCTGAAGTATATTTTCACCCAGAAGTAGCTGAATATGAGGCAAAGGAGATGGATAGAGTTAATCAAAAATTATGACCTTGACATTCACTATCACCCCGGCAAAGCCAATGTGGTAGCGGATGCTCTTAGCAGATTGCCGTGTAGATTAAACACCATGATTAAAGAAGCCCAGCCAAGTTTGCATGAAGAGTTGGAGCAGTTTAGAACGAAGCTAGTTAGCAAAGGATTTTTAGCTAGCATAGAACTTCAACCCACTTTAATTAGTCAGATCAAGGAGGCGCAGAAAGGAAATGCAAGTATCGACGGAGTCAAGCGTCGTATCGGTAGAGGGAAGGAACCCGGATTCACCAAAGATGAATAAGGAGTTTTCTGGTACAAAGGACGTATCTGTGTACCAGCAGATTCTGAGTTGAAACAAGTCATCATGCAGGAAGCTCATCATATTATTTATTCTATCCATCCTAGAGGAACGAAGATGTATCAGGATTTGAAGGAGAAATTTTGTTGGCACAAGATGAAGAGAGAAATCGGAAGCTACATAGCCAAGTGATATATCTATCAGAGAGTCAAAGCAGAACAACAGCGACCTAAAGGACTTTTGCAACCATTGCAGATTCCGGAATGAAAATGGGATTTTGTCGGAATGGATTTCATCACCGTTTTTCCTACCTCTAGTAGGAGAAATGACTCTATTTGGGTCATAGTGGATAGACTGTCTAAGGTAGCCCATTTATACCTATCAAGACCACCTACCAGAGTTCGAAGCTAGTAGAGCTATACATTGCTAGAAACGTCAGTTTGATGGAACCCCTAAGACCATACTATCAGATCGAGGAACCTAGTTTACCTCAATATTTTGGCAGAAAATCAAAGAAGGAATAGGAACCAAGCTGAACTTTAGCACAGCTTACCACCCGCTGATCGCTGGACAAACTGAAAGAGTTAACCAAATTTTAGAAGATATGTTGAGAGCTTGTGTGCTAGAATATGGATCAAAATGGGAAGAATGTCTGCCTTTCGTGGAATTCTCATACATCAATAGTTATCAAGCAAGTTTGCAAATGGCCCCCTTTGAATTTCTATATGGAAGGAAGTGCCATACCCCTGAATTAACCGCAATTAGGAGAGAGTCAGATTTTTGGACCCGGCATCCCACGAGAAGCCAAAGAGAAGGTTCACAAAGTCCATGAGCACCTCAAGACCGCCCAATCTAGACAGAAGAGTTATGCTGACAAAAGACATCGAGACCTGACCTTCAATGTCGGAGATTTTCTATATCTCAAAGTATCACCCTTGAAAGGAATGCAATGTTTTCAACTTAAAGGGAAGTTAGCCCCAGATATATTGGACCCTTCAAGATTTTGAATCGCCGAGGACAAGTATCATATCAACTGGAACTGCCAGAGGAGATGTCAGCCATACATGATTTGTTCCATATCTCGTTACTTCCCAAATGCCTAGAAGTTCCGGAGAAGACCAAAGTTTTCAAAAACATCGATCACCAAGCCATAGATATCAACAAGGATCTAACCTACCGTGAAGTACCCATTCGTATTTTGTAAGAAGCCTTTAGAACCACCAGGACCCGGAGTATCAAGTTTCTCAAGATCCAGTGGAGCAACCATACTAAAGAAGAAGCTACTTGGGAGCGAGGAGATTACATTAGGACTGAGTTCCCAAATCTCTTTAGTTCCTAATTTTTCTTAAATCTCGGGACGAGATTTTGTTTAAGGAGGTAAGTTTGTAACACCCCAAAAATATTAATCAAGATTATCAAGTTCTAATCACCCAAGTTTAGGGTTAACAAAAACTTTTATTATTAAATCTAATATGAGTGTTTGTGTGAATTGCATTAGTGTATGAATGAGTGCAATTGCCATGTTTGATTGCTAGAAATGATAAGTAATGGTTTAAAGATGAATACTACATCATCTAGGCCACTTGCAAACAAAATCAAAAGAAAAGAAAATCAAATATAAATCATATAAGCAATTGGTCATTTTGACCAAAATTATCCACTAGACCACTTTGAGTGTTTCTAGTCAAAGATTTCTATTAGAAACATTTCCAAATCTTTTCATCCTTTGCTAGATCAAGTAGAAGTGAATCCGAGAAAACTTTACAAAGTGGCAGAAACTATTTCCAAATGTATTTAAAAGACATTGAAAAAATTGAATCAAGTGTATGTACTAAGATCACCCTTTTTCAAAAACCACTCAAATAAATTCACCCTGGCAAACCCAAGAAAACATAGGCTATCAAGAAAGTACTCAGAACACTCACCAAAATTTATCCAAAAATTGAAAACTTGAATTCATGCGGCAATTTGGTCGAGCACCTGGCAGACACCATTAAACATTGCCTAACTTCTACTATTCTGAGGAATAATTTCCTCACCACTGTGCCCCATTTCTCTCCCTTGGTCGCCCCTAGCACCTAGCAGCGTAGTGGACATGCTCACCCTTTGCAGTTCGCACTAGTGTCGCGCCACCCGAGCTCGTCCTGCCGGTCGACCAAGCACCACTCGCCACAGACCGCCCCGCCCTCTCCCACGATGTCCAGGAGACAGGCGACACTCCATCGCCACCCTCTATACACCCCCAGACCAGAGACATGTCGTGGACCAGCCGTGATCGCCGCGATCGCCTCTTTGTTCGCCATGCCGAGAGCACGCTTCTCAACACCCGGATTTTTAATCCCATATGCCTGTTATGCCATACATCACAATCCCAGGATTACCATTTTTGCGAGACATAAGAGATTGGATATCACAGTACATCATCCTTTACAAACCATAATAAGGTCTTAAACAAATAAGGGATCTCATGATCCAGTCTTAATACAAACAAGAAGTAGAACAATAAGCATAGTAGTGGGCTCCATCATCAGTGTCACAGGCAATGCTAACGATGGGAGATGATCCTAGTTGTCGTAGCCATCCTGCTGTCCATCTTCCTGATAGTCCTCCTCATAGTCTGGCCACGGGAATAGCTAGGGACAAAGCCTTGAGTACTCTTTAAGTACTCGCAAACTATCACTAACAAGTAAGGTAGTTCTAGTAGGGATCCTAAGCTCTAAGTTTATTTGCAAAAGGCCAGATTTATCTAAATTGAGTTCAGAAGTAAAGAAAACTAAGTAAATGTTCTAAATCACTTTAAGTGCGAACCTAGTTTTCATATTCACAACCCTGTTGTGGTCAAGTCAAAATCATAGTTCACTTCACAAGTCATTTTGAAAACATCTGACGATGGGATAGTATGGCCACTCCAACTGTCCATGACCGCGGATGCGGCTATTTGAATAGTTTGACACTCTACAAAGGTGGTACACTTTTACCACAAAATTCGATACATCCGTCAGGGATAACCCTGAATCATCATACTTAGTATGCAGATAATCAATCATAACCTTTCAATTACACACTCTAGTATAGGCACCTCCCCTATGAGCTTGGCCTCCCAGCCATGGCCATCCGCCATCCTGGGCACTTCATAGGTGGGTATCATCAAGAGGTAGCCTCAGCTCAAACCTTTTCCGTGAGGGAACCCATACTAATGCATATAAACTTCTGGCTAACCCTCACCCAATTCAGGTATTCTGGTTGTACGGTAAAATTGGAATGGTATCGCATCCGAACCCAACCACCGGTTTTTATAAAGGGCTAAGGCTCATGCCTCAACATTTTCCTCATCAAATCCATTTGTGTTTTTCAACACATGTCAACACATTTCAATAGAATGACTCATCATTCCATGGTTTCCACAATCATTTTCACCAAGTATTCCCATCTAAAGTGATCAAGTTTTATGCTTAACACTAGCCACTAAGTTGAGAGTGTTCACTAATGATGGTGCTAATCTTCAATCTCATGCCATAGAATGACATCTAGTATAGGCCTAGTTTTATACTCTTTATGGTATCTATATTATCTTCCAATACTCACAAAGTGTTAACTAAAGTAAAGAACTTTGGTAAAGCAAAAGAGTAAAGCTTGCAAGTAAAACTTGGGATGGTTATAAATCAAAATGTATAACCAAGCATGCCAAATGCATCTTTCTTAGGTTAACTTGTATAATTCTATCTTGCACATATATGAGGTTGCAAGTTCTAGCTTGCCAATAATAGCTTGCATAGATCTAGATTGCCTTGATTGGTGCAGTGATTGAAGTTTTCCTCCTCTTCTTCGGGGAAGAACTCCTCCTCCTCGTATCCTTGGTCGGTACTATCGTCTATAACTGAATATGGGGTACACAATCACCAATCAATACTTAACTAATTATATTTAGCACATTAAGGCTCACACTTGATGATCTAGCATCATCACAATCCTCCCATGAAATAAAGAACTAGTTTTATTTAATTTATTTGAGAAAAGTAATTTCTACTCATTGAAATTAATTAAGATTTAATATTCTCCAGTTAAAATATGGGATCATGTGGACACATGTCATCACCACATATTCTAGTACATGGGAATGTGATTTAAAGGGGTTGGTCACATGTTATAAAGTTTGAGATTATTATTTAATAGATTTAAAGTGACTAGAAATACCCTAATAGCATTCTTTTGGTACTAGTCCAATGTCACTGCATGCAAACCTAAATATTTCCACATATTCAGATAGATATTATCAAATGTGATTTTTGAGAGTTGGAATCAACTCAAAACCTATTATGGTTGATTTTTGAAAAATGCTTGAAGTTGCAGAAGTCTCTGTCTTATTACTTTTGCTATGGATTATCTCTAATTCCAATTGATTTAAATCCAACGGGCTTGGATAGATAATTTACCTTTCTAGCAAAATTTGAATCAAGCAATTTGGTTCAGTGAAACTCTATTAATCGATTTTTGAATAAGTGGACATAATAGGGTATTAGCTAAAAAGAAAAATCAATATTTGAATTTCCAGGACTGAGCGAGAAAGCTAAACGGGCCAACCCAGCTGCATTACATAGCGCAGCGGGCTACTGACAGGCGGGGTCCACCAGTCAGCGACTCTTCTCACGTGAAATGGTATCTTTCAACCAGAGCCCTACGCGTCTAATTCTAATCCAACGGCTGTGGTTCATCGTCAACGACGAACTGCTCCGGTGAGGAAAATGATCTAGCGCGGCGGTGGGGGTCTCGTGGGGCTCACCTGGACTCCAACTAGGGTCGGCGACAGGGGCAATCGACGTGGTAGACAACGGCGAGGTGAGGCGCGGTCACGGCAGGGCTTGGGGTGGTCGGAATCGACGGTGTCCTTCTCCTCCAGCAGCGGTGGGCTCCGGTGAAATTCCTGCGCGGTGGTGCTCGCCATGCTCCGAGAAGAAGTGTGGGAGTGTCTGTGAGGAGTGGGGAGTGGAGTGGTGTGGAGAATGGAGGCGGGGGTGGCCTCCTTTTATAGTGTGGTGAGGGGACCGAGCAGTGCGGCGTGAGCTCGACGGTGGCGTCGCTACAGGCGGCTATTGTAGTACCGGAGGTAGGTGGACGATGCGGTGCTCCCTGGCGGTCCTTACGAGCATAATGGTGAGGCGTGGGGCAGCGTGGTTCGGTCAGGAGCGTGCGGCGCTCCACGCGGAGGCAGAGGTGTTTGCGGCAGCGTGCGGCAGCTGCGGGTCGCGCGGCGGCGAACAGGGGTGTCTGCTGGGGTGCTGTAATCATGGCGGGATGGTGCACGTGAGGCGGGGGTGAGGCGCAGGCTGTGCGAGCTGGTCGGGTGTGGTGAGCTGGCGCGCTCTGGACATGGCGTAGAGAGGCGAGGCGCTACGTAGCTAGGGTGGTCCATTGCTCGGCTAGGGTCATGGCCTAGACACGGGGTGGCGTTGGACCGAGGTGTGTCTGGTGCGCATCATGGGTGAGGCTGGCGTGGCTTCTAGAGTGTTGTCCACTGTCAGTCAGCGATGACAAGCAACGGGCAGCGGTCCACTGTTCAAACAGCAAAGGGGGATTTGTCTGGATGCTGGCGAGGCGCAGGGGAGACACGGGCTTAAGAGGGAACCAAATGGTCGATGATCACTATGTGAAATAGTGAAGTTAGGCAGAGGGTTAATCTGTTCAATTAGGGTGTTTGATGAAATGGCCGCATGAAACTTGGTTTGAAATTTTTGATTGAATTTTTTTGAGTGATCTTAAATTAAGCTTGAGAGTCTATGTTTGCTTGGATAGGTCAAGGGGAAATGATTTGGTAGGTTTTTGAAAAAGTGGAATCTTAACATATGAACTAGATTCAATTTTCAACTGTCCATTAAATTGATTTGAAAGATGTTTTTTTAAGTTTGTAAAGTGGGCCTTTATTCACTTTTACTTGGTCTAGCAAGGGTTGAAAAGAAGTGGAATTGTTTCTGTTAGAAATTCTCTTCTAGGAACACTCAAAGTGGCCTAGTGGTTAACTTTGGTCAAAATGACCAGTTGATCTTTTTATTCATATTTGATTTCCTTTTCTTTTAATTTTATTTTTAAATGGTCTACATGATGTGGCATTCACCTTTAAACCATTTCACGTCATTTAGAAGAATCAAGCTTGGCATATACACTCAATTCTACACTAATGCAAACACACATGCATTCATATTCATTTTATTAATAAAAGTTTTTGTTAACCCTAAATTGGGTTATTAGAACTTGATAATCTTGATTAAAAGTTTTGGGGTGTTACAAACCTTCCCTCCTTAAACAAAATCATGTCCCGAGATTTAAGAAAAAACTAGGAACTAAAGAGATATGGAAACTTAGTCCTAATATAATCTTCTCACTCCTAAGTAGCTTCTTCTTCAGTATGGTTGCTCCATTGGATCTTGAGAAATTTGATACTCCGGGTCCTGGTGGTTCTGAAGGCTTCTTCCAAAATAAGGATGGGCACTTCACGATACGTCAGATCCTTGTTGATATCTATGGCTCGGTGATCGATGTTCTTGAATACTTTGGTCTTCTCCGGAACTTCTAGGCATTTGCGAAGTAACGAGATATGGAACACCTTATGGATGGCTGACATCTCCTCTGGCAGTTCTAGTTGGTCTGATACTTCTCTTCGGTGATTCAAAATCTTGAAGGGTCCAATATATCTGGGGGCTAACTTTCCTTTCAGCTGAAAACGCTACATTCCTTTCAACGGTGAAACTTTGAGATACACAAAATCTCCGATATTGAAGGTCAGGTCTCTACGTCTCTTGACAGCATAACTCTTATGTCTGGATTGGGCGGTCTTGAGGTGCTCACGGACTTTGTGAACCTTCTCTTCGGCTTCTCGTGGGATGTCGGGTCCGAAAATATGACTTTCTCCTACTTGCGACCAATTCAAGGGGGTACGGCACTTCCTTCCATGTAAAAATTTAAAATGGGGCCATTTGCAAACTGGCTTGATAACTGTAGTTGTATGAGAATTCTGCGAAAGGCAGACAATCTTCCCACTTTGATCCATACTCTAACGCACAAGCTCTCAACATATATTCTAAGATCTGGTTGACTCTTTCAGTCTGTCCATCGGTTTGCGGGTGATAAGCTGTGTTGAAATTTAACTTGGTTCCTAATCCTTCTTGTACTTTCTGCCAAAATCTTGAGGTAAATTGGGTTCCTCAATCTGACACTATGGTCTTGGGGGTTCCATGCAAACTGACAATTCTAGCAATGTACAACTCTGCTAGCTTAGACTCTAGTAGGTAATCTTGACAGGTATAAAATGGGCTACCTTGGACAGTCTATCAACTATGACCCAGATAGAGTCATTTCCCCTACTAGAAGTAGGCAAACCGGTGATAAAGTCCATTCCAACGGAATCCCATTTCCATTCCGGAATCTGCAATGGTTGCAATAGTCCTGTGGGTCTCCGATGTTCCGCTTTGACTCTCTGACAGATATCACACTTGGCTATGTAGCTTCCAATTTCTCTCTTCATCTTGTGCCACCAAAATTGCTCCTTCAAATCCTGATACATCTTCGTTCCTCCGGGGTGGATAGAATAAAGAGTATAATGAGCTTCCTGCATGATAACTTGCTCTAGCTCGTAATCTGCTGGCACACAAATACGTCCTTTGTACCACAAAACTCCTTATTCATCTTTTGTGAATTCAGGTACCTTTCCTGTACCAATACGACGCTTGATTCTGTTGATACTTGCATTTCCCTTCTAGGCTTTCTTGATGTGGCTAATCAAAGCGGGTTGAAGTTCAATGCTAGCTAAAAATACTTTGCTAACTAGCTCCATTCTAAACTACTCCAACTCCTCATGCAAACTTCGCTAGGCTTCTTTTATCATGGTGTTTAATCTACACGGCAATCTGCTAAGAGCATCCGCTACCACATTGGCTTTGCCGGGGTGATAGTGAATGTCAAGGTCATAATCCTTGATTAACTCTATCCATCTTCTTTTCCTCATATTCAGCTCGTTCTAAGTGAAAATATACTTCAGGCTCTTGTGATATGAATAATTCTCACAGCGATTACCCATAAGGTAATGACGACATGTCTTTAGAGCTAAAACTAAAGCTGCTAGTTCAAGATCATGGGTAGGGTAGTTTTGTTCATGCTGCTTCAGTTGTCGGGATAGATATGCTATGACTTTGCCTTCTTGCATCAACACACATCCGAGACCAATCTTGGATGCATCACAATACACATCAAAAGGCTTCTTGATATCTGGCATTATCAATATTGGGGCTGAAATCAATCTCTTCCTGAGCTCTTGAAAACTTTCTTCACATTTGTCGGTCCATTCAAACTTCTTATATTTCTTCAACAATTGGGTCATTGGTCCTGCGATGCTCAAAAATCCTTCAACGAACTTGCGGTAATATCCTGCTAATTCGAGAAATGCACGGACTTGGGTTTGAGTGGTTGGGGCTTTCCATGCTTCAACATCTTTGATCTTGGCGGGATCAACTGCGACTCCTCCTGCCGACACAATATGCCCGTGAAATCCTACTTCTTTTAGCCATAACTCACATTTGCTAAACTTGGCATACAACGGATGCTCTCTAAGGGTTTCAAGGATGGTTCTCAGGTGTAGCTCATGGTCTTCTTCTGACTTGGAATAGATTAGGATATGGTCGATAAAATCAACGACAAACTTATCCAGAAATTTCATAAAAATCTTATTCATGATATTCATGAAATAAGCGGGGGCATTGGTAATCCAAAATACATGCACGTATACTCATACAATCCATATCTGGTGGTAAAGGTGGTCTCTGGAATATCCGTTGCACGAATCTTGAGTTGGCGATAACTAGTCCTAAGATCAATCTTAGAAAACACTCTGGCACCAGTCAACTTATCAAATAGATCCTCGAACTTGGACAGTGGGTACTTGTTCTTGATGGTGACATCATTCAACTTCTGGTAATCCGTGCACAAACGGTTACCTCCATCTTTCTTGTCCACAAACAGAACAGGAGATCTTGATGGCGATGTGCTCGGTTGAATCAAACCTTTCTCCAGCATAGCATCAAGTTGATTCTTTAGCTCCACTAATTCAGATGGGCTCATACTATAAGGTCTCTAAGCTATGGGTTCTAGTTCCAGGAATTAGTTCAATAATGAACTCGATATCCCGATCTGGGGGCATACTGGGCAATTCATCTGGGAATATGTCGGGGTATTCACAGACTACTCTGACTTGGTCTATGGTTGGTTGGGCTAGACTCTTGTTGCATTTGAACTGACGAGGCAAGGTTTTAGATACATGCTCTACTGATACTCCAGAGCTACTGGTCATGGTTACGGCTTTCTTGGCACTGTCGGTCAATCCTTTATGTTTCTACATCCAATCCATTACTAGTAGTACTTACAAACCTTTGGTTCCAAGTACTATTAGATTGGCATAAAAATCTATCCCATCGATTCTGATAGGTATAACCTTGCAATTTTTTATAGCTTTGGTGGTTGAACTAGGTATTTGGACTATCATAACATGCTTCAATTTTGTTGGTTGAATCTTACTAGTGCATGAAAATTCTTCTATAACAAATGAGTGCGATGCTTCAGAATCAAACAACACTCTTGCAGGTACTGAGTTAACAGAAAACATACCCAGCATGACATCGGGCGCTTCTTGGGCTTCTTCAGCATTCATGTGGAACAAACCACCGTTGCGGTTGAGAGAGGTCCCTGGGGCAAATCTCCTTCCAGGATGAACACGGCGCTGCTGCTGAGGGGGGGGGGGGCATTCACATTCGTGGTTGCTTCAAGCTTCCTGGGGCACTCATTGGAGTAGTGACCCTTCACTCCACATTCGAAGCAAGTAATCTAGGACTTGTCTTTGGCTGCAACAGGCACAACATTGCTTCCAGTCCTTGGGGAGGTATTGTTGTTGTTGTTATTGGACATGGGCGGTGCACGGTTGAAGTTGTTGGAGTTGTCGGGGTTGTTGTTATGGTTTCCTCCAGACTTCAAGTTTCCTCCGCTACGATTGGGGTAGCTTGGACGAGACATCGGGGGTCTATTGTTTCTTGGGGCATATCCTGTAGATGGTTTGGGGTGATACTTCTGGGTATTGTGGGACCCAGCCTGATGCATCATTCTGCGCTTGCGGTTGTCATTGGCTTGGTTGATCTTCCCTTCCATCTGGATGGCAGAGTCTACTAGCTCTTCTAGATCTTCAAAACGGATGTTCACTAATACAGCCTGCATCTCACCATGCAATCCATTCAGGAATCTTTCCATCTTCTTGGCTTCAGTGTTGATCTCATTAGGGGCATATGTAGCTAGGGACAGAAATATGTCATGGTATTCAACTACCATCATCCTTCCTTGCTTTAGTTCCATGAACTCATCTCTCATTCTGGTGACTAAACCTTGTGGCACATGGGTGTAGCTGAACTTGATCTTGAAAGCTTCCCACGTCATCACTTGACTGTGGTTCATAGTACGGGTGCTATTCCACTAGGCTCTTGCATCTCCTGCTAGATAGTGGGTGGCAAACAGTACCTTCTCGTTGGCGTCAACTCCTACGACCTCTAGGTTATTCTCCATGGTTTGCAGCCAGTCATTAGCATCTAAGAGATCCTCAAACTTGTTAAAGATGGGGGGATTGGTATTCTGAAAGTTCTTAAGCTTGGATCCATGATGATCCTGATTTCCATGGCCTTGATTATTGTGGGCCATCTGAGCTATCTGTTGAAGACTGACTAGGTTGGCTTGGCGTTTGGCTCTACTAGCTTCACGGTCAGAAACTAGCATCTGTAGAATCTGCAACATTGGGTCCTGCGATGAGCTGCTTCCTCCTTGGTTTCCATGAGTCATCTGAAGATTGAGATAGATAATGAGGTAAGAGGGAAAGTTCTAAGGTTCATGGTTTTTTTTTCAAAAGATTTAAACTTTGAGTTTGACTGGGGTTTTGCAAACTAACTTCTTCTCATTCATTCATTCATTCATTCATTCATTCAAGCACACAATACAAACACACACCACAACACAATGGAAAACATATGGTTTTAAGAACCATTATGTGAACTAAGATACAGTGGGACCGATACAACTCACTCCTACGGTAACGATCAAGTGCATCTACTCATCATCAATGAAGTCGGAATCATCATCATCGGTGTAGAAATCCATGGCATCATCCTCCAGGTAGTCATTGTCATCACTGAGGTAAGAGTGAAGATCTCCCTGGATGTCTTCACCTTCCTCCTCTTCCTTTGCTTCAAGTTCGACTTCTTGCTCATGGATGGTTTTCTCGAGAGCGGCCACCTTCTTGTGAAGACGAGCGATGGTGCGATCCTTCTTCTCACGTTGACGACAAAGTGATTGGCGATCCTTGACGAGCATGGTGGGAGTCTAGTCCTTCTTGGCGGTAATGGTAAGGTTGTGGTTAGCGTAGGCTCAAGCATTATCTAATTCCTTCTACCTATCATACATCATGAAGTCAAGATTCTCCACCTGGCGCTTCAAGTCCGAGTGACTTGGCATCTCCAATGGAATTCCCATAGAATCACGCCTTGCGATGTGCGCAAAGCGAGTTCCCTGGATCAAGTTGATGTTTCGCCCACACAGACGGGAAGAGCTTCATGCATGGCCTTGGCTAATCCATCTAGCTAGTTGTTCTCTCGCACGGTGAATTGAATCTTCTCAGAAAGGGGTGCTTCCATCTTGCATTTGAGATCTACAACTATCATCCATTCTAGATCTCCTCCTGGGTGATCCTTGAGTTGAGCTCTGAAGAATTCCGGATGCGGGCGCTCAAGGTACTTTGATAGTGCATCAAGATCCCTTTGAAAGATCAGCTGGCCTCCGTTGCCTAACTGGTAGAACTTGCAATACTGAACTTCCATCTATAAGAATTTAGGATGAGTAAGTTAGTGAGGTGATCAAGTGTGTCACATTTTATGTAGTAATGTAAGAATTTTGATGGAACATGATTTTTTTGAAAGAATCAAGGATAAGAGTGGGAATAGGTTTTCATAAATACTCACTTCTTTTGTTTTGAAAATAAGTTTTTGTTCAGACGTCCCTTCTAACTAGGGTCACCTATGGTCAGGATGGTTCTGATACCAACTTGTCAACACTTAGATTTTTAATCCTAGATGCCTGTTATGCCATACATCGCAATCCTAGGTTTACCATTTTTGCGAGACATCACAGATCGGATATCATAGTACATCATCCTTTACAAACCATAATAAGGTATTACAGAAATAAGGAATCTCATGATCCAGTCTTAATACAAACAAGAAGCGGAACAATAAGCATAGTAGTGGGCTCCTTGTTCAGTGTCACAGGCAATGCTAACGATGGGAGATGATCCTAGTTGTCGTAGCCGTCCTGCTGTTCATCTTCCTGATAGTCCTCCTCATAGTCTGGCCACGGGAATAGCTAGGGACAAAGCCTTGAGTACTCTTTAAGTACTCGCAAACTATCACTAACAAGTAAGGTAGTTCTAGTAGGGATCGTAAGCTCTAAGTTTAATTGAAAAAAGCCAGATTTATCTAAACTGAGTTCATAAGTAAAGAAAACTAAGTAAATGTTCTAAATCACTTTAAGTGGGAACCTAGTTTTCATATTCAAAACCCTGTTGTGGTCAAGTAAAAATCATTGTTCACTTCACAAGTCATTTTGAAAACATTTGACGATGGAGCAGTATGGCCACTCCAACTGTCCTTTACCGTGGATGCGGCTATTCGAATAGTTTGACACCCTGTAGAGGTGGTACACTTTAACCACAAAATTCGATACATCCGTCAAGGATAACCCTGAATCATCATACTTAGTATGCGGATAATCAATCATAACATTTCAATTACACACTCTATTATAGGCACCTCCCCTATGAGCTTGGCCTCCCAGCCATGGCCATCTGCCATCCTGGGCAATGCATAGGTGGACATCATCAAGAGGTAGCCTCAACTCAAACCACTTCCATGAGGGAACCCATACTAATGCATATAAACTTGTGGCAAAGACTTACCTAATTTAGGTATTGTGGTTGTACGGTATAATGGGAATGGTATCGCATCCGAACCCAACCATCGGTTTTTATAAAGAACTAAGGCTCATGCCTCAACATTTTCATCATCAAATCCATTTGTGTTTCTCAACACATGTCAAAACATTTCAAGGTTTTCAGAATCATTTTCACCAAGTATTCCCATCTAAAGTGATCAAGTTTTATGCATAGCACTAGCCACTAAGTTGAGAGTGTTCACTAATGAGGGTGCTAATCTTCAATCTCATGCCATAGAATGACATCTAGTATAGGCCTAGTTTTATACGCTTTATGCTATCTATACTATCTTCCAATACTCACAAAGCATTAACTAAAAGTAAAGAACTTTGGTAAATCAAAAGAGTAAAGCTTGCAAGTAAAACTTGGGATGGGTATAAATCAAAATGTATAACCAAGCATGCCTAATGCATCTTCCTTAGGTTAACTTGTATAATTCTAGCTTGCACATATATGAGGTTGCAAGTGCTAGCTTGCCAATAATAGCTTGCATAGATCTAGCTTGCGTTGATTGGTGAAGTGATTGAAGTTTTCCTCCTCTTCTTCGAGGTAGAACTCCTCCTCCTCGTATTCTTGGTCGGTACTATCGTCTATAAATGAATACGGGGTACACATTCACCAAAAAATACTTAACTAATTCTATTTATCACACTAAGGCTCACACTTGATGATCTAGTATCATCACAATCATCCCATGAAATAAAGAACTAGTTTTATTTAGTTTATTTGAGAAAAGTAATTTCTACTCATTGAAATTAATTAAGATTTAATATTCTCCTATTAAAATATGGGAACATGTGGACACATGTCATCACCACATATTCTAATACATGCGAATGTGATTTAAGGGGGTTGGTCACATTTTATAAAGTTTGAGATTATTATTTAATAGATTTAAATTGACTAGAAATGCCCTAATAGCATTCTTTTGGTACTAGTCCAATGTCACTGCATGGAAACCGAAATATTTTTACATATTCAGGTAGATATTATCAAATGTGATTTTTCAGAGTTGGAATCAACTCAAAAGCTATTATGGTTAATTTTTGAAAAATGTTTGAAGTTGCAAAAGTCTCTGTCTTATTATTTTTGCTATGGATTATATCTAACTCCAATTGATTGAAATCTAACGGGCTTGGATATATAATTTAATTACCTTACTAGAAAATTTTGAATCATGCAATTTGGTTCAATGAAACTCTCCGAATTGATTTTTGAATAAGTGGAAAGAATAGGGTTTGAGCTAAAAAGGAAAATCCATATTTGAATTTCCAGGCCTGAGCGGGAAAGCTAAACAGGCCGGCACAGCTGCACTGCACAGCGCAATGGGCTTCTGACAGGCGGGGTCCACCAGTCAGCGACTCTTCTAACGCAAAACGGTATCTTTCAACCAGAGCCCTACGATTTAATTCTAATCCAATGGTCGTGGTTCATCATCGATGACGAACTGCTCCGGCGAGGAAAATGAACTAGTGCGGTGGGGGGGGGGGTCTCGCGGGGCTCACATGGGCTCCATCTAGGGTCGGCGACGAGGGAAATTGATGTGGTAGACAACGGCGAGGCGAGGCGCGGTCACGGCATGGCTTGGGGTGGTCGGAATCAATGGTGCCTTTCTCCTCCAGCAGGGGCGGGGTCCGGTGAAATTCCGGCGCGGTGGTGCTCGCCTTGCTCCGGGGAGAAGTGTGGGAGTGTCTGTGAGGAGTGGGGAGTGGAGTGGTATGGAGAATGGAGGCGGGGGTGGCCTCCTTTTATAGTGTCGTGACGAGACCGAGCGGTCCGGCTGAGCTCGACGGTGGCGTCACTACAGGCGGCTATTGTCGTGGCGGAGGTAGGTGGATTGTGCGGTGCTCCCTGTTGGTCCTTACAGGCATAATGGTGAGATGGGGGGCGGCGTGGTTCGGTCGGGAGGATGCGGCGGTCCGCGCGGAGGCAGAGGTGTTTGCGGCGGCATGCGGCAGCTGCGGGTCACGCGACGGCGAACGGGGGTGTCTGTTGGGGTGCTGTGATCATGGCGGGCTGGTGCACGCGAGGCGGGGGTGAGGCGCGGGCTACGCGAGCTGGTCGGGTGCGGTGAGCTGGCACGCTCTGGACATGGCGTAGAGAGGCGGGACGCGGCGTAGCTAGGGTGGTCTATGGCTCGGCTGGGGTCGTGGCCTGGACAGGGGGTGGTAGTGGACCGAGACGTGTCTAGTGCGCATCATGGGCGAGGCTGGCATGGCTTCTGGAGTGGTGCCCACTGTCGTCCGGCAAAGACCAAAAACGGGCGACGCTCCACTGTGCAAACGGCGAAGGGGGGATTTGTCTGGGTGCTGGCTAGGCTCAGGGGAGACAGGGGGTTTAAGAGGGGACCAAATGGTCGATGATCACTGTGCAAAACATTGAAGTTGGGAAGAGGGTTAATCTGTGCAATTAGGGTGTTTGATGAAATGGCCGCATGAAACATGGTTTGAAATTTTTGATTCAAATTTTTTAAGTGATCTTAAATTAAGCTTGAGAGGCTATGTTTGCTTGGATAGGTCAAGGGGAATTGATTTGGTAGGTTTTTGAAAAAGTGGGATCTGAACATATGAACTAGATTCAATTTTAAAATGTCCATTAAAATTATTTGAAAGATGTTTTTGTAAATTTTTAAAGTGGACCTTGATTCACTTTTACTTGGTCTAGCAAGGCATGAAAAGAAGTGGAATTGTTTCTGTAGGAAATTCTCTTCTAGGAACACTCAAAGTGGCCTAGTGGTTAACTTTGGTCAAAATGACCATTTGATCTTTTTATTCATATTTGATTTCTTTTTCTTTTAATTTTGTTTTAAATGGTCTAGATGATGGCATATACACTCAATTCTACACTAATGCAAACACGCATGCATTCATATTCATTTTATTAATAAAAGTTTTTATTAACCCTAAATTGGGTGATTAGAACTTGATAATGCTGATTATAAGTTTTGGGGTGTTACAGCGCCAGAGCGCCGCAGCCGACACGTGCACACACGCCGCGCCTCGCCCTCTCCGCGTGTGCCCGCACTCACCGTGACCCCAGCTACCCCCCAGACACGCCCGTTTGCCGCCGCGTGAACCGTGGCCACTCTGCGCCGTCTCGAACGTTGTCGTTCCTGCAGAGAGCACGGACCGCTCCCGACCGTTCTCGACCGCCCCTTGCCACACCATCACTCGCATGACCACCACCATGAACCACCGCGTCAACCCCTACCCTCAGCCATATCGATAGCCCTCTGTAACGATGTCGCCGACGAGCCCAAGCCATGGCGCTCTGTCCCTCTCGCTGGTGTATAAATAGAGGCCACCCCAGCCCTCATTCGCCACACCAACTCACTCCCCTCTCTCTCAGAAACCTCCCACACCTCTCCCAGGAGCAAGGCGAGCACCAGCCTGCCGGAATTTCACCGGTGCCCGCCGTTGTAGAGGAGAAGAGGAACTGGAGCTAGGAGCCACCCTAGGAGCCACCGAAACCTCCATTCGACTCGCCGTACATGACAACCTCATTCGCCCCCATCACCGACCTTAGTTGGAGCCCAGGTGAGCCCCCACGTACCCACAGCGTCGCGATTAGGGTTCAGTCTTGCTGGTGCTGTGCGACGGAGACGACGATGCTCAGCCATCAATCGCGCTCTAATCGCACGGCCCAGATTGAAAGATACCGTTTCGGTTTAGATGGGTCACTGACGCATGGGACCGATTTGTTAGTAGCCCTCTGCGCATGCACCGTGTAGCTGGGCCGGCCCAATTAGTTTCCCACGTAGAGCCCGTTGATGCAAATAGTTTTTTCCCATTTTAGTTAAAACTAGATTATGTCGGTAGATTCAAAAATCAATTCAAAGAGATTCACTAAATCAAATTGGATGATTTCAATTTTGTTAGAAATGTATTCAAAATATCTATCCAAGCCCGTTGGTTTCAAACCATTTGAAATTATAGATCACCTATACCAAAAATAACAACAGAGAGACTTTTCCAGCTTCAAACATTTTTCAAAAATCAACCATAAATTCTTTTGAGTTGATTCAAACTCTCAAAAAATAACATTTGACAATATCTATCTGAATATGTAATAATATTTAGTTCTACATGCATTGGTCTTGGACTAGATCCAAAAGAATGCTATATAGGCATTTCTAGTCACTTTAATTTTATTAAATAGTAATTTTAAATTTTGTAAAATGTGACCACCACTCTAAATCACATTCACAAGTATTAGAATATGTGGTTATGAAATGTGTTAACATGATCCCATATTTTAATTGGAGAATATTAAATCTTAAGTATTTTTCAATGAGTATAAGTTACTTTTCTAAAATAAGATAAATAAGACTAGGTCTTTATTTCATGTAATGATTGTGATGATGCTAGATCATCAAGTATGAGCCTTTGTGTCCTACATAGAAGTAGTTAAGTATTGTTTGGTGATTTTATACCTCGTATTCATTTATAGACGCTAGTACCGACCCGGGATACGAGGAGGAGGAGTACTACGAAGAAGAAGAGAACTTCAACCACTTCACTACTCAGCAAGCCTAACACTGCAAGCTAACACTTGCAAGCTTCATACCTATGCAAGATAACCTATGCAAGATGCATTAGGCATGCTTTGGTTATGCAACCTTGATTATACCAATCCCAAGTTTTACTTGCAAGCTTTATTCTTTTACTTTTATCAAAGTTCTTTACCTTTAGTTAGTGATTTGTGAGTATTGGAAAAATAGGATAGATGCCATAAAGAGTATAAACCTAGGCCTAAGTAGTTATACTTAGATGCCATTAAAAAGCATAAAACTAAATTTGGATAGTTACACTGGATTAGCACCCTCATTAGTGAATACCCTCAACTTTAGTGGCTAGTGCTAAGCATAAAACTTGATCACTTTAGATGAGATGACTTGGTGAAAATGATTCTGAAAACCTTGGAATGATGATTCATTCTATTGAAATGTTTTTACATGTGTTAAGAAACACAATGGATGATGATGAAAATGTTGAGGCATGATCCTTGGCCCTTTATAAAAATTGATGGTTGGGTTCAGATGCGATACTATTCCAATTTTACTATACAACCACAATACTCGAATTGGGTAGGGCTTAACTAGAAGTTTATATGCCTTAGTATGGGTTCCCTCGTGGAAATAGGTTGAGATTAGGCTACCTCGTGAATGTGAATGTCCACCTATGTAGTGCCCAGGATAGCAGATGGTCATGGCTGGGAGGCCAAGCTCATAGGGGAGGTGCCTATACCAGAGTGTGTAATTGAAAGGTTATGATTGATTATCCGCACCCTAAGTATGATGATTCAGGGTTATTCCTAACGGATGTATCGAATTTTGTGGTAAAAGTGTACCACCTCTGTAGAGTGTCAAACTATTCGAATAACCGCGTCCATGGTCATGGACAATTGGAGTGGCCATACTGTTCCGTTGTCAGATGTTTTCAAAATGACTTGTGAATTGAACTATGACCTTGACTTGACCACAACGGGGTTGTGGACATGAAAACTACGTTCCCATTTAGGTGATGTAGAAAATTAAATTAGGTTCTTTACTTTTGATCTCCTTATGAAATAAACTTGGCTTTTGCAAAAAAACCTAGAGCTTAAGATTCCTACTAGAACTACCTTACTTGTTAGTGATAGTTTGCGAGTACTGAAAGAGTACTCATGGCTTTGTCCCTAGCTATTCCCGTGGCCAGACTATGAGGAGGACTACCAGGAAGATGGACAGCAGGAGGTCTATGACAATTAGGATCATCTCCCATCGTCAACATTACATGTGACACTGAAGATGGAGCCCCTACTAGGTTTACTTTCCAGTGCTTCGATTGTATTAAGACTGGATCATGAGATCCTTTATTTGTAAGACCTTTATTATGGTTTGTAATGGATGATATACTTTGGTACCAATTCTGTTATGTCTCGCAAAAATGGTAATCCTGGTATTGCGATGTATGCTATAATAGGCATCTGGGATTAAAAATCTGGGTGTTGATAGATCTAGTTCGATTCGCCTTTGGACTCCTCTCCCGCCTAGGTTAACTCCACCCCGAACCCTAGGGTTTGGTGACCGCCAGCGATGTGATGATCTACCGCCTCCATGACGCTGTGATGTGGCTCTTGTGACTCGGTGGTGCCGTCGATGCTGCACACATGACCGTGGCCGCCGCCGCATGGCCTGGTGTGGGTTGCCGTGCCCTCGGGTGCTCCCCATGTCGCCGTGTGTGCTCATAGGTCTCTATGCTTCCTCTTCTCCACTCTAGCGAGGACCATCGGCAAGTTATTCTACTCCCCCTACTTATTCTTTGATGACCCACAAGTATAGGGGGTGTATCACAGTATTTTCGAGGGAAGTGAAACCCAATTTATTGATTCGACACAAGGGGAGTCAAAGAATATTTATAAGCCTTAACAACTGAGTTGTCAATTCAGGTGCACCTAGAAACAATCTTGCTCACAGCAGTTTATCAGTAGCAATAGTTTTGTAGTAGGAACAGTAAAGTAATAGCAGTAGTAAAGTAAAGACAGCAGTAATAATAGCAGCAATAGTAGGATTCGAGTGTGGTAGGCATAGGGATGGATGAACGGGTGTTGCATGGACAATATAATTCATATAGCAATCAGATCATAGGGCAATTACAGATAAATAAGATAAAGCATCCAAGTACTAATTAATCCTAGGCATGTGTTCCATATATAGTCATACGTGCTCGTAATGAGAACTTGCACAACATCTTTTGTCCTGCCAGCCCGTTTGCAGCGGGGCCTCAAGGGAACTACTGGCAATTAAGGTGCTCCTTTGAATAGAGCACCGGAGCAAAACATTAACACTCCGTGAACACGTGCGATCCTCACATCAAAGCCATTCCCTCCGGTTATCCCCATTTTTATCACTTCGGGGCCATTGGTTCCGGACAATAATGTGTGTATACAAGTTGCAGGTAAGACCATAAACAATACTATCATAATGAATCAATAACATGTTTAGATCTGAAATCATGGCACTCGGTCCCTTGTGACAAGCATCAAGCATAACAAGTTACAACAAAGTCAAAAAGCACTAATAGAAGATAGTAGGCACCATGCCCTAACAATATGATGCCATTACATGAACGATCTCATCCAATCCCTACCATCCCCATATCCTACAGCGGGGGATTACTCACTCATAGATGGGGGAAACATGGATGGTCGATGGAGAAGCGATGGTGATGATGATAGCGATGATCTCCTCCAATTCCCCATCCCGGCAGGGTGCCAGAACGGAGTTTCTGGTTCCGAATCACGGAATCTGGCGGTGGCGGCGCAGCGGAACTCTTTCTGGAAAAACGTCAAACCCCCTGGGTTAATAGGTCAGGAGGCAACTTATAGGCAAAGAGGGAGGCCGAGGGGGTGTCTGGGGCAGCCAGACCACCCCTTGGCGTGGCCAGGCCCAGCCCGCGCGGCTAGGTGGTGTGGTTGGGCCCCAGCCCCACTCCGTCTCGTATTCTAGCTCCAGGAATCTTTTGGTGAAATAGGATTTTTGGCATATTTTCCAGGATTTTTCCTGATAGTTGATTTTCTGCACAAAAACTAGACACCAAGGCAATTCTTCTGAAAACTGCGTCAGTCCGTGTTAGTTGCATCCAAATCACACAAGTTTAGAGGAGAAACAATAGCAAAAGTGTTCGGGAAAGTAGATACCTTTTGGACGTATCATTCTCCCTTTACTTCTCTTGCTAGCCACTAGGTGCTCATAGAGAGAAATTCCTAATTAGGGTTTACCTGTTCTGTTAAGGTTCCACTCTGTGTTGATTATTGAGGATACTAGACGATTTAGGAATGTTTCTGGTGGTTATTCTGTGCTGATCCATTGCCTACTGATGGGCTTGGGAGTTGCTAATAGTTCTATAGGATAAATTTTTATCTAATCTTGGTTACTGTCATTGTACAAATGGTGATGCTATGATTCTAATCTAGCCTAGTATCTGATTAGTGATGATGGTTAACTAGTTTCAGTATTGGAACATGTATTTGGGTATCTGGGAAGTTACTATTGATGCCTCTGGTGATAGTTCTTCTATGTAAGATAATGATTCCTAATTAAAATATCAGGAAGACAATTGAATATTCAATTTAAATGACCTGGATTATGTAATCATTGGGTAGGATCTGCTTGGTTAGGATAAATCCTTGTGACACCTTCCTTGGAATAGTACATAGGGGTTTATTCTAGTTCTGGCTTTATTCTACCTATGTTCCAGAGTGGCTTGATGCTAAAATGAGTTGAAAACTCCTGTTGGATATATTAGCCTATGGTACTCATTAATTTCATTATGCCAGTGATGCTGGTCTGAGGAAAAGCTACAGAGAAGTAGCTGTTTTCACCTGCTGCTTTACTTCTTTGATGATCTATGATGGATACCTCTAGGTATCAATCCTACAGTGCTTGTGGAATTTACTCTGGCGTTTCTCAGTAGGTTTAATATGATAGATCCCTACTGTTTGAGCTGGATCCTGAAGTTACAATTACTTCTGAGGTGCTACCATCCATGGGATGTGCCCAGAATTGTCTACTTAAGATTTTTGTCAAGTTGGCTGTATAAATATATGTATTTCTCCAAGATCAATGATGCGTAGACTGAGATCTTGGTAATGTTTGCAAAGATTGATTGTTTGGCTTTAGTTCAAATCCCTCTATGATGGATACACCCCACTTGGGTGAATCTGAGAGGAAAATGTATAAAACAACAGATGCCCAACTGAGAATTTGCATGTGATGGTTTTGTATAACTCACCACACAGGTTGCTTGCTCCTGTGATGGGGTTGCTTGTGGCTTGATCTTGTGGACTGGTTCTTGCTTCCTTCATATTGGCATGCACCTCCTGGTGCTGCTCCTGCTCCTCCTAGTCACATGTGATCTGGAACTTGCCCTTGCTATCCTCCTACACCACCCCCTCCTTATGTCACCATCTTGTCATGAACTAGTGATTGATTTGGTAGAGTGGCTAGTGGTTTTGTTAAGGCTTTGGCAGGCTCAATGAACTTTGAGCGTGTGCTTGAGAAGGAGAAATGGGTTGCCTGTACATGTGCTTCGATTGAGTGCTCTATTTGAGTGCTTGTACTGCTGCTGCTGTCTTGACAACACACTCCATGCATTTGGGTGGTTGAGCTGTATGGCTGTGTGGTCTGGTCATGTGGATCAGTTCAATTGAAAGTATCTTCACCTGTTACCCTTTTAGTAGTTACTGTGTTGGTGAGATTTGCCCCTTTCTCCTTGGCTTATGATGTGGTACTGAACCTTTTTAGATGAAATAGAACAGATACTACATAGTGGTGAAACTTGTCCCTTTACCTATACTCAATGATGTAAAAAGAACAGTGCACCAGACTGTTCACTACTAAGAGTAAAACTAACTAACTAATCTTTTATTTTGTTTTCTTGTTTTATTAGTCTTTGTTTTCAGGTACCAAGAGGGAATACCGGAAGATCTTTACTGGATATAGGAATTCAGTTATAAGGTTTTCTTTATTCTTTTGTAATTTAATTATTCCTTTGTAAAAGACCTTGTAATATATATTGTTTTGTAATAAAGAATTCTTTTAATTATTTCCTTTCTTGTAGTTCCTTTTTCTATTTATTTGTTTCATGTACTTTATTTTCATTCTCCTATTATAGAAGAACAATAATACTATATGTATTTATGTAATAATAAAGATTATCCTTATCCATTATTAAGTCTTATTTATTAATCATTTTGTTTATTCATTGTAATATTTATATAACATTAATGAATTCAATAACTCACTTCTGTATTTATAATCTAACTCAATTTTCTTTTGAATTCAATTTAATCATTTGTATTCTCAAATATGAAATGATTCCCCTTGAACACAAAGATACAGTAGAGGTCATGTCGGAATCTGTCGCACTCGCCCGAATTTTCCATCAGAACAAGAGAGATCCCGATCCCTTGCTAGCTTCTTTACTTCGTGCGAAAATTATGCAGATTTTTCTATGCATGAATGCAATGCACACACCTTATCTCAGCTTATTTCTAAGCTCTACTGATGGGATGTTAGAGATCTCCTACTCCTACTCTCTCTATGTATTTATGCAGAAAAGGAAAGGGAAGTCCTACTAGGACTTGGAGTCCTACTTCTACTATCTATCTCGGAGGGATCCTAGTCGCACATATATATGGCGGTAGGGACAAAGGTACAACACAAAAGTTTTGGAGGAGCCACGCCACAACCCTGCCCGCTGCCGCTGCTGACCCGCCACCGTCGCACCACCGCTGCTCGCCATGCCGATGTTGGCCACTGTTGTCATCACCTCCTTGGCATCTCAAAGCTCATCTTCCACCTCTTCTTCATGTTGATGTCGTCTTCGCGGGGAACTACTACTTATTCACGCCAGAGCGCTTCTCGTCTTCTACCTCCGTCTAGATCCAACCTAGCCAGAAAACGAAGTGCTGCCGGATCTTCATCGACATGTTACCGCTTTGTCCGTGAGCTTGATCGCACTTCGAAATAGTGTCGTTCTTATTGGACATATGGATACTAGAGGAGGTGCGACGTGTGGAGCAGTTAATCATTGGATCCGTCCGTGGGATAATACATCTTCTCGCGACTCTCTAAGGCTTGTTGCAGGGATCGACGCACAACGAACCTCGTCATGAACAATTATATAGTTGTCATTAATGCATCATCATAATATCATGCTCGTGTCATCATACCACATTTCATTTCAGCATCATACTAGACCTTGTAGTTGGTTCTTATCCTTTATATTTGCCTCTTGTATTTGTCCCTTATTAATTGTACTTGGTTCTTGATATCATGTATTTGGGTTTTGATATAAGCTAGCTGCCTAAAATGAGTCGAGGGCATATCATTTATTTTTCTGTCCACCTACTAACATTGGCCCACTTCTTTTGATTCCATCTTAATTCTACCATATATATGTATGTTGGCATTTGTATTTTTTTGGATATTTAAATTCAAGCCACACATATATGTATGGATCCAATCTGCTATTCATCATACACATGGTCATATTGGTTTGATCCAAACCAAATTCAATAGCCATGTAATTATCCAATCCTCAAAATCTTGTTTATTTGTATTTTTAATTCTTTGCAAAACTTGGAGCTCACATGCATGTACATTTTGTTTTCACAAAACGCCTCACATGCATTGGTATAATATTCGCATGTCGCATGGAATATAAAGACACTTTTTTCTTTTTCTTCACTTCCTCTTTTATTCTAGTTGGTGTTGTTTTGAATCTTTTCTTTTAGAGCTTGGCTTTGGACTTTGATTAAAACCCAATCAATCTAGAGCTAAGAACGACCACCCAATCATGTACTATATTCCATCCATAGCCAACCACACTAATGTGCCTAGCTCAATGCCTAGCTAAACTCTAAATGCTAGTGTATATACTCACATATACACACACTATATCTAATCTCACTCACACACGCTACCTAGCTATCAGGTGTGTCTCACACATACACATCGCATGTCTCTATCTCTCTTTCCTAGTGCAACCGAGCTAGCTATATCCAGCAAACCAGTCCTGCCTCTGAACACGGCAGTAGCAGTTCAGTCAAAGCAACAAGGAAGCAGCCCAGCCAGGTTCCTTTCCATCTGTTTCCATCGATAGTCTAACTGGTTCCTCTCTTCCTTGGGCCGCCTCAAACCTTCTCTTCTTGGCCTGTAGACCTTCACCGCTTCGACGCCGTCTACTGTTTTTCCTCTTCCCGTCGACAAAGAGTCGGCCCAGGAGATGCTGCGTGGTGTGGGGCTCTAAGGGGTCGAAGGCGCGTGCCGGGCTCGGTCTGGGCTCCAATCTGGGCCTAGGCGGGCCGCCAGGTTGGGAGGCGTTGGGGGTGCTGGTCGTGGCCTCTGCTGGCGGTTGTTCTAGGCCGGAGTTGCCGGGGCTGCAGCCCCGAGGAGGTGCAGCAGGAAGGATGGTGGGAGTTGCGGTGCTGCGGTTGGATCCGGGCTGGATCTTGGGCTGAGGGCTGATGGTGGTCCGGTTTTGTGCATGTTGCAGGAAGGCTCGTGTCTGATCCTGGCTAAGGCCTTGTTCTTGGCAACTGGCCGGCCGGCAGTTTTCCGAGGCCGGCGATGGCGACGGCTACGGGCGACGCTCCCTTCTTGAAGGCATCGCCGAGTTGATACACTGCCTTTCCTGTTGTGGAGGCTCCGGGGAAATCCCTAGATCCGTCGTGATCGGTCGATGGCGTCGCAGTTGCGTCGTCTCCCTCTTGGGGGCATCGATTTGGAGCTCGCTCAGGCCAGAGGGACCAGCGGATGATGGTGGTGTTGGCGTTGCGAGTTGTGCGGCGACGATGACATCGGCGAGCGGATTAGAGTCGCGGCAGGTCCTTCGTCACCAGCTATCCGTGCGTTTTTTGGGCTTCTTTGCGGCGTCGAACCATGTTGGTGAAGTCGGAGCTGCGGTCGCGGGGCGGCGTGTGGCAACGATGCCACTTGATGGGTTGTGCCGGTGCTTGGAGTTCCAGCTGGTGCGTGGATTTCGTCAGTGCAAGGAGGGCAACTTTCTCCTCGGAAGGTCATCGTTGAAGTCAGAGTTGCTTCCTCCTCGACGTGCTTTGGGTTGACTGTTTGGCATGGACCGGCATGGGCTCTGATGTCGTTTGTGGTGAGTGTCTCGTTTGTGGTTGTCAAAGTTGAAGTCGGAGTCGCTGGCTCGTGGAGGAGTGATGACGATGACGATCGATGACGTCCTCAACAATGGTCTCTCTCGATGGCGTGTGTGCTTCGTGTGGGTAGCCAGGTTGGCCGGTGTACACAATGTGGTTGTGTTTCTTGACGACACATTGATGCTTTGTAGCGGTTTTTGGCCTGTTCCCCGTTAATGAGCCGGTCGATTCTCTTCTACTTTTTTAATAAAATGAGGCAATTTGCCTGTTTTGTTCAAAAAAACAAAGAGAGATGGAGGAGCAAGTGGTCATTCTGCTCCGTTCGTCGCGTCACCACAGAACCGTGTTCCCCTTCTTATCCTCTACTACGATTCCCAGATCGAATCTGGCCATCGCCTCCTTCTTCTCCCTCTCCACGCAACGCTGTTCCACCCCGCCATGGCCCTGGCCAGTTCTTGCCGCTGCGCCACTGTCTTGCGCCCACGGAGAAGCTCGGCACCGAGGATTTGTTGTGTGTCTTCCGCCTCTACTTCATGGAGCACCGCACAGGGAGGAGAAGGCCAGCGCTCCATCACCAGCATGTCACCACTGATGTCCCTACGCGTCCACAAGCTTCACCCACTCCATATCCTTCCTCGACCCATCATCACCGAGCCCTCCGGCCCCACCACCATGCCAAACGGCACCGCTATGAACTCCTGCTTCGCCCTGTCATCTCCCCTTCCTCTCCCGTGCCTTCTAACGTCGCCACCGTTCAACGTTGTCTGCGTCCTGGCATCGCATGCACGCGCACGCATAGCTGCAGCTAGACCTTCTATTCCTTGCCAGTTTCTGAGCTCTTCACGACGAGATCGACAAATCCAGACGCACTGTCTCGTAGAGTTTTGTACCCTCTCTTCAGCGTCGAAAACCTTGCTCAAATCAGCTGCGAACATGTCTGCTTACCTAGGTAGCTATGCACGACACCATTTCTTTTTGTCTAGTTAAAATGTTTTGCACCTTTCATTTATGCTTAGATGACGCAGCCAGACTGACTTGAACTGGGCGCCTACACTGGTGTGTCCTAGGAGCAAAATTCTCTTTGTCCAGTTAAAGTGCACCCTTTCTATTGTTTTAAACTCTGCAATTTCCGGCCTACATGGTCAAGTACTGAGTTGTCTTTGGATGTTCAATAGACAGAACAAAACCACAGTGGCATGCTCCTTATAATTGTAACATGTCGAACCTGAGATCAAACCATCACTGACACTGATACAGTTATATCCCAACACATATTATTCATAGTTTTCCTAGTTATATTTCTCCCCAATTATGCTACATGCATATATTTTATTTGGAAGTTCCAAATGTAACAAGTAATATATGTTTTGAGATCAGAAAAATTCATGGGTTAATAATAAGCCATCCAAAATAATTTCTGGACAATTAAATTTTTGAAATTATTTAACTGCTATTAAATGGCAAATTTTTAATAAATTCATAACTTCTAATCCGTAATGCTAAATTCGACAAATAATATGTCTAAACTGATTAGCGCGACGAGCCCTTTCCAACTATACATTTCATGATATCATGTGAAGCATGCATCATATAAACATTAAGTATGCAGCAAGGTTTATGGAAGTAAAATATGATTAAATAAATAATAAAAATACTTTATTCTTGTTCCTACACCTCACCCATGCCATACTATGTATACCCTGCAATTGTGCATCATTCCATCACGGCATACATGTTTTTCTTGTTGCATATGTGTCGTATGATTGCGCGTTTTATTTATTATGGCCTATTGTGTGTTTGGTTTTTATTCCGGATAGATGCCGAGCAGGAGAGTTATCAGGAGACCCAAGAGTACTACCCGGATCCCAGTTATCCTACTACTGAGCTTACAGGCAAGCAATTCCCCATGCTTACATTACATATAGCACCTATGCATCTATCTTTATTCTTGCATCATTGTGTCGCGAGTCGAATTAAATTTCAATCTCATGTACTGCACAGCCTTTACTTTTAAATCCCATCGAAGCTTTTACCCTCAATCTTATCAGCCTTTACTACGGGAGTTGTTTGAACCATGCGAGTCATCAAATTTCATGTGTAGGGTTTGTGCGAGTCTGTTGTGGATAACGAGGTACCTAAACACCTTAAATTGTGTAGTAATGGGATAACTAATGAAAGAGGCATCGGTGGGTAATAGCTGTTATTTGGTTTTTAACCGCTCACTTGTGTCACGTAGGACCCGAGTACTTGATGCATGTTCCTTGACTATCGCACTATCCACATGTGGAAAACTTTATGGAACCCCCTTCGTCTGAGCTTGATTCACATCTTATTTCTTGGGGCCACAGTTAGTTTGGGACTTTACTACTATTATGTACTTATTCCATGATTTACTTCTTTATTTACAATTGTTATGCGTGGAGCACTTACCTGCACTATTTTGGAACGTTGAATGTTTTCGTGGTATCGACAAGCACAGACACACTTTGGGGTTCCTAGTCGTTTACAACCATTGACACAAACCCTGGATCCGTTTTGAAGCCCGGCCGACTTTGTTGTGGGTATCTTAGTGGGTGGCCTCCTGAAATTATTTTTGAATCTTGTGAATGCTTTGTCGTGATGCCTCGCTGCTTTTTATTATGTTCTTCCCATGGTTAATCGTGCGTCCGTTGCTATTTGTGCACCCCTAGATGGTAAGTCTTTCTGAAAGCCGTGTTTGTGGGTACTCATAGGGGTTTCAGAAAGATGTATGAGGATATATTCCTAAAATATAATTACTACTATCTATATAATTTGGTTCTTGCCATAATGGCGTTGCAATATGTTTCTATTTCTTTTGGATGGAATAGCTCTGATATACTCTTGTATGTCATTGGCGTACATACTCACTTCTGTACGCTAGACTCGTAGCCAGACAACCACGTTTTTCGCACTCGGAGCTATAACCATGAATTTTAGGGTGGATGGTTGACCGGTACTGTTTCCTAACATTGCGGCCTGCTTGTGGTGGCCTTGTAGCCTCCACGGTAGTACGTCTTCCTCATATTCAGGTTATACCATCTTGTGATTTAGAAACATGAGGTCCGGCAATTACAAGGGGCATCTCGGGGGGACGTTTTGGTGGCATCTATTTAGGCTAGCAGGGATGAATATAGACAGAATAAATCTGAGGGAGAAGCTACCCATTTCCCTAATCACAACAAACAAACACCACATCAATATCAACTTTTTAATTCACACTATTAGACACACAACTACTATTTTGAAAATAGTTTAATTCATTATTCTCAAAATATGATTATGTCACTCATAAAACAAAACTAACATGGGTAGTTAGTTAAGCGTACATGGCTCTCTAATGGGCTAGATGAGGGTGGTCATCTAAAATTTTGGAAAATAAGAAAATGATTTTGAACAAACATACTATTTCATTTGACTAGGGTATTTCCTAGTTTCTAAACCGGTCAAGGGTCATGAATCTACAATCAACACAATGATTTGATACCATCTGAAGTGACCTGGCCCTGTAGGGGTCCAAGTCTCTATGCTATTTAATGCTAGTCCCTGGATCGACTAGCTAACACACATAGTTCAGGATGTAATATCATGAAACAAAGGTCATAATTCTATTACATCGATGATCCTAAATATAACATAGTCTCATGCAAGTTGCATAGCATAAGGGCTAGCTACTCACAATCGAAGTTCATCAGTGGGGGACATAAAAGATAAGGAGCTCCATCCAAAATGCCATAAGAGAAGCATGCTGAGTGGAGACTCATGACCCTAACATCGTACTTCACCTATCTTTAGGGAAACTTGCAACATGAAACTTTGCAGCCACGAGTGGTCAATACTTCAAATTTATTGGCAAGTGTCACTAAGGGGATATAAAAATCCAACAAGGAAAAATCAACTAGCTCCTC
Organism: Avena eriantha; assembly: GCA_910589775.1. Classification (NCBI taxonomy): domain Eukaryota; kingdom Viridiplantae; phylum Streptophyta; class Magnoliopsida; order Poales; family Poaceae; genus Avena; species Avena eriantha. The sequence goes on along the minus strand of OU342743.1, from coordinate 353,846,755 downwards.
TTATCAACTGGTGTACTAGTCTATAGGTCAATTCTAAAGCCTCCTATCATGTCACTCATCACTCCAGTACTCCAAACATGTTAGTAAGTTAGGTCCACTACCCCTACCATGCTCCTCCTTAAGGTCCAAACTCGACATGTCAGTAAGTCAGTCTCCACGTCCCTACCATGCTAATTGTCCAACCCCCAATATCAGCATGTCAATAAGTTAGGCTTCAACCATTACCATGCACCCCATCCAATCACTCAGCTCAACATGTCAATAAGTCAGGCTGCAAACCTTACCATGCACTAGGGACCTACCATGCACCCCATCCAATCACTCTGCTCAATATGTCAGTAAGTCAGGTTGCAACCCTTACCATTCCATGCAATCTTAGAAAATATCATCCTCCATTCTTCCCAGCCGATTCACTCACTATGTCAAACCAACCTCACTATCCCACTAAGTCAAGGTCTTATCCTGGGTTTTCGTCCACATCTCTAATTTGGCATAGCAAAACATTCCCAACACAAACAATGGTCACACATCAAAAAAGTTTAATATCCATAAGGCTATCTTATCCGGGTTTCATAGTGTATCATCATACAAAAAATTACTTATCCGCTCACGTAATAAGCATAACATAGACAAAGGGAAAGTTCCATTTGCAAAGTAAGCATAACATGGACAATGGTAAATTTTAACTTGTCTTATTGATGGCGGATGTTCACTCACTTCTTACAATCGCATGACTAGCACACTTCACAATATATAAGACAAAGAATTCCAATGAACACCGATCACATTCCAAACATCATGCACACGACAACTATGCATGATCTTCATACAAAACATTTGATATGTATTACATAATTATGAAATAATGTTTATAAAAGTTACATGATGTATGATGCAACAAGTTTCATTTAAAAATCATTTTTTATAACTGTTGTTATGTTCCAATAGCTATTAGATGATATAGATTCATATTTAAACAAATTTGTTGTAGACATATTTTAAACTCTTATCCTATTGGATAGGGGACTTAAATATAAGCATTTAGCAACAAGAAGCACAATAAAATCATTTTTACAACTAAATTTATGCCCATAATACTCTAGTGGAACTATTGTAATATTGTTTAAATTAAACTATCTGAATTTGCAAAATAATAGTGGGAAAACATTCTACATGTTAAAAGGATTCCAGAAACATATTATTTGCATTATTTGGGCTTATGGATAAACAATAATGATAATTCTAACTTGCATTTGTTTTTGCAAAATAGCCATTTAAACTGAGCGGGGGGTCTGGTTTTAAAACAGTATGGCTACGTGGCATTGTTCTATTGGACGATACACATTCGATACGAGATTGAACTCATATCCTTGGATTTACATAACATGGACGGCCTAATCTAGGGTAGCTTGTGGCTGGGCTCGCAGCTTGGATCGTGGCTCGACTTGGCATGGCTTAATCGTAGCCGTCGAAAGGGAAGCAGGTGACCTGGAGAGAAAGGTTGTGCTCACTGTGGCGGCTTGGGTCACCAAAGGCAATGGTTACGATGACACGACTCAGCAACAGACGACAGTGGTCCTATGGTAGTCGCCATAGGTAGGGGAAGTAGTGGACGAGGTGCGCCACGTGACGCTGAAGTCGATCACGCGGTCTTCATCATCAAAGGCAAGTCGTGGCATTGTCCGGATGGGACTAGAGCAGTAGCGGATGGTGGCATCACCGGGGGTCCTCTGTGTTGCAGAAAAGGGGAAAAGAGAGAACTAGGAGATGAGGGAATGAGATGGGAATATGAAAGGGCGAAGGGGAAAGCAAGTCAATCATAGCTCATCGACAATAATGAAAAATAGCAACAGCTGTGGTGGTTTTCATAGAGCAATCGCAGGGCAGCCTGGTGGCTTCGTCATGGGTCAATAGAGGGGAAGAGAAAGGATAGTGCATGGATTTGAAGGAGGGGCTCAGGAGGCCATGGGCGCTTAGGAGCAGGGTCATGGGCGGTGTAGGTATCGTGGTCTAGTCGGGCGCGGTTGTTGCCGGGGTAGGGGTAGAACGGGTGGGGCTAGAAAAGTTGGTCCACGCGGTACTGAGGGAGGGGAGGGGATCTAGGGTGGGCTGTTGATGGCTTGTTGCCTCGCTGTTGTGCACGGTCACGGTGGGATGCATGTAGATAGGCTGGGGGAACTATGGACCGACCCAGATGGTCGACTGCCTATTTTTTATTTTCTATTTCTATTTTACAATTGTTTCTACTATTTTAGATTTTTAAATCCAAATGTAGTTTAACAAGTTTCTAGATTTTTGTAAAATCAAAACACACTTGAAAAACCTGATATAACTTGACTTTGACCAAGAGTAAAATATCAAAAATGCCATTTGCAAAAAATGCACTATATGGCTAACTTTGAAAATGTAGGAAAATATGGTTTAGGTTTTTAAATATAAGAGTAAAAAATCCAAAAATGATTTTGAGCATTAAAATATTGAAACATTGCTACTAAAATCTAACATTCCAAAATTTAGAACATTTTGGGATGTTACATTGAGCCTGCGCAACCGTCCATTTTCATCTCAGACTCTAATTCTTGACCTAAAAACGCCTATAAAAGACCCCCCAGGTGATCTCGAAGGAGGTGGCATAGAAACACAGAAACACAAAAACATAGATAGAACCAACAAAGATTGGAGGAGGAACTACCACTAGAACCGCCGCAAATGGGATATCTACCTTCTCCAACATCTCTAGAACCATCATCATGATCAAGAGGGAGTCGTCCACCAGTGGACTATAGGTTTGTGGCATGTATATTGATCTATTTCTCTCTTGTGACGTCACTTTTCTAGTACCATATGAGCTGCCTAATATGATTATGGTCATCTATGTAATTTCAATGTGGTGGACCTTTATTCTATGAGTTGATATTTGAGATTGAAATTCTATTATTTGTGAGATGTATTGGTAGATACATATTATTTACCCTATTCTTATGTACTTGTTTTGATCCAACATGTATGAGAGGGCGTGTGGGGAAACGTGTGCATTAGTTGGAGTAACATGGTGGTGGTGCGTGGATAGTGATAGCAAAATTCGAGATCAACTATGGTTTTTACCTTTCTTTTCTTATCTCAGTAAGGATTAAGTGAATGCATGTGTTATAATATCATCTAGGTACAACTGAGATGATATTGTTTGTTTGAGGTAGCACATTTTATTATTCGAACATCATGTCAAAGTACCAAAGACTATACTTTGTTTATTCTTAATTCTAGATTACATGGAGTTTTGCCTTTCTATTGGAGTATGAGTGTGATGTGTTGCATCATCTTTAAAATAGGACGTGATGCCCATATGAATGCATATCATACAAATCAATATCGTATTGTTTATGAATTGTATTATGTCCATTACATCTTATGAGAGAATAGACAAGTTAATCCATGAACCCCGGTCCACTTTTATTATAAGAAACAACTTTCCATTACTTTTATTATCTTTTGTAATTTCTACATTAATTAAATCTCAAAATAAAATAACACTTTTACTATTAGCAAACATAAACGAACACCCAAAATACCTTTACCTTATTATGTTTACTTTGTTGTCTATTTATATATTGCTTTACTTTTATTTATTTACAGTTTTATTTCATTTCTACTAATATGAAACCTTGTCTTTGACAACCACACGGTGGAGTTGGGGACACAAGAAAAATACTTTGTTTTGTAGGTTACTTGAAGAAGAAAATAGGAGAAGTCCCTAGCTAATTTCCCGAGAGTTCGATATAAACCCTCAAGTCACCCTTCTGGGGAACATGCGCATGCTACAACACTCTAAACTTGGATTCCAATGAGTTGGTACACATAGAGTTGTTGCCATTAATCACCACACAATATTATCATGTAATTACATGCACATAATCACTGCCAGCCTACTCCTAAACCCCCATGAGGAATACTTACTCATAATAATAAGATCAAGAATAGTAAACATTGTAAAATTACTTAGATTGGAATCAAATATTATTCCAATAGTCTCCAATCATAAAGAGAACTCAAATACAATCTTATGGCTATGGCTATGAAGGGATTGGATATGGAGACGATGAACTATGGTGGTGGTGAAGTGGTGGATCTTCCTCGGTGTGTTTCTGGTGCAATCTAATAATGGCGGCCCTCTACGCGGCAGTTCGAGTCTAGAAATATATGGAACCCTTGACAGAGTTTGTTGTGTTTGACCTGGCGAAGGCGATGTCAGGTGGTATGGGCGCGCCATACGGATGGGGCTTTCCCATAGCGGCGGTCATTAACACTCCTGGAGGTACATTTTCTACCCAAGCTAACTTGGTTGTATTGGTAATGAATTAATCTTCCATAATTGCTCCTGATTTTGCCATAAAAGTGTGATTTCCTATATCACACAAATAAATATAAAAGTGTGCACATATTTGACATAATTAGTTATTAGTGGCAAAGATAGATAGTTATTTAGTCAATTCCTTGACATAAGAAAAGATTTAAACATAGACAAAGATGGCTATTATCACATCATCACCCCAACCCGTGCCCCTCTTTATATAGGCAGCCGACGGGGTTGGCTTGGCACCCTCCAATCTAGGGTCGGTGGCGGCAAGGGAGAGGAGACTCCCTCTCCCCGACGTGCCCCTTTTCCTTCTTTAGGGTTCGGTCGACCACTTGGCCCTTTATGGTCGTGGCGCCTTGGGCCACCTTTAGCTGAGCTACCCCCACATGGGCCCATGTGGCCACACTTCGCAGGTGGGCCCCACCATGGACCCTCTGGGAACCTTCTAGAATATTCTATCGCATAGAAACATTTCGAGCTTTCTCGATACCCTAAAATAGGAAGTGTCATATATCATTATCTACTTTCCGACCATTCCGACTCTGAAACAACATTTGATTTACACCATACATATTCTCAACAAAGACTAGCGACACTGTAGGTTAAGTGTGTGACCCGACGGATTCGATACTATGTAGACATGATCGGGACAGATCTCTAATCAACAACCATTAGCAAGACCGGGATGCCCATAGTAGTTCCTACACATTCAATGGAGTTATTTTTGGGTGAATCACAATGTTAAAGATTCATAAATCTGGTATACGATTCCTTTTGTATTGATATATATTACTTACCCGAGATTTGATCGTTGATATGACTATACCTATCCCAACAAGTTCTCTTTACTTGGACCACAGTATAGTATCCATGTGACCAACTACTTTAGTCACTGAGCTCTTGGATGCTATACTAGCGAGAGGGCCTAGAAATATCGTACACTCTACCATACGAAGGAACAAATTCCAATCTTGATTCGCAACCCAACAAACACCATCGAAGATACCTGAAATCCACCTTTATAATCACCCATTTATGGAGTAACGTTTGATGTCCACAAGGTATTCCTTCGATACTCGGGAGTAAGATAATCTCATTGTCTGAGGAAACCATACTTGACATATTCATAAAACGATATCAAGCAAACTAAACACTGCAATTAGAAGCTATGCTTATTATTAAGGGTCTTGTACATCACATCATTCTATAATGATGTGCTCATGTTATCAAGTGACATCCATGTCCATGGTACATGAAACCTTAACCATCACTTGACTAACGAACTAGTAGAAGACGCTTACTAGGGACTCTATGTTGTTTATTTAGCCGCATGTATATTTAGTTTCCAATATAAACAGTTATAGCACAAAGATAGAAAATATGATGAATAATGAAATATGGATAATCACAACTATAATATTGCCAATAGGGAATATTTCCAACACAAATAGCCTTCAACCTTGCAAAGTTATACCCAAATACTAAATAGTCTTCGAATTTCTACCTAAATCATCTAAACTAGTCTTCTCTATACGCCTCCTGGGGCATGGCTTTTAGGCAAAACAATAGGTCAATGAGAAATAAATGGAAGATAAAATCCATAGATGAGGCCTTCCCATAGGGACTGAAGCTTCTAAGATATAGGAAGTGGAGTTTCTAAGGTAAAACCTCAAATCTAGCAGGCTTAACTCTCATTCTTGGGTTTATAAGCTGACTGAGACTGCTGTAAGTTGTCAAGATGGGACTAAACTTCTAGGCTTCTACCACATGAAACCGCGGATGATATAAGAGCTGTTCCGGATACAGGTTCGTATGCATCCAGTACCCACGACACGACTCACGAAGTGATGTCTTCTACAAAAACCGAAGAGTAGAATCGACTCCTTACTGGACTCACACTACTTTCTCGCCTCGAGAACCCGTGGGTGGCCATAGTTTCCTTAGCCAGCAAGGCTCACGAATGGAATCCACCGCATAAACACGCTACAATAATCCGCGCATGCGATAACCTTCGCTCCCAGCTGGGCTACCTACGCTATTAGACATGCTCTCCATTGTGCAAACCCACAGCAAGCTATAGTCTACGCTACAATGATAGCTGTAAGTTGGCCCCGTTGCCACGATAGAGCGCATATAGATATAGTCTACGATGCCATGTCGGTAGAGGAGATATTATTGTTGCATGATCGCATACGTAAAGTATCGTGAACATCAATAATCAAGAACAGAAACACGCGACATGGTAAGTATTTTTTTAGCACGAAGACGCAAACATACATGAATAGAGGGTAGAACATTAAGATGTGGGAGTACATGATACGTTGCAAACGTATCTATAATTTTTGATGTTTCATGCTTGTTTTATATCTACTTTCTTATGTTTTATCCACACTTTGGAGTATTTTTATACACTTTCTACGACTAACCTATTAACAAGATGCCACATTGCCTGTTGTCTGTTTTCTGCTGTTGTTGGTTCCAAAAAAGCCAGAAAATGAATATTCTCGGAATTGGACGGGACAAAAGCCAAAGTCAATATTTCAGCGAGGGGAACACGGAGCTAGAAGACGAGACGGAGAAGGGCCTTGAGGGGACCACACCCCTAGCTACTTGGCCTAGACTCACCCGCACCTAGGGGGTGCAGTCGCCTCGGGCACCCCCTCGGCCTCGCCTTTTGCCTATAAGAAGCCTCCGATGCAAAAACCGTAAGTGCCCGATCAAAATTCCACGAAAGAGTCTGTAGCCGCCGCCATCTCCATCCCTATATCAGGAGGGATCTGAAGCTCTTCTTGGCACCCTGCCGGAGGGGAGAGATCACCTTGGAGGCCTTCTTCATCACCATGCTTGCCTCTAGTCTAATGCTAGATGGTTGATTCTTCTCCTTTGTGCTACCATGTTTAGATCTTGTGAGCTCCGTTCATGATCAAGATCATCTATTTATAATTTTTCATATTGTGTTTGCGGGAATCCGATGGATATTAACATGCTATTTCAGATTGATTATTGATTCTATCATCTCTTTGTTATTTTTGATCTTGCATGCTTTCCGTTTTTAGTAGCTATCTTGGCCGAGTAGATGCTAGCAACTCCAAGAGGGAGTATTTATGCTCGATAGTGGGTTCATGCCTCTAGGAATCTGGGAAGTGACAGAAAGCTCTAAGGTACTAGATGTGTTGTTGCTACTAGGGAGAAAACAGCAATCCTTTGTTCATAGAACAATCGTATTGTTTACTTTACACACTTTGTTTAATGCAATTATCTATTGCTTGCAACTTAATACTAGAGGGGGTTCGGATGATAACCTGAATATGGATTATTAGTCAAAGATGCAGTTGGAGTACGGTCTATGTATAATGTTTTAATAGCCAATCAAATCTCATAGGAGTCAAGATGATTAGTATATGCATGTATGATTTCTCGATGTTTGTCAATTGCCCCGCTGTAATTTGTTCACCCAACATGTCATCTATCTTAAGGAGAATCACCACTAGTGAACTATGGACCCCGGTCCATTCTTTTACCATCGATCTACAAAGCTATCTAATGTTTTCTATTTACCTTCTGCAAGTAATTACTATCTTCCACACAATACGTTTAATCCTTTGTTTTCAGCAAAACCGGTGAGATTGACAACCTCACTGTAAGTTGGGAGAAAATTTCTGTGGTTCTGTTGTGCAGGATTCCAAGTTGGAAAGAACACCTTGGAGGTGTTTCCTTGCTCATAATGGTTCGATAACCTTGGTTTCATAAATGAGGGAAAACTTGTTCCTGTGCTCATCATGCCTTCCCCTTGGGATCCCCAACGAGCTCTACATATTGAGCAAGCAGTGCACATGCAAAAATTGAAGTGAAACATACACACATGGAATTACAGACAACAAATAGTCTGACGACTAATACTAGAACCCTATCTAACAACCTACATACACTACATAGCTGAGAAAATGACTTTTGAAGCGCGTTCAAAATTCTCTTCGTGACTACCTTGAACTTCGTAAAACCAAGATACATGTGAAACTAGAAAAATCCAAGTCACTTATTTCTGGAAGGATGGAGTACTTTGTTTATCGCGAAAGTAGAAGGCATGCGTAAAAATTTAAATAGCATTGGAAGAAAAAAATATGTAAGCATCAGAGTCAATAGGAAACGTTACTCGCATAAGATAGTAATGACTTTCATAATAGATATTTTTGATATATTCTTGTACACATTATAATAAAAAAAGTTAACGCGTGAAAAAATAAAGATAGTATTGGAAGAAGAAAAACACACGTAGACATCAGAGTCAGTAGGAAGCGATACTCGCACGAAACAGTAATAACTTTCATAATATATATTTTCTATAATTTTTTACACATTACAAACCTAATTACAGTATATCTAATCTAAACCTACGAACCTAGATGTCATCATTCTAATCCTAACTACCAGCCAAAATCCCCTAGCGCTAACTAAATCTTATACTCCGCCTTGTCCACGTGATGACCGCGCCGCTGTGTTCACCCTGGCGATTCTCTTCTCACAGACGCAACAGCAGGAGGACATGTCCTCAATGTTGTTCCTTCTCCCCATCGGCACGGGCTTCGTCTTCAGCGCAGCAGTCGCTTCTTCCAATGGACGTGGCTCCCACGTACATCACGGTGAGAGGACGTCACTCTGCTGCAAAGCCTTCTTGACAGCTATGATTTTTTCATTAACGTCGTCGCACCTCCCGCTTGATGTCCACATGGTACTCATGAACACCGTGGCGAGAGAACATGCTGCCCACAACATCCCTTCTGCCCATCGGCGCGGTGGCCGCTTCTCCTCGTGTATGTGATTTGTGTGTACACCGACGTGGAGAACATAGCTCCGCCACGAAGCCATCTCATGTATCTGTGCTCCGCATCGATGTCCTGCCACCGATCGTTGCGACTCCCACTTCTCCCTGTTCATGGGGTTCACGTGTACATCCCGCGAGAGGACATGCCGCAGACTCGAGTCTGTAGATGTGGTTTGTTGTCTATCTCTATGTTGTACCTATAGTGGAACGAACCTACTCTTTCGCTACCCACCGTGCTATAGAGCAGCACTACGCCACCACAAATGCGTCGCATACAGAAAAACCATCATTTTGGGGAGCAGGCGGTGTATCTTATAACATGACGTGCAATTAAGATAAGACAAACCAGCTAAACCAATGCGAGAAAGCACCAAAACGGAGCAGTCCGTTATAGGCTAAATGTTGGTCGAGGCACCGATGATCCGCTTAACTAGGACCCACCAGGGGCGCCGAGGATCCACGTACCTAGGACCCACCAGCTAATAAATTGACTCTCGTCTACAAGAACGATCAGATGATGAGGGATGGCGCTCTCAGGTAGACTGTAGACGTAAACGTGAATCCCCGTATGTCTACCGTCTAAGACGCCATCTCGGCTAGTAGCGGTACCCACTATACGACCTCACCACCAGAACACGCGCACGTCTACCATCTACGATGCCATCCGGGCTTTCCGACCGTGAGAACTGGCATATGGCTAGAGGCTACAGATTCACTTTAGCACTGGGCGGGCCCTACGTCCATTAGAAACCGCGGTTGGCATGGGCTGACAACTCTACATCGGATCTGAGCAGTACCCATGGCCACGATAAACCTCACCTAGCATGGGCTCGCAACGCCACGTCAGCTTCATGTGGGACCCACCACCCAACGGGTGTGGAGCATTGTCACCCTTGGAACACCTCTCACAGAGCATGGTCCTGCCCTCGCACACTGACGGTGGGCCCATGGCTTGCGCAACCCATAGTCTGGCGACGCGGGGTACTCGTGCGACACACATTCGTGATCTAGAACATTTTTCCCTGGACCGCAGTGGGACCTTCCTCACGATGTAGTAGTATTTTGTTGTGACATCACCACATGTCCTTTCCGGTGTCCATCCCTCACCCGAAAAGAATCGGGACGACGTGAATAGCTGTTAGAGCCGAAATAGTCTAGCTCTATTATTCTTGGGGGATACCACCGGGTAGGGTAATGCCGAGGTATAAAGGCCGAGTTAGCCGGGGTACGGCGCGGTCAAAGCAAGTGCTGACTCGGTCAACTCAAGGGAGGCCGAACCACGGAGTGAGCCTGCCCGTGGAGCAGCTCCTTGACTGTAGTCTGGCCAGCATAAAATATGTTCCGGTCATGTTTGTCTATCTGTTTTGCAGGTACCTTGATAGCCGGATTAGCCACATGCTAGCCAGACTATCTTATGGCTTCCCAGAGAAGGAATCCCCCGCTGGTCAAAAGGTGGATTTATTAGCTATAGCATGAGCGAAGCAAAGTAAAGAAGAGGACCAACAGGTCAGGGGAGACCAAGGTGACGCGAGCAATGTCAGATGACGTAGCCCGTGTCTGGTGATGTTTAAAGACAAAGATTACGCTATGGGTTACGTCCAAAGAACGGACAAGTCGTTAAAGAGAATAAAGAAGCATCTAGATTTAGGCGAGGAGCATATTCGGAGCCACGTGTGTCCTAATATTGTAACCCGGGCTCCCCTGTACAAGGAGCACCGGGGCCTCCATAGAGAGGGATCGATCATTTTCTCTGTTTAAGGTAGAACTCTAGAGCTAGTTGGTAGGGAGTAAGAGACTTAGTCTCATTCTTAACAAGAGCTTGAGGAGTACTTGTAAACACCATTGATAGAGAGAATACAAGAACAACTGTGTGTGGAATCACCACGTTCTCCCTCCCTGGATTCCCCTAGCACTCATTGGCCCCATCTTTAGCCTATCCATGGCATCTGTCGTGCCACCACCACGAAAGTTGGCGCCCACCGTGGTGCTAGCGGTGCTAACAGGGGTGAAAATCCAGACGGGAAGCTTCTCCATCACCGGCGAGCGCGTCGTCTCTGGCATAGTTCAACGCTTTGGAGCGCTGGACTATGTCAGCGACAATGCAGGGAGCTTCGGCAGGCACCCCCCTTCGCGCAATGGAGTCTTCATCAAGCTTGGCACGCACAAGATCTATGTCGGCGTGGACGAGTCCTGCGTTCATCCGGGGAGCATCGTCGAGGGAGGCGAACCACCTCTCAGCGCAGCTCGTGGAGTTCTTATCTCTTGCCCCACCAGTAGCATTGAGGTCCTGATGATGGCACCAGAGCCGGAGGTCACGCCAAAGCAAACCATATCTAGGTTTCCCCCACTAGAAAGGCCAGAGAATGTACTCCAAGAAGCAATAGATAGCCTAGCAATGCCATTAGCACATGTGGTAGATCCGGCTTAGGCGCAATCTGAGCTAGAGGAAACTAGGTGGAAAATGTTAACTGGGGCAAAGAAGGTAGCAGAGTTGCATCAGTCTTTGAACATTACCTTGAGAGAATATGCTAAGGCAAACCGCATAGGTGGAGCGAAAATCCGAGGTAGGAACCTGATTGCTGAGATTGACAAGGAATACGATCCTTGGCCGGGTCAGACAGCCACGATGGTAACAGGAGGGCTGGATAGGTATAGTACCCCGGCAAAGAACCTCAGGGCAGCAAATGCGGCCACGTCTAAGTTAGAAGGTTTAACCGGAGAGGCCCGACAAAGGCAACAAGATAGGGTGAATCACTTGCTGAGAGTCGCTTGTCATCAAAATGAAGAAATGAATAAGGCAAAACCAATGCCACCAGGAGCGTCACATGTGGTACATTCGGCTAGGAATAACCTGGCAGGATCCGGAGGAGCCATGTCATCTCCGGGTCACAATCCCAGGAGAGAGGAAGTAGTAAACTCCGGAAGAAGAGATAAACAGATGGTTCCATACGATCCTACAAGGGCTAGGAAAGGCAAAGCAGTGCAAGTTGATGAAGATCGACACAATACTAGCCGAGGTGCGACTGGGCGAGGTAACCGCGACCAAGGCAATGACGGTCAGAGAAACGCTGCCAATGGCAATGTCGGACAACGTGACCCCATGGGAATGGGGCAAAATGTACCTCGGCAACAGCAAAAACGCGCACCTCGGCAAGAGGGAAGTGTAGGGCAAGCAGCACAACAACAAAACGCTTGCCCTGATCAGGAAAGATACAATGATGGTTATTCGGCTATGATCAACGACGGATACCCCAGACCAGATCACCACATAATTGGGTCCAGGTTGGGAAGCAGGAACTTGCAGCCAGATGATGTGAGGCTGAAACTGGATAGAATTTATAGGTCGGAGCTAATTGAGGTACAAGGTCCACTGGGTCCGGCATGCTTTGGGCCCCGGATCATGAAGGAGCCACCAGTACCGAACTTTCAGCTGGCCAGAGGAACTAGAACCTATGATGGTAGTACTAGTCCAGAAGATTGGCTGATCGATTACGCCACAGCGGTCCAGATCGCAACAAGGAATTTGAGATGGGTAGTAAGATATGTGCCACAGATGTTGGAAGGACTAGAGAGAGTTTGGCTGAACAATTTGCCGCCAGGAAGTGTGAACTGTTGGCTGGACTTTGAGGAGTTGTTTGTTAGCAATTTATCGAGCACCTACAAGAGGCCCAAGAGGCCACAAACTCTGGCGCTATGCCACCAAAGACCGAATGATCCAGACCAAGATTTCCTGACTCGATGGTGCAACATGCATAACTCATGCGAGGGAGTAATTGAATCACAAGCTATTGCATGGTTCACTCAGGGATGCAGATATGTAAGTATGTTGTGGTAGAGGCTGCAGCGAGATATGCCAACCACTTTGGCTGAGACGGTTCGGATCGCGGATTCATATGCCTTGGGAGATCCAACGCAACCTCGGCTAATGTCGAGCTAGGAAAACGAGGAATATTACAACCGAGATGGCTCCGGATCAAGGAGGAACGATTTTCGAGGAAAGAGAAGGGACGAGCGCCCGGATTACTGATATAAATCACAGCTGGTGGCAGCGGTAGACCGGGATCAGCCCAATGCCAGTGCCAGCCAACGACAAAAAATTGGAGGACAAAACTGGCAATAGAAAATAGAAGGGAAAAAGCCTTGGACCCTAGAGCAGAAAAAGCAATGTCAAGAGCGAAAGGATAGACCAAGGTATACGTTCGAGTCCATGTTGGATCAACCTTGCAAGTTCCATACACCAAGTCTGAATAGTCCGGCAAACCATACAACCCGGCAATGTGAGTGGATGAGAAAGTTAGAGCAGGGCAGTTTGGGGAATGCTCAGGCACCTCGGAACGATGCACCTAGGAATGAGGCTCCACGACAATCGTTACTAAAAGGGGGGAATTGACAGCAACTAATGTTGCCACCGCCTCCGTCGAGGTACGAGAATCAGGAAAGAAGGGATGCAGTACATCAAGTTGGTAATAACCATCAACAAGGTCAAGGTTAGCACGAGAATGAGGGATGAAACGAGTACATGGAGCATCATCAAAGCCACTGTGTTTACCACGGAAGAAAATAACCGGAAAAGCTTGCAGTACCGGCATATGGAGGTAAACGCTGTAATACCGATAGTAGTGAGATACATGCCCTGGGCAGATGAAGAAATGACATGGAGTATCAAGGATCACCCAAAGATCATGCCTAGCCCTAGGACCTATGCACTGGTCCTAGATCCAACGTTCATCGGGCCAAATCTTAATGTGAAGTTTTCCAAGGTACTGATTGACAATGGCAGTAGTATCAACATTATGTACAAGGATACCATGCACAAGTTTGGAATAACAGAGAACATGTTGCAAGCAACGATGACCACTTTTCATGGCATTGTACCAGGTATTTCCTGTGAGCCAATTGGTAGATAATTGTTGGACTAAAAATTTGGAGTCGAAGTGGTGATTCTGGAGAGCGCTTATAACACGTTAATCGGTAGGCCAACGCCGAACAAGTTCATGGCCAAGCCAAGGGGCGTGATAACTGTATTAGGGGACTTCCGGCGTGTGATCGAGTGCGCCTCAGCCAGAACTAACTTAGCCGAGTCACTCGTGATAGATCAGGAAAAAAGGAAGATACTAGAAGTAGCGGCATTGGCTCAATCCATGCAATAGCATATGCCGGCTCTGACCAACCCACATGGAAGCCTGTCGTTCCAAGCAACCAAGGACACAAAGAAAGTGTCAATTGGTAATCAGTTCCCAGAGCGTACTATAACCATTGGTTCCAGGATAAGCAACAAATAGGAAAGCGAGCTCGTCAACTTCCTCCGTGAGAATCGAGATATCTTCGCTTGGTCCACTCAGGATCTGCAAGGTGTACCAATGGAGTTGGTTGAGCACTCATTAAATGTAAGGCCCGGGGTTAAGCAGGTAAAGCAGCCTCTCCGGCGTTTCGTAGAAGATAGAAGGAAATTCATTGGGAATGAAATAGGTAGGCTCTGAGGAGCTGGATTTATCATGGAAGTACTCTATCCGGATTGGCTCTCTAATCCGGTGCTTGTGGAAAAGAAGAAGGATGATTTGAACGTGGCTGTGGTATGGCGCATGTGCATTGATTACATGAACCTGAATAAGGCGTGTCCCAAAGATCGATTTCCATGCCCTAGAATAGATCAAGTCATAGACTCAACAACCGAATGTAAGCTATTGTTATTCATTGATGCGTATTCTTGTTTCCAGCAGATATCCATGAATCTGGATGATCAAATAAAGACTGTGTTTATTACCCCGTACAGGCTTATTGCTATCGCACTATGCCGTCTGTACTACGTAATCCAGGAGCAACATACCAACGATGCATGCAAAAATGTATACATCACCAAATAGGTCAGAATGTGCAAGTTTATGTGGATCATGTGGTGATAAAGACCAAGGAAAGAAATACGCTCCTTAATGATATCCGACAAAACATTCGTGAACTTAAGAAGGTTCCGAATGAAGCTAAACCCGGAGAAGTGCACCTTTGGCGTGCCCGCTAGAAAGTTACTCGGTTTTTTAGTGTCTAGCCATGGTATTGAAGCTAACCCGGCGAAAATCCGGTCCATAGAGAGAATGTAGCTGCCAAAATGCCTTAACAATGTGCAGAAGTTCATTGGTTGTCTGGCATCGTTAAGTCGGTTCGTATGTCGGTTGGGAGAGAAGGCCTTGCCCCTCTACCAATTAATGAAAAAGGCACACAAATTCACATGGATGCCACAAGCGGACCTTGCGTTTAGAGAATTAAAAGAGACGTTATCTACTGCGCCGATCCTAGAAGCACCACTACCCAAGGAGCCAATGTTGCTCTACGTAGCCGCGACCAACCGAGTCGTAAGTGCAGTAATCATGGTGGAGTGCGAGGAATAAGGAAAGTCGGTGCAAAGGCCGGTGTATTATCTATGCGAAGTATTGTCAGCTTCAAAACAAAACTATCCTCACTATCAAAATATGACGTATGGCGTATATATGTCAGCCAAGAAACTCAAACACTATTTTGAGGAACATCCCATCAAAGTAATATGTGAGGCACCCATATCAGAGATTATGAGTAACAAATATGCAAGTGGCCGGATAGCAAAATGGGCAATTGAGTTAGCCCCATATGCGGCACAATTCGACAAAAGAGATGACATAAAGTCGCAAGCTGTGGCGGATTTCTTCGTGGACTGGGCCGAAATGCAATACGAGCCACTTCTGCCGGACTCCAATTATTGGCGAATGCACTTTGATGCATCAAAATTGAGAGATGGGTTGGGCGCTGGAGTAGTGCTTACCTCGCCCAAGAAGGATCAACTGAAATATGGCGGAGTACGAAGCATTGGTACATGGTCTCAAGGTAGCGAAAGAAGTGGGGATACGTCGGATACAATGCTTTGGAGATTCGGATTTGGTGGTGCAACAAGTGTCTGGAAATTGGGAAGCCTTAGATGCGAACATGGCCCTATACAGATTCCATGTCCAAAAGATAAGTGGGTTTATCGAATGGTGTGAGTTCCATCACATACCTCGGATTGAAAGCGATGCAGCAGATACGCTGTCCAAGTTAGGTTCATCCCGACGACCAATCCCGCCAAATGTTGCTTTGGAGCACCTAAGAAAACAATCTATCACGCCATCGCCTGAATCAGACTCAATTTATATCCCGGCACTATGCGGATCATGAGCTGTATCTATGGAGATAGAGTGGGGAAGCACCTCTGCAAACCCGGGGGACTGCCACAGCAAACCCGGGGACTGCCTCAGCAAACCCAAGGACTGATCAGCCTGACCCGGCAGGAGTTATGTCGGTGGATGCGATGGAAATTGATGAGAAGCCGTTTCCCATCCGGACTATACCAATTTGGGCCAAGCCAATTTTCGATTTCCTAAAAGAGGGAACCTTGCGGATGACGAGATAATCTCAAGGAAGATCTAGAGAAGGGCAAAGGCCTATACAATTATCAACGCCGAACTATACAAAAGAAGTGTGCCAACAGTACTGCAGCGGTGTGTTGATCCGATGGAAGGACTTGACATACTCCGGGATATTCACCAAGGGGAATGTGGTCATCATGCCTCCTTAAGGGCCTTAGTGGCAAAAGCTTTCCGGCATGGATTTTATTGGCCCAGTGCTTTGGAGCAAGCAGAGGATCTTGTGAGAAAATGCAATGGATGTCAAAGATACACCACGAAAACTCATTTACCAATGTCAGAGCTGAAGACTATCCCCATTACCTAGCCATTTTCTGTGTGGTGCCTAGATATGGTAGGGCCATTTAAGCCAACTAAAGGAGGGATGACCCATATCCTAGTCATGGTTGACAAGTTCACCAAGTGGATTGAGGTGAAACCAATTCAGAAATGTGATGGGGCAACAGCAGTAAGATTCCTCAAGGATATAATCATGAGATATGGCTATCCCCATAGCATCATAACTGATAATGGAACGAATTTCACTAAAGGAGCATTTCCGAGGTTCTGCCAAGAAAAGAAGATCCGGCTAGATGTCGCCTCAGTCGCCCACCCCGCATCGAACGACAAGTGGAAAGATCCAACAGACTGGTATTGTCCGGGATAAAACCCCGGCTCATAGAGCCGCTGCAAAGATCAGCGGGGTGCTAGATAGAAGAACTACCAGCGGTACTGTGGAGTTTAAGAACAACTCCAAATCGATCAACAGGCTATACGCCATTCTTTCTGGTATATGGGGCAGAAGCTGTATTACCAGCCGACGTAGAGCATGATTCGCCAAGAGTCACCCAATACACAGAAGCCGAAGTGCGTGAAGCCTGGAAAAATGATGTTGATATACTGGAAGAAGCGAGAGAATTGGCCTTGTCTAGATCCGCCATATATCAGCAAAATCTCCGACGCTATCATAGCCAGAAAGTATACCCCTGTGTCTTCCGGGAAGGTGACCTGGGGAAGGTGACCTGGTACTCCGGCTGATACAGCGCACAACTGGCATGCATAAGCTATCCCCTCCATGGGAAGGACCTTTCATTGTAAGCAAAGCCTTGCACAATGATTCCTACTATCTTATTGATGCATAGCCCCAGGAAAAGAACTAGGCGGACAGGTCCGGAGAGGAATCCAAGCGACCGTGGAATGTAGCACTACTTCGTCCTCTCTACACCTAACTAAGAGGTGAATGTATCCGAGCTACTCATTTGTCAGTATGTATGTCGACAATGAGCTTATTAATAAAACTTTGGCTCCCCAAGCAGAGACTCGGGGACTACCATAATAATTGTCTCTCGTTTTCATATTTTTATGTCGGTTGGGTTAAGTCGCTTATATCTTAGTCGGGTTAGTAATGTGTGAGCACCAAAAACCCAACTCTTCGACTTTGTTGTTGTCCAACAAGAATTGGCTTCATGGAAGCAAGAGAACAAGTTTGGAATGGAAAATCACATGAAAAACGACTAAGGAAAAGAACTTAAACGAGCCGACATTGGTTATTTTGACTAACCCTTAGATTATTATATTCATTAAAATGCCGGATCATTTTCAGCTAATTTCAAAGTTTCAAGTATTGTTAACTCAATTTTTTGAACCTCGGACTCGTAAGTCGAAAAGCCGAATCAAGGTAGACGCGATCCGAGTCAAAAATTGGGAGAACAAGAAAAAGAAACTCGGGGACTTCGCCCATGATATCCAACTTTAAGAACTTAGTTGTAACATCCCAATTTCAGCAACCCTGATTAATTGTCCAAAATGCAAAAATCAGGGGGAACAAAAACTTTTTCTTGTGCCTTAGTGCAGTGCTTGCTTGTTGTTTGTTTACACTTGTGCTTATGAAGTGTATCTTAGGATACTCCTTACCTCAACCTCAGTTGGCAAAAGCTATTTACCAAAACTATCTTGGCTTACTTTACATATTCTCAAACGTTTTGGCATTTCAAAACAGGAGCCAAGATGCATATGTAACCAAAACTATTTTGGTAGCTTCTATTAACAAAGTTATGGAGAGATATATAATACAATCTCCTTATGTTTTCAAGACAGAACACTCAACACCTCTAGTTTTCCCAAAACTCTTGTTCAAAGCATTTGAATTCTACTCTTGGTAGAGATACCAAGAACCCTCATCTTACTCAAAACTCAACCTCTTCAAAATGCCCCAACCTTACCTCCAAGCTAAGCTTGATGGTAACCCCTAGTACTACTTGATTAGTGTATAAGATGAGTTGCCTTGATCTGCTGATTGATGAGTTGCTTTGATCTGCTGTTTGATTTGTTTGCTTAGGAAGTAGAATGAGCCACCCTAGGAGCTCATCACTATGCTCAAGATGTTCCCAATCCTCAATCCCTAAGCAAAAATGCAAACCTAGATATGATCCCTAGCCATTAGGTGATCATCTAAAACCCTCAACCAGATCCCTTCTGAGGACTTCCATCCTAGATGCTTTCAAGTCCATGAAGACCATCATCCAGCAAGGAATCTCTTCTACTCACTCTACACTTTCATATCAACCACTTGCTAAGGCTCTGATACCTTGCAACTCTTCCAAGAACATTCCCTCTCATACTCTAGTCAAATTCCTCAAAACTGCCAAATTTAGCTAAATCTGGAAACAGTTTCAGCATCACCTTTTGGAATGCCTCCTTTTCTAAAACCATGTGCATTTTTGGAAATGCACTTGAACCATCTTTTTAACCATCCTAAGGACTACCAAGGCCCACATTTTCCTCTGGTAAGACCATCCTTCGACCCACTCATCCTTGATGGTTTTCCAGACAAGAAAATAACATTTCCTGCAAATCTAGTCATCATACCTACTTTGGTAGAAGCTCACATCACCATCCAAACCCCTATGGACCAACTATCTGCATGGTTGTGATCTACTCATTGATGTATATCAGAACCTACTTCACTTGTTCCAAGTGGACCCTTGAGCTTATTAAACCCACTTGGTTTAGAAGGCTTCATGGCACTTTTGCAATACAGACTTAATTTCAACAAAGTTTGCCATCATTTCTAGATCACCACAAATGCAGTTAATTCAAAATCCTCCTGCCATTATGATCTATATAACTTGGTCTACTCACCCATCTATCCCGTGCACCAAGGTGAGCTCTAAGCTCCAAGATGCAAGCATGTTTTGGTGGTATAAAAATAACACCACCCTAGATCATCAACTCGTTGTCTTCCATCCTTTTCTAGTTCGAATTTCATTCCCCAAAGTTGCAAATGCCTGCTACACCTTGTCTATCCCATCTACCTTGATCACCAATATTTATCAATAATTATCCATCATTATTGTGGCCCCAAAACTATTTAATCCCTTAAATAGTCAAAATTTCCAAAACCCCCTCCATAAAGGAAAGTTTGGTTTTCACCAAACCACTTCCCCAACTTTTGGCTCATGTGAGTTCCACATATGATATCCTATATTTTTATCTCAAAAATAAATATTTTTGAGAAGCTTTATTATTTCTTTTTGTCCATTTCCTTAAATGGCTGAATTGGAATAATAATTGTTTTAAATACTTTTAATCCCCAATAAATATTGGGAAAATTCCCCTAAGTGTGTATTCACATGTGGGACCCTTCCGCACCAAAATCCACCCATGCCCAATGGGAATTTATCAATTGATCTTCTAAACATCTTTTCTGTCCTTTTTTAGTAATTAGATTTAAGTGGACTAAAACCCCACCTAAAATCCCAATTAAATCCTAGGAGTCTACCTTTACCTTATCTATCTACCAGTACCATTTTCCTCTCTGGTCCAATGCAAGATTCTGGACTTCCTTCACAACCATCAACTAGATCAATATTCAAATTAAGTAAATCACCACTCTAACCACTTCCAATTTTCATCAAGGCTTGATCAAAGCTTAACCTCAGCATCATGACACCTCCCTGGTCGACCAGCTCTATAGCTCCACCCCACCCAAATCCCCATTTTTCCCTTGTACAAGTTGTAAGAGAGAGAGACAACAAATATCTTACAAGAATTGTCCCCCATTATTAACCACTGATGCCACCACCTCTCCCTCTGGTCTAGCACAACCTAATTACCATCCTACCCCTCTACACCTCCCCCTGGACCAATCCCTGGCCAGCATCCCCTCTCTCCCATGTCTAATTTGGTAAAATACCTCATCTAGCACTCCTCCTTGGTATAAAGGTCAGCAACCCTTCCCTAGCTCTCCTCTGCCCTCATTTGCTTCCCCTCACTCCCACTTGCCTCCCCCGAGCACCACACCCCCTCCCCTGCTCTGTGCTACCTGGAGGAAGAAGAAGAGGAGAGCCTCGGCCTCCTCACAAACTCGAGCAAGGCACCTTCCCCTCTGCTCCATTCCTTCTCCATGTTAGCCCATGTGCTCCCCTTGCTCTCCTGCATCTACCGGTGCTCTTATTTTTGCCAAGGACCCTCTCCTCCGCCGTCGCCAACGAGCTCCGACGAGTCTACTCTCGGCCGCCGTTGCACGAGCTCCTTCCTGGCGTCAAACTGCATCGTGCCGCCCACCGATCTGCTCAGTGTGGTCGACCTCGTCGCCATGCACGCTCCACGTCACCTCCCGAGCCCTCTGGTGAGCTCCCCTCCTCTCTCCTGGGCGAGCTGGGGTTCTGTCCCCAACGCTTTGTCGCTGCGACGACGATGAGCGTGAGCCGTCCATCGCAACTAGATCTGACGGTCAGCGTCGCTCGGTACTGCTTCGGTGCTCTCGCTCACTAACAACAGGCCCCGCTCGTCAGGTTCGAACCGAACCCTCCCGCACGTCGTGCTGCCCCTCCGTGGGCCGAATCCTCCCCTGCAGCCCAAAGCCGCCCCAGATCCGGCCCGCTGCACCCCTTTTTCTTATTCTTTTAGCAGATCCATTTATTCCAGAAAGTTTCTATTAGGATTAAATCCAAGTAAAATAGTAAATCAAATCCAAATGCCTAGATCCAAATTTCTGGTGGTTCTCTGATGTTTTCTCAAACATGCAGAGGCAACCCCATCTCCAAAATAATTTTCTTTAATTACTGGTAATTAATCTTTTGCTAAGTGTACATTCCACTAATTAAAATCCACAGAAAGTTCCACATTTCCATTTAGTATGAACCAAATCTCTTATGAGAGGTATTGGACATACCTACCATCCAGCACAGGTCTCATACCAAGGTGAACAATATTCTGCCTTTAGTAAAAATAACAAAGCTAGCAAGCTTCTGTCTTAGATTAATTCCCCAGGTCTAACCAAATATGGTATTGACCAGATTCCATTTCCCAGTACTCACTAGGATCAATATCTACCAAATCCTAGCAGCTCATAATTTACTGAGATCTGGATAATTTTTAGTTATTTAAATACTCCTGCGGTGGGTATTTTCACTAAATAAATCACTCCTGGAGTTTGGCAACTCCAAAAAGGGTGAATCCAATTCCTACAGAAAGGTATTTTAAACACCTATCACATGCAATTGGAACCAACCCAATAACTTATGTTGATTTAATCTAGTGGAAAAGATAAGAATCATACAGAACTGTACTTGGGAATTTCTTGAGGGCATTCTAATAATTCTTTCGACTTGACTCCAACTCTAGATGGTTCCGTACATCAAGTGCTACCTAACCATCCAAGGAAATAATTTTTGGACCTCCAGATATGTTCTGGTGAATTATTTCCTTAAACTAGAGTTTATTCCCCTTTTAAAAAAGCATAATTAAATCTAGAAAAGTGTAATCAAGTGAAACCACTTGTGATAGTTTTGTTTTGACAAGACCTATCTGAGGATACCACTTTTGCACATTGGTATCCTTTTGACCATAGATCCCTAATCCAAGCTCTTTGTCTCTAGCCTTGACAAGTATCTTCCAAGAGAAAACACCAAGTGGCAATCTTGGAAATTCCACCCTTTGAATCCCACTTCTCCGAAACCTCCCAAGTCCAGTAATATTTCTCATGCTTGTTTGCTATATGATTTGATGTTGTATGCCCGTTATTGATTGTGGTATTGTCTGCTTGCATGTGTACCCAATGACGACGATAGTGTGAGTGTTTGACGACAAGAAGAACGGAATTTCTTATTACTCTATTATTGGGTATTCTTGGTCATCTGAAGAAGTCCAGGGAATTATTGCTGATTATAGTCAAGCCACCATTCTTGAACTCTGATATATGTCCTACTCTAATGTACCTGTTTTGTATCCGCTATGTAAATTGCATACTCTACCTGCATGTCTTGTTTTACAAATACTGCGGTAGTAACTTGGCTCCTCCAAGTTATGATTTCGTATCCTTCGAGGCACCACCCCGATATCATTTACGCCCTTTAGACCGACAGTACGATGTTTAGCATCCTACCTCCTTGGAAACCCCGGTTTTGAGAAAATAAACTGTTTTGCGATTTTTCCCACTACAAAAGTTTCAAAAACGACTTTGTAAAACCCTGGGAAGAGGCATCGTTCCCACTGGAAGTTTTAACAAAAGAAATGGTGAAGATTAGAGGTGGGAAAAGTGAATGGGATGTTCTACGCCTTTACCTGAACAATTTTTATCCGTGCAACCACATTACCCCAGGTTGATGGGGCTTAACTCGTAGTTTGTGCGCCTTAGCCGAGGCAACTTCTACCATCCTTATAGGGAGAAATCACTGGAATTCTGGGCGGGCGCCCCCAGATCAAGGATCTGACGCCTTTCGCTTGCTTCGGCAAGAGTGAGCCTGAACAATCAGGAGTCCGGTGCAACAATTGGGTCTCCCGCGGACGGTATGACTTAGGTAGTACGGAAGGAAGTGGAGTCACCAAATTTAAGGTATACGCCAAGTTGCGGCTTGGGTATGCGCGTGTACGGAAGGAAGGACTATGGCTGGGAGCCACATACTCGTTGTCGGGGAGATCAACCCAAGAGGAGAATCATGCCTTTGCTAGAGTAGAGAAGCGAAAGGTCAGGTCTGATTATCCGGACCCCCATCTACAGTGGTAGTGGGCCGTGGTTGTATCCCGGCGGATGTATTGATTCTTGTGGGTAAAGTGTGCAAACTCTTCAGAGTATAACCTATTCGAATAGCCGTGTCCACGGCGAAGGACGGTTGTAAAGGTGTTGGCTAGGAGTACCCAAACTTTGCTTGTTTGGGAAACAAGTACTTTGAGGATGAAGGTTCCGGGGGAACCCGAGTTCGAGAACTTTGTTTTGACCCGAGGGGTCTAAAATATTCAAAAAGAGTTTTCAACCACAAAACTATTTTCAAAACTCTTTTTCAACAAAGACATGGAGACGTCTTGATTTATAAAACAGAAGCATGTTTTCAAAACTCTTTTTCAACAAAGATAGGGAGATGCCATAACTTCAATGTTAGTTTAGGCTTTTCAAAAGCAACCCCAGATAGAGCTATCTCTCCATAACCAGAATTGCATTTCCTTTGTTCACTTATCCTGGTGGTTTGGGAGTGCATTCAAAAGTACTGACGGCTGTGTCCCTGGGTATTTACTTGGCCAGACTTTCAGGAGATTAAGGTGACGTCCATCGAGCTAGGCCGTCTTCCCAGTCAACTGCATGTAGGTTGATGCACGATTGGGCTCTGCGCTTGGCGATGTTCCGCTGCTAATGATGTTGTAGCCATAATGGCACTTATTTAAGTCTTGTAATTTCGTTATGTTTTAGATGTTGTAATGGTACCTGTCGGTTATGTTCCACGGCTCACTGATCATGGGAACGTGGATGTATGCATAACGGGGATTTCTCGGATGAAATTCCGGGGGTCCCACATTAGTTTCAAATGATAAGTTGTAGCACAACCAACATAAATTATTCAAATACACTTCCGCCTGGCATTCTGGGGATCTGACAAATATTATAAGTGTTTTCAAGGAGCAGGAGCAGCAGCCGAACCGTCAGCCGAAGGAGGTGGCACTTCGGAGTTTGGAGGAGGGGCGCTAGCCCCAACTTCTTCCTCAGGGACAACCTCGCCATCCTTCGGGGCTTCGGCCTCATCGCCAATCTTAGAGGCCTCACCCTCACTCCCTTCTTCTTCATTCTCTTGATCTCTAGAAGCAGCTTCATAATCAAAGACGTCGAGATAACACGGCCCTTCGTTCCAAGCGTGGCAGAAGGAGTATTAAATAAGCTTGTTGGCACAGGCTTTGCGGCGCGCAATCCGATCCGGATTCTTGCACCACTTAGACCCAGTGCACATGCGATTAAGCAACCCCAGATCAATTCCTTCATACCACGAAAGGACAAACTGCAAAGCAATGTCAGCCCTAGCCAGTGCGGCAGATTCGCACCACAGATGCAGTTGCGTATCACCACTCCATTATTTTGGCTATGAAAGTCGAACTACTTTTTGGAATGGTCTCAGTGGGACAGAGGGAGCTAAACATCCGCGTCGCAGCTGGCATGATGTTAGCACGATAGTTCTTTACCAATTCCAGGCGCACAGCAAGGCTAACAAGCAGATCCTCCGTCGAGTAAGGGACTGACCCAGATCCAGGACCTGTAGGAACACCGGGTTGATCGCGGGACCAGGTTACGGCAGCGCTAGCAAGAGTGTCACTTTCTGGAAATTTGCCTGAGAACACAAAGGAGACGGTGATCAAAAACACCAAACCCGGAGGAAGGAAAATTAAGCAAGGGCAAAGAAACTCACGGGAAATCTAGAAAAGGAGGCACTAGAGCTCGGCATCAACGTTGGCATTGCTGGCCTGGAGTTTCTCATATTCAGAGGTTACCGACGTAATTTTTACGTCGGCTTCCTCCAATAGATCCTTGTCCTTGGAAATTTGAGTCATCAAATGCTCTTTTTCCACGGCAAACTTCTGGTCTGCCTTCTCGAGCTCAGTCTTGTGGAGGTCTTTGAGCCTCCAGATTTCGGCATTCAGCCGAGTAATTCCTCAGTCCTAGAGCTGCAACCCAGCTATCTCTTGATCCTTTTTCTTCAGCTCACCCTCATGCTTCCCTACTTGTTCGAGGAAATGGGTCATCATTTCAGGCATAGTAATGCTATCTTCAAGAACAAGTGCAACAATGGCCTAATCCAAACCAAATTATAAATGTCTGCCGGGTAAAGAAAGGAGCGCACAGTGATCGTGAGAAGGAGATAAGATTACCTTTGATCTTAGCAAGTTTTTTCCGCATGATAATATTCTCAGCTTCAACCTCGGCTGCATGGTTCAGATAACAAATTAATACGGATCACAGACAACTCGAATGAACAAAAATGGAAGAAGAAAATGTCTAAATAAAGAAAATTACCCTTCTTCTGGTACTCCTCCAGGAGTTTGCCATAACACACGCGAATATCTTTATAATAGTCCAGCAAGCGCTGGAACTCAGCGGATCGGCAGTTAGTGGTAATCTAAAACAAGCAATGTGATGTCAAGATCAAAAGTAAGATAAAGAAATATTCAAAGTCTACAAGATCCGGGCCAAGTGGAACTCAACCTGGCTCTAGGTGTGTGGGTATTCGAAGTCTACAAGATCCGGGCCAAGTGGAACTTAACCCGGCTCTAGGTGTGTGGATATTCGAAGTCTACAATATCCGGGCCAAGTGGAACTTAACCCGGCTCTAGGTGTGTGGATATTCGAATCTACAAGATCCAGGCCGAGTGGAACTTAACCCGGCTCTAGGTGTGTGGATATATCCGAAGTCCACAAGATCCGGGCCAAGTGGAACTTAACCCGGCTCTAGGTGTGTGGATATTCGAAGTCTACAAATCCGGGCCAAGTGGAACTTAACCCGGCTCTAGGTGTGTGGATATTCGAATTCCACAAGATCCGGGCCAGGTGGAACTTAACCCGGCTCTAACTTCGTTAAAATTAAAAGTTACTATGAACAAGAACCAAATTCTCTAAGGAGCATCCGACCGAATAACAAGTTATTCCCTTGGAGCCTCGGGGACTAGGGGTTATATCTACAAATGCTCAGCTATACAAAGTACTAATAGTAGAGGAAAAGAATTACCTCCATCATTCGGCCAGCTAAAGAGATAGCCTTGGTAGCGAAGTTCATCTGTGTGCTGAACTCGGTTGGGCCGAACTTCTCTGGCAGATCATCTTGTGGGTCAATGAATTCTACATTGTACCAGTTCTTCAGATACTCAAGGAGCAGTTGACTATAACTTTCACCACTGGGAGAGTAGTTCGACACAAGGCCTTTAACGTGGGCTCTTGCCTGGCAGATTGAGCTACAGTGGGGCTGGTATGCAGAACTAGTTGTCTGCTACCCTCTGTTCCGACAACGTGTGACCCAAACGAGATCCCTTTAGTTGACATGGCAACCTTCTTGAGCTTCCCGGATGAAGCCTGAGGAGCTGGCTGGAAGATGTCTGTGACTGAGGGAGTTGACCCGGAGGGAGCTGACGGGGCCTTCCTCTTGGGAGGCTTGGTGGAGGCTGTTGAGGCTTTGGCTACTGCTAGTACTGGTGATGTTGCCGCTGCTGGTGTTGGTGCTGCTACTTGCGCTAGGCTGCTGTTGTTGTTGTTGCTGCTGCTGGTGCTGGTGCTTGTGCTGGAAACACTGGGTAGAAGAAGAACTTGTTGGGGGCGGTGCCGATGAAGCTGGCAACTCTTAACCTTGCGCTGAGGCCGAAGAATAACTGGGGAGATCAGGCATGGCTGTAACTGAAGCTGCCCCTCTACCCCCCGCGCCGACATTGCCCTCCTCATGACGAGGTGGGCTCTGATCAGGCGGAGCCGTGGAGCCCTCTTGGATAGGGCTGAGAGGGCAAGAATCGTCATCGCGGGGGGAGAAGGGCCGCTCCGGATTGGAGAGGCTATGCCGGAGCCGCTCTGAGGGATGACCCTAGGAGCTATGAAAAGAAGAAAAGCACCAAGTCAAAAGGAGAGAGAACCAAAAAGAGACAAAGGCAAACAAAGGAAAAATCCCCAAGTACAAGTGCAAAAGGACTTACTCATCCGAGGTTGGGGGAGCCCAAGGTTTGGGATCCCTCCAGACTGTGCTCTTGGTGGCCGGCTTAGTCGAGGCTTTCACCCTGGACTTCCTCTGCCTCTTCTTGGGCGGCGGCACCTCCGAAGTTGCGGACGAGGTAGCCGCGCGCTTCTAGGAAGAAGCAGGGGCCAGACCACGAGTGGTGAGGGGAGGAACCTCGTGGACCTGACCGTCCGGGTTAGCTAAAGATTCGGACATAACAAGATGCACATAAGAGATGGGAACCGGATCAAGTACCTCTAGGACCTCAATGTCCGAGTCATCATCATCTGGCCAATCCCATAGAGAAGAGGCCTTACCAGCGCTGCGTTTGACGACGTCCTGGGTAGGCAGAAAGGTCTCCAGATCATGCTCCTCCTCATCCTCGTCGGTGCGGTCTGGTAACCACTTTCTCGCTAGCACCTCGCCATCCTCTAGTGGCTGTTAGAGAAATGGCTGAGAAAAGGACAACAATTGCCAAGTTATGAAAGTAAACCGACATACAAAGAAGATCCTGAAACCAGTAAGAAATAAGTTTACCTTTGAAGGAGGGTTGTCCCGGGTGAAGGGCTCGAGCCCCCATTCCGAATCTTCGGTGATATCCTTCTCCACATTGAAAATGGCCTTAACCCGGCGGTAAGCAGCCGAGTTATCAAGCTCAAAAGATGAATTCTGGTGTAGGTCGAGGGGGCCACTCAAGTAATAGATCTTGTGGGCTGCTTCTGAAGGGGGGAGACCCGGCTCTGGACAAAAATAATCATGATGTCCTCCCCCTGGAGCTTCTCCTTGATCCGGTGATCCACCTGATTCACCAGGGCCGTGGATCGCTTGGGAATGCTCTCCCAAAGCGAGTGTAACATCCCAAATTTTTCAATTGCATATGTTATTAGAAGCATGCATCATGGCATCACACAATTGAAGCCGCATCGAATACCTTACCTAAACTCTATAGTCATATAAAGACTAAAAAAGGGTAAAACAAAATCTAACCTACTAAACCTTTGAAAAAGTGTTATTTTATAATCCCATTCTAATCCTCTTATTTTTACAAAATTTTACAGACCGGTCTCACTTAATTCGGAGTCCGTTTGCAAAAGTTATGCAACAATTGGTGAAACAGAAAAAAAAGAAAAAAGAGGGGATCTAGCCTACCGGGCCGGCTAGACCAGCCCGCGACCTAGCCGCCTCCGCGCCTGGCAGAGTGGGCAGCGCACAGCGCGTGGGGCGGCCCAGCTCCACCCTCCCGCGCCCGCAGACGCCGACAGGCAGGCCCCACCCGTCATCCCCCTACCTCGTTCGAGTCCAGCTCGAACGCGAGCTCGACCGCGTCGGCACAACCACCTCCGGCCGAATCAGAGCAAAGTCCGCAGCCCCCGCGCCAATCAAACCGCCTATTTAAACCCCTTGGCACGCCTCCGAAAACCCTATTTTTCCACCGTTTGCCGCCATATAGCTCAGAACGAATATCCCTGGAGCCGCCGCCGCCGAGCTCGCCAGACCGGGTTCGAGGCCGCCCCTTCCCCTTCTCTCTCCCTCTCTGCCTTCCTCCTTTAATACCACTTCGATTCACGCCTTTTTTCCCTTGAACAGAGCCCTGTGCGCCCCCGATTAGTCACCGGAGTCTCGCCAGAGACGGGAGGGGTCGGCGGAGCTTCACCGCGAGCCAAGGGGCGAGCACTGTCGCCATCCGTGTTGGAAGATCCGCGAGGAGGATCTGCACCTCGTCGTACCCGCCACCGCCTCGGGGGAGCACCGCCAACCGCCGCCGAGCATCACCGTCGACGCCCCGCTGCCACTCGTCGTCGTCGTCGTCAAATCCCGCCGCCGCGGTAAGTTCCTCCGTCCCCTCCGTTAGATCTCGATCCGGCGGTGGAGATTAGCCCGCCCCAGCGAAGGGGTATCAACCAACCGCGTGCCGCCGCATGGCGCGCCCATGTCAGCGGCCCCCCTGGACTAATCCCAAGCCGCCACTTGGCGCTGCACAGCTAGCCGCCGTCCTGTTTTTCTTCTAAATAGGCAGAAATCACTCTAATCTTGTAAATTCCTTAGTAAATCGAGTTTTTGTCCAAAAAATGCGTATAATATACCGTTGGATTCGTAAATTTGAGTTGAACCCAGATCTACAATAATAATGCTGTTTTACTACAGCAATCTTGCAGTAGTATTTAAAGTTTAGATTAGAGTATTTTAATTCTAGAAAATTATCCGAGATCTGTTTCGAGTGATCAGATCTGTTTCGAGATAGATTGGAGGTGTAGATCTATTTATGAGCTTGTTTATTTAGGTATTAACCCAAAATACTCAAAATCTATGGGGAATCGATTCTAATGACATCCCCAACTCAACAACACCCCCGAATAAAACCGTTGGTCAAATTTAATCCATCCTTGCATATTACCATGTTGCATGCATGCATATTCACCTTCGTGACATTGTTTTGTGCAAATTGTGATTGGATCTATGTTTGTGTTTCGTTAGATTGCTCGGAGTGCGCTGAGGAGTACTGTTGTGTAGAGTGCTGCTCGGATCAAGGCAAGTTACACCACTTGTACATATTATGTCCCAGTTTTTGACTATGCATGTTTTACTCTTCAAATCTTGTAGTATGCATGTGTAGGTCTTTAGTTGATTTTCTTATTACTATTTTCGCAAGTGCGGTTTTGTAGTATGCCATGAGTAGCTTTATACTTAGGAATTTCCGTCCTAATAGGTTTCCCCTGTTTTTGCTAAGTATTGCTTGCTATGCTATATATATACTAAGTACCGTTGGGGGGTTTGAAAGACTCAAAAAAATTCTAAGTATGAGAGCTCTCTCGAGCGAATTTTTCTTCTCAAAACCCGCTTAAAAACAAAACTAAGTTTTTATCTGGGTAGAATGGTTGTCGGGTCAACGAGTGGATATTTTGTGGAGGACGGCCGCCTAGGAATCAAAGAAGTCTGCCATGTTTCAGAATTTAGAAGCTTCCAGTGCAACCACAATACATATGGTCTCTATCTTGGCTTAGTACTTAGTGGGAAACCTCACCGGGGTACCAACATTTGGAGGTTCTTGGCATGGTTGGATCTAGCTGGTAGAGGGGCTACTAAGGGAATGCTTCGCCATGGTCTTGTCCATAAAAGGACTTGATCGCGGATTGTGGGGAAAGTGCACGACCTCTCGAGAGTATTGCAATCTGATCGATCAGCCATGTTCACGGAAACAGAACAACATTGAGCATCTGAAGGATGGAGCCTCTAAAAGATCTTCCTCTCTCTTTTCCAAACTTAAAGTTTTATAAACCCCAAGGCGTGAGTAATATCGCCATTGGGTGGGATTTTGGGAACTTGGTGTGTAATATCCAAGTGCTAGGTTGATTGGGCACTTGGTGAGTAATATCCATGTGTTCCATCCGACTCTATACTACTTATCAAAGTTTACAAAGTAGGGTAATATTTTCATCTTTTCCTCTTACATTGAGAAAATTGGCTTTATGCAAATGAACCCCAAAGCCTACTCTTAGCCTTGCATGTAGAGATAGACTTACTCTTTCCTTGGTGTACTTTGCCAGTACATTCAAAGTATTGACCATACTTGTTGGCTGCACGTCTTATGTGCAGAGTCCGAAGACTGAAAGGTGCATACGGATCGCGGGTCTTCATGCAACTAGCCTGAGGCGTTGATGGACTCAAGTTCTACTTAGTTTCCGCTGTTTTATTTGAGCTAGCTATAAGGTATCCAATTTGTAATAAATATACTCTGGATTATTCGTGTAACAATGACTTGTGTTTTACATGATATTCATCGACTGTGAAGTGCTAGCTATTGATCCAGGGACTAGCATATTATTCATAGGGACTTAGGATCCTTAACGATATGAGGTCACAACAGCGAGGTATCTGGAGGGCCAAGCTTGAAGGGAGGAGCCGGATCAACTCCTCATCGATGGTGTTCCAAACATAGAAGAAAGTCCGGGTCGAGCCTTTGCAGGACTGAAGTCCAGTGACCCGGGGGAACGCGTTGTTTTTGCGGGGAGATATGGAGGTAGCGTCGCATTGGGACAGGTGCTTATCCTGCGGAGCAAGCTCCGGATCCGGAACCACGTTCCTTCGGAGACCAAAGAATTTCATCCAAAGTTCCTTGGTTGGCCAGAGGCCAATGTATCCCTCAATGCCAGAGGCAAAGGAGGACAAATAAGTGATAGCATTAGCGGGGAGATGATGATATTGAAGTTTGTAGGTAGAAATGAAATCAAAAAATAAATCCGAGGTAGGAAGGCTGAAGCCACGCTGAAAATGCGAAAGAAAAATAACATATTCCCCAGGATTGGGGGAAGGAGAAATCTTACCAGAGGCAAGGCGATAGGTGACGCCAACGGGGATGCGGCGTGTGGCACAGAGCCAGTCCAAGTCGTCCTCGCAGACGAATGCGCTGTCCTAGCAGCCGTGCTTGTGGCCCTCTGCTTCTTCCTCCTACTGTGCAACCACGGCCGCCTCCTCCTCAGTCATGGTGGACTCAAGATCCTCGAGAGAGAAATCAGAGTAGAAATAACCGAAGGAGGGGAAACGGGATGCGCAAGGCCCCGTGATGAAGATCTTGAGCGGAAACGGCGGCACATGCACAAGATGCTGCTTGTGTGTAGTCGCGACGGCGCTGGTGCACCAAGAAACTAGCAGCGGCGGCAAGGATATAGTGAGAGAGAAAGGAGGCTAGGAAGCGCAGAGAAAATGGGGAACTTCCCCAGAGGTTGCCCCAGGCCCTCTACTTAACCGCGCAACGGGCATGTACACGGCCGAATCAGCCAATCACACTGTGGCCACAGCAAGGGCCACGGGGCCAAAGGATCCCATGACACGATGTAATGTTACAGTTAACGAGGCGCCACCGTGAAGGGACGTGCGTAGCAGTTATTCCTGACATTGCGACAGTAACCGGCGCATAAAATGCGCGTAGCCCTTAAAATGAGGCAAAATGATGATTACCCTCCACGTAGGATGTGGGGAAGCATACACGGGAAGGAACGGCAACCCAGATAAACGGGCAAAAACCCGGCCAACAAGGAATAAATCAGGATGAGCCAAGGGATCCCCAGCGGAGAAGCCCCGGATTACTGGATAAACCCAGCCAAAGAGGCAGAGGTCCGGTTATGGGAACCTGATGTGGCCTTAACAACCAAAAGTTTCTAAGACCGCACCAACTTCGGGGACTAATGTTGGGGCGATACCCCCGGGTAGGGTAACACCGGGGTATAAAGGCCGAGTTAGCCGGGGTACGAGGCAGTCAAAGCAAGTGCTGACCGAGTCACCTCAAGGCACGCCGAACCACGGAGTGACCCGGCCTGTGGAGCATCTCCTTGACTATAGTCCGGCCAGCATAAAATATGTGCCGGCCATGTTTGTCTATCTGTTTTGAAGGCAACTTGATAGCCGGATTAGCCACATGCTAGCCGGACTATCTTATGGATTCCAAGAGAAGGAATCCCCCGCTGCTCAAAAGGTGGCTTTATTAGCTGTAGTATGAGCGAAGCAACGTAAAGAAGAGGACTAGTGGGTCAGGGCGACCAAGGTGACGCGAGCAATGTCGGATGACGTATCCCGTGTATGCTGACGCTTAAAGACAAAGATTACGCTTTGGGTTACGTCCAAAGGAAGGACGGGCCGTTAAAGAGAATAAAGAAGTATCTAGATTTAGGCGAGGAGCATATTCTCCGAATATGCTGCGACTTTTGCCCTAATATTGTAATCCGGGCTCCCCTATATAAGGAGCACCGGGGCCTCCATAGAGAGGGTTGGATCATTATCTCTGTTTAAGGTAGAACTCTAGAGCTAGTTGGTAGGGAGTAAGAGACTTAGTATTGTTCTTACCAAGAGCTTGAGGAGTACTTCTAAACACCATTGGTAGAGAGAATACAAAAACAACTGTGCGTGGAATCACCACACTCTCCCTCCATGGATTCGCCTAGCACTCATTGGCCCCATCTTTAGCCTATCCAGGGCATCTGCCATGCCACCACCACGAGAATTATTTACTCTGAACAAACCAAATAATATAACTAAATAGTCTAACAAACTACACAATAATCTACCAAAATCATCTAAATAAGTATATAATAAACTACACAAAAAGTACATAAACTATCTATCTAAATTTATCTAAACTAAACAAATACATAAAAGGAGAGACATGAAGAATGGGAACCTCACCTTCAGTGGCAGGTGGATGTGTAAGTAGCGACTGATAAAGGTGCAGGGAATCGAGGAAAGGAAAGTGCAAGGCGATGATCGGAAGCACGGACAAGGCAGCAGTCGGCGACACGACACTGGCAAAGGTACTGGCTAGCGGTGATGGCGTGGAGGGGAGGCTGGTGGTGGTGTGGTTTGGGAAGAGAAAAGAGGGAAGTGGGAAGGCTAGGGGCCAGGCATGTCGGGTTATTCCATCGAAGATGATTTAGGTTGCACGCTATCAGTAATTTTATACATGTACTATGCTAGTGTTGTCAGACTCTACATGTTAAATACATGTCATGCATGCACATGGGTCCCACTTACTGGCAGAATGAACATGTTGACCAAAAGCTACCGACAAGGCTTACTGGTAGCATTCCCTTTAACAAACGCTTCTAGTATTACTAGTAGCGTGTGACTTTTGTGGCACACTATTATCACGCTTCCGCATGTCAATAATGCAGCCATCTTGTTCGTGCACGGTTTGCACTCTCCATCCTCCTCGACATTTTGTACTTTTGTTCATGGGTAACTTATCCTGCCTTGGTTAGTGACTCCCTACCCGAGCGACTCCTAGGATGCTAGTACCTCTGCCAATAGCCCACCATCGTTCGCCTCCCTCCTACCCTCCCTTCCGGGTCACCTCAGATAGGGAGACTCTAGATGCCCCTCTACCACCACTACAAGAAAAGTTGGCTTTTACAATTGACGATTTTTGTGGTTGAAGGCCCATTTTTTGTGGCTAAAAATTCATCTACGACAGAATCCCATCGTGGTAAAAGCCCCATCACAAAAGAATCTACCACGGTTTTTTCCTGATCGTGGCAGATTGCACCCTTCAGCCACGAAAACTCGTTTTGTCGTAGATCTGTTCGTCAGCCCTGTTGACTACTGACGTCATGCAAGATACCACGTGGCGAACACCATTAACACCTGGTTACCGCCGTTAACGGTCAAAGAAACCATGGCAGAAGCTAGGACTAGAATAGGCCTGCTAAATGTTAAGTGGGCCGGCCCATGAGGAAAGACAAATAAGAAGAGCGCACGTTACTGTTTCGTCCAACACTGTCTAAAATGGGGCAACTAGTGCAGACATCCGCGGCCCGTGAACTTTCAAGCCGACACTGTTTCAATCTACAGAAGGTCCACCTTGGTCCAATTATATGGGGCCCATTCTCAGCCTGGGCCAAGTTTGTCCGTTACTGTTAAGGCCTTTTGTCGGCCCATCACTTTTCTCACACCCATCATGGTCCCTTATGCCCATCTACCGTTACGGCCCTTTACTGTTCTAGACATTCACTGTTCCGGCCTTCTACTATTCAGTCCCATAAACGGGCTGAAGATTCTGGCCTGCTAAAGTTCTGGCCTCCTACTGTTCTGGCCTTGTTACTCTTTTTGGCCTATTACTGTTCTGGCCTTTCACTGTTCTGGCCTTTCACTATTCTGGGCTTTCACTGTTCTGCCCTTTTACTGTTCTATTCTTTTGCGGTCAGATTCTATATATAATGGCCCAAGTGTAGGCCCAGCACTATTGATTGGTGGCTCATCAAGGGCTGATAAAACATTGTGGGCATGATACTGTTTAAATCTATCTCACTTAGATCCATTCCTAGGACATAAACGTGGATATACAAAGAACACAAGTTCTCTAAAATGCTAAATAAATTCTGGAACTGTGGAAAAAAACTTATAACTGGAAAATTAGTAAATTATTAGAGTCCTGAAAAATTTCATAGCTCATAAAGCATCATCGGATTACAACACAACTGATAAACAATATAATCTCAGTTTCAAAAAAATTCCTTTTAGGGAGCTCGCGCCGCCTCACATGTAATAGCAGGATTACCATGAGACTTGTTGAGGATATTATTAAGTAGATTCTCTGTTAAAGCTTGCCTATTTTTCAACTCAGATAACTCCTTCCTTGCTATGGAGACTACTGTATCTATTCTATTGGCTTCCTGTCCAACCACATGAAGTGCATCTTGGAGTGCAGCACCAAAAACTCTTTCTGCTGGAATATATGGAGCAGTCGAGATAGTGTACCTACGTGAGCAATACGCACTGTCACTGCTGCTCTGTTCAAAGAGATCTACACTTTAGGTAGTTGTTTTTTGTTCTTCCATCCTATTTATATTTGCAACCTAAAACAAAGAAATGTCATATAACATAATTACCAAGGAAAACAAAAACCAACGAATTTCAAATCAGTCCTTTTGCTAAAAGGAAGAAAGCAATTAGTAACGGCAGGGCATCATACATCTCTTTCTTCTAGAATAACTGGATAAGTTGACTTCATAGAGGGATGAGATAGTGTGCAACTGTCACTTCTGCTCTGTGAAATGACTATTCTACTTGATGAAGGCTGAAACTAAGATAAAAGAAGTTACAACATCATAGAAAGAAACAAAACTACCATGTTCATTCTCAAAGATTTTCAAAAGATTATTTGCTCTGTTATAGTGATGTAAGCACTCAACGCAAGGACCTCATGCAGACGGGTGCCTCTAATAGAATAGCCAAATCATTTTAGAGAAATTGTCAAACAATCTATCAAACAGTTAGAATGTTTAAATTTTTTGATTGTCTGCCCAAAGACAAAGTGTACTATGATGTGCCTCGTATTAAAATAGCTATACATGTGTAGATACCAGAGTGAGATTTGAAGTGGGCGGTTCTTTATGATTCTTCCGTTTATGTTATATTGGATTCTGTTGCATTTCTGGCCTTGTTATAATCACCCTAGTGCCTCGAACAAAAATAACAACTCAACTAGAGTCAATGGCATAACACCAAGGGACTTAAACCTTAAAAAAGGGGGGCATCCTTACAGTAGCTCTATGTATGTTCATCGATGATGTCCACTGCATCAAGTAATTGGACTGGTGGTCTCCATAATTTAGTGTGGGTTCTCTGCATAATGGTGCAGGGAATAGTGAACACAAAAAGGTTCTAGTCTCACAAATGTTAGCATGTAGTGATACAAAAGCAATAGATACTTACGAGATTATAGGGGCCATTCATTCTATGATTTCTAGTGTAAATTGCACATGTTGATTGCGTAACAACCGCAAACGGTTAGGAATAGTGGGGTAAGCAGAAGCAAATGAAACAGACATCTTAGTGGAAGTAGTATAAGGAATGTAAACGTGTACTGCATACATAGGACAAAAGCATCAAGCAAGAAATAACAAATAGTGCCATAGCCTACGCCAAGCCATAGAGAAATTATAACCGCATCACATATGGGCACTTAGTAAAGTAGATAATGGAAACAAATGTGTTAACCGGTGGCTGACTCATATTTCGCCATGACATACAAAATCGCAGCTGAATGCCTTACGATTAAACCTGACTACAAAAAATTATTTAGGAAGATACGGGTAACGAGTATAGTACTTGTAAGTACTACAAAAGTAGCACCAATCTAAAATTCAGTTAACTTCTACATATTCATCTTGCCAAATTCCAAGGTGATATGGTTACCTCAGTCGCGATGGCGTTTAGGCATGATGCGAAACCTGGGTGGTGACATCGAGGTTGTCGAGGGTGCTGCGGTTGTGGTGCTTGTGGGTGAAGGTGAAGCAGAACAAGGGTTCCTCCGAGCGCTAGATGACAACGGCGAAGAAGAAGATTCCTGGCGGTGCGAATGTGTTTGGTGCGCCAAGAGAGTGGGTCCGTGAAGCAGATCTAGTGCAGTGCACAACGACGATGGTGAATCAGATCTAAGGTGCTAAAGGTAGATCTAGGGTTTTCCGTAGGGCTAGCACAGCTGGGTGAGAGGATTGTGTGTGGGTGTGGGGGGGGGGGTCGGTGGTAGAGCGAGGTATAGAGGTACTGAATGGGGAAATTATGATTGAAGCCCCAACAAACCTACTTCACTAGGGGTAGAAGGGGCATTCCAAGATGTTTGAAACATTGGATAGCGGGAGATTTTCCCACTCGACTAAATTCATATTTATGTATAGTCCAAGTAGTAGTAAATTGGTAAGCCGTATTCCTTGAAATCAAAGGCCGACAGGCACATCAGTGATCATCCATGATCCATACTGCCACAATTCAGAAATAAAGGGCACATTTGGCCATTTGGCTTCTAAATATTGATCATCCATGGCCCAGATTGGCTCGGTTCTGATATTAAGGCTGAGTTTGGCATCAAAGTATTTTTAAATTATTTCTAAAACATTTTGATTTCTGAATAAACTAAACTATTGAATACCTTTTAGTGCTTTGTTCTAACAAATAATAGAGGTTTAAACTGAAGTATTCTCCAAAGCTATGTTTTTTAAAATAATTGAGAAAGAGGTCAGACCCCTTTTAGAAGAAACTGAGAAGACAGAAAACTAAAGTATTACTTTGGTAGGCAATAAAATACTATGGAATTGATATATTTTTGTATTATATCTATTCATGAACGATGATGCGTATGAAGATGTTGTCACCAAGATAGGTAGTGAGCACGAAAATTATGATTAAAGTAGAATGGTAGGCCGGTGGTATGGGGAATCGAGTGCAATAATAAAGCGCCCTGAGTTTAAAAAAAATAAAGTGCCCTTTATCGATAACTTTTCAATCACTATGGTTGGGAGTGTTCATACTTCTATTCTAAAAATAATACGGAAACCCACTATTTTGTTAACGTGAATAATCTAGCGTCTGAGGGTCGATATCAAACAATTCATAAGGTAAGAAGCGATGGTGTTTTCATCAAAAAATGTGAAAGTTGCTAGGCCCCACAAGTACTTTGTTCTCACAACTCTTATTGCCCCTTCATGCTAAGGATGGCAGTTTTACCCATGAGTGACAGCAGGTACTGTACCCGTGTTGGTAGGGTATGGGCACAATTTTATACCCATGGGTAATACCCATACCCTATCCCGTTAAGTCATGGGTACGGGCATGAGTAGATAGACCCATACCCTACCCATTTAAACTGATATAGTGGTAAAACTTACTTGTAGAGTTACAACCTATGGGGCCAAGCAAGCTAGGGAAGAGTATGATATTGTGGCTTCTAAACTTTGATATTTTTCATGGGTACGGGGATGGGTAAAGTTTTATACCCGTGAGTATGGGTATGGGTAAAATTTCTACCTATGGGAGTGGGTATGATATTGTTCTACCCTACTCATACCCTACCCATTGCCAGCCTTACTTCGCGCTCATTCATTAATGCGGCCATGTTTTGCTTTAGGTTTTTCGAAAGTTGTTCGGTCATGCACACATAGCATATTCTATAAAGTACAGTAGTACAACATACGTAGACCGAAATTAACTATTCGAGCTAATCACTATTGTTCTTATTTAAAACAAAAAAATATTGAGCT
Organism: Avena eriantha; assembly: GCA_910589775.1. Lineage (NCBI taxonomy): Eukaryota > Viridiplantae > Streptophyta > Magnoliopsida > Poales > Poaceae > Avena > Avena eriantha. Next base: position 353,807,693 of record OU342743.1, on the reverse strand, counting down.
TTGGAGCATGTCCAACAACCTTTTTGTTTTGAATTCCTAAAATCTGACTCTAGGAAGAGGAGCGCGAAGGTTTATCAATGGAACACAATTTCCAATTTCTTAGCCTTCCTATAAGCATTCATTAGTGTTTGTCCTTCCTAGCAAAAATCATGTCTACTCTATCCGTTCTGAAATATAAGACGTTTTAGCTTTGTGAAATAAATGTATCTAGACACCTTTTATTGTATAGGTTCACTCCGAACCTCTACGAACCTATACACTAAATGACGTCTAGATACATTCGATTCACAAAGCTAAAACGTCTTATATTTCTGAACAGAGGTAGTACATGCCAATGACGTGTGGAGTCAACCACTCGTCCACCCAATAAATAAATCCCCTTTATTGATAAATTTTGAATCACTATGGCTGGGAGTGTTCAACCTTATGTTTAAAAGAAAATTTTGGGAACCCATTATTCCACTAACGTGAATAATATAGTGTGCCTAAGTAACGACATCAAAGCCACCCATGAGGTAAGCTCATTAAAAACAAGAAGAAATATGGAGTTGCTAGGCCCCACAAGTAATCTATCCTCACAACTCTTATTGTCCATTCACGCTCATTGATACATGCGTCCTTGATTTCGAATTATCTCTACTACTATAATGGAGCAGTTTTGAATTAGATCCATAGCAACAATCCTTGTTAGATCCAATGGTTCAGAGCAGCTGGATTCGTGCTGAAGGAGTAGTACCTAGAGCAAACTCCACCATGTTCTAGAACCATCATGTCACCCCTCTGCTCGCAAAAAAAGTTCATAGCACAGTAGGTTGTATTCTCAATATGTGTAGATAGTTATTAATATACTTAATGTATGCCTTTTCCTCCAACAATACTATTGGTTACTAACAACATAATGTTTATTAAATTACATTTCATACAGTATATACGAGTGTGACACATGCCTTTTACTAGTAGGAAGTAGCGTGTGACTTCTGGCAAATCTTGCCACTATATAATGTACGAGTAACTTTGAACAATGAAAATTGAATCAAGACTGGCAAATCCCAAAAATGTTAACTCTTGGATCTTTTTTCCATTATAGCACGTAGAAGATTCTATCAATAGTCCTTAGCACAATGAACACTATGCAAAAACCACAAAGATTCTAATGCATGTTATACATTTAATTATCTTAGCATACCCAGTATATAGTGTACAAATAACTTTGAACTTTGACCGTTGGATGAAGATTGGAAATACCATCATTGCTTACCGATGGATTTTCCTTCCACTCTAACATTTAGAAGATTCTATTCATATAGTCTTTAGCACAATGAACGCTATGCAAAAACCTCAAAACACACTTTTCATCATTATAGAATCTATATATCATTTCTCTAGAGCATGTAGGCACTTATGTACCTACTAATAGGTTGATTTAAAAATGATACAACTTACAAGAACTAAAAATACACCAGATACTTTATAGATGTGGCTCAAAATTATAATTATTTTTTGAGCTTTACCTATTATTAATTTAGATAAAAATTATATTTTAGTACTATATTATATAATTAACTATGAAACGTTTCCCAAAAAATAAGAAACATTCAATGACTGGTTATGTATTATGTGCAACATTCAGAAAATAAGGAATACTGTTTTGGGCAAGGTTCTTGCTCTTCATGTTTAACAAAACATGTGTTTACATGTATATATTTTTATCCGGGCAAAAGAGGGCAGTTTTCATTTTATCTTGAATTAAACCATGCAAGAAAATTTGGAAAGAGTATAATTATAGAAAAGAAAAGGGGAGGAGAGGCTCGCGGGCCATATCCCGGGTGGAACTGGGTCGAGGGAGTGGATTTGGCCCACGCGGGCGAAGCCAGCGCGCGGGAGCCGCGACTTGAAGCTGCCAGGTGGGGCCCGGTCGTCAGCGTCAGCTGGGGCATGATGGGTTATCGACAAACGAGGGTCGTTGGATTAAAGGGTGATTGATGGCCATGCGTCCGTCGTCCACCTCACGACAGCGCTGGCAGGCTGAAACCCTAGCGGAGCTCGGGGAGCGGCGGCGCGGCTCACCTGGGGCTTGGGGGAGGTCGGGGAGGCTACAGGGCAACGCGGTCAACGACGGCGACTCCAAGGATGGGCGGCACAGTGTGGTTATATGAAGGAGGGCGCCGCCTGCTTCGACCACCACGAGATCTGCTTCGGTGCTTGCCAGAGTTCGCCGGAGGGACCGCTGCGGTTGCTGCATGTCGAAGACAAGGATAAGGTTAGCTTCAGGGGAGCAAGGGGGTTCCGAAATAGCAGCTTCTAGAGGGAGGGGAGTAGGGATGCGAGCACCACGAGCAGATCGTGGCAATGTCCGCTCGAGCAGAGCAGAGCAAGGGAGGAGGATAGGGGGCTCTAGGGAGGTAAGTGGAGGGCGAGGGAGCAAATGAGAGACAGAGCGAGGCGTGGGGTGGCTTAGGGGTATTTAACCCGAGAGGAGATGTCCATTGTGGCACAAGTCCATGGGAGGACAAGGGGAGGGAGTTGGCCATCCATTGGGCGTGTAGGGCGGTGGAGAGGGCACTATGGTCGTGAAGGAGACAGAGAGAAGGTGGGGTGGAGTGCTGCAAGAACAAAAGACAAGATGTGACCAATGTGTGCATCTCTCCTTCCTAGAAGCACTAAAGACAAGGGGAAGACGGTTTGCTATAGTGCATTTCGACCAGAGGAGTGTGCTGGTGCTGGTGGAAGTTGATGGAGATATTTTGATGAGGTTTTGATTTGATTTAGCTCATGGATTTGATTAATTTCAACTTTGATCATGGGGATGCTCATGAATAGAATCAATTAGTTTGACATGGATGATATGATACAAGTGTACTGGTAGATAGATGAGGTCAAGATACCTCTCTAGGGATTATTTGAGATTTTTCTAAGGATTTAAAGTCCACTTAAGACCATTTATTCAAAAAGTGCAGAAGTAGATTCTTGAAGTTCATTTGATATTTTTACATTGGACCAAGTTGGTTTCTAATGTGAGAAGGTCTCAAATATGATGTCACACTTTGGAGAATTTTCCCATGATTTATTGGGGATTAACAGTATTTAAATCTATTATTATTCCATTTCTACCATTTGAGAAAATAGGCAAAAAGAAATAATAAAACCCTTCAAAAATATTTATTTTTGAAGTGGGATGATAGGCTATGATATATAGGACTCAAAAGTGCTTAGAGTTGGGAAAGTGGTTTGGCAAAATCCATACTTTCCTTTCGGAAAGGAGTTTTGGAGATTTTGACTATTAAAGAGATTTATTAGATTTGGAGCCATAATAATTATGGATAATATTTGATAAATCTGGATGATCAAGGTAGATGATGTAGACAAAGTGTATCAAGCATTTTGAACCTTGGTAATTGGAATTCTAGCTTGAATTAGATGGAAAACAAGGAGTTGTGGATCTCGGGTGATGTTATTTTTATACCACCAAAACATGGGTGTATCTTGGAGCTCAGAGCTCACCTTGATGCAAGGGATAGATGGATAGCTATACCAAGTCATATATAAGATCATCGCAAAAGGAGTTTGGATTGGTTACATTTGAGGTCGTCTGGAAGTGATGGCAAACTTTGTTGAAAATAAGGCTACCATACTACATGAGTCATGATGCCTTATAAACCATGTGGGTTTAAGAAGAACAAGGATCCACTTGGAACAAGTGAAGTAGATATTGATAGACCTATATGAGTAGAACACAACGATGCAGAGATTTGGTCGATATAGGGTTGTATGATGGTGTGAGATTCTGTCAAAGTAGGCATGTTGATAAGATTTGCAGGAAAAGTTATTGTCTTGCCTGCAAAACCATCAAGAACAAGTGGGTTGGAGGATGATATAACCAAGGTAAAGAGTGGGCCTTGGTATTCCTTAGGATGGTTAATAAGATGGTTCAGATGCATTTTCAAAAATGCACAAGGGTTGAGAAAGGGAGACATCCAAAAAGGTGATGTTGAGACAGATTCCAGACTTTGCCAAATTTGGCAGATTTAGGGTTTTTGACTGGAGCATGAGAGGGGATGTTTGTGATGGGTTGCAAGGTACCCAAGCGTCATCAAGTGGATGATGTTGAAGTGTAGATTAAGTAGAAGGGATGCAGGCTTGATATTGGTCTTTATTGACTTCGAAACTTCTAGAAGGGATATCTTTAGAATTGATCTGGTTAAGGGTTTTAGATGATCACCTAGTAGCTAGGGATTAGATCCTGCTTAGTATTCTTGATTAGGGTGTGGTGATTTGGAGACATCTTGGTCCTAGTTATGAGCTCCTTGAGTAGTTCATAATATCTCCTAGGCAGAAAAATCAAGTAGTAGATCAAAGCAATTCATCAGGCACAGATCAAGGCAATTCATCTTACAGACCAAGCAAACCTACTATTAGGGTTACCATCAAGATTAGATTGAGGTAAGGATGGGTATTTTGAAAAGGTTGGACTTTCAGTAAGATGAGAGTCCTTGGTATCTCTACCAACAGTGGAATTCAAAAAGCTTTGAAAGGAGGTTTTGGTTAAACCTAGAGATAAGATGGTTGAGGGTTCTGTCTTGAAAACATAAGGAGATTATATTATATATCTCTCCATAGTTTTTTCAATAGAAGCTACTAAAATATTTTTGCTTTCACCAGCAGCTTCCCTCATGTTTTGAAATGCCAGAACATTTGAGAATATGTAAAATGAGCCAGGATAGTTTTGTTAAATAGCTTTTTGTCAACTGATGGTGAGGTAAGGAGTATCGTATGGTATATACTCACATGCATAAGCACAAACAATCAACAAGCATACACTACACCAATGAACAAGAAAAAGTTTTTTCCCCCGAGTTTTGCATTCTGGACAACTAATCAGGGTTGCTGGAATTGGGATGTTACAGACCTTTCCCGATTAAAAGAATCTCGTCCCGAGATTCCGGAGAAGTAAGGTTAGGGGATTTTGTGTTGGAGTTAATACTAAGTGCCTCAAGCACACTATCTTACGGATTTTAACTTTGATCAAGATTACTTTGCCAGTGAAGTTGGGCTTCAATCTTCTTGGATGCACGGAGAATTGAGCAGACTTCAGTCCAGATGGTGATTGATGGTCTTCCTTTTTGTAAGACTTTTCGGCGTTTCTCTTATGGGCTTATCGGATCCTAGTTCATGACTTTGGGTCTATCTACTGAATTGCTTCAGGCGGAGGGTTGCTCTATTTTGTGGGAAAGACGCAGTCTTTCCCCTCTTAAGGTTAAACTAGGGTAACTCGGGAATACGTCTGTCCTTCTTTCTTAGAATCGTCCAATCGGGTACTTTTTCTAGAGTATCTTTTGGTAGACCATCTTCGGTAATTGAGTGGGAAGACGTAGTCTTTCCACCTTAGAGCTTTACATGAGGTCATCGAGATTGGGGTAGATCCTTTGTCTTGGAGCAGAGGCTTGGTGCTTAAGGTTGAGGTCTTCGAGTGACACCTTATTACGAATACCTTGCTGCGATGGTTACGTAACGAAGCTTTAAGTAGTTAGGTCAGAGAAAATTAGCGGTTTATGACATGTCTTGATAGTCTTCAGTCGCGGTAGGGAAGGTAAAATCGGAGAGACGTCTCCACTTGAATTCTTTGTGTTGCTTTTGCTCGATGGTGGACTAAACTCGGTGTGTTCATGCATCCTTGTCTTTAGGGAACTGAAGTATTCTGGCCTTCTGGTGAGGAACTTCCCATTGGTTGGGCAGAGGGACCTATTACTAGTTAGTCTCTCGGGGTTGAGGGAAGTTCTAATATACCAAGGGTTAGCGGAGTCAGGTTTTCACTTCTTGTCTTGGTTCACATAACGGGTGGTTTCTTTTGGATATTGATGATCCTTCGGTGATTGACTTCCGGCTTCAACGAGATTCTCGCTGTAGTAGACTGAGGAACAAGGGAGTGTGGTGCTATTGACGAGTCTATGGAAGCGAGTTGGACAAGGTATGCCATCCTGTCGGGAGTAGTCTTCGAGTGATTCTTAATTGACAAGGTCGGACTTCTGTTTCTAGTGATGCTTTTCCTCTCATATGCTCTCTAGGTTAGTCTGGGTCTCATTACTGACAACTAACGCAGGGGTTCCATGAGTTACTAGGTGGGTTATCGCTCCTCGAAAAACGTTTTACTGAGGTCAAAGCAAACCAGAACATACAAAAAAGGCAAACAGAGGGAGGGGATCGCAATGTCCTCGGCAAACATCACACATCAAGCAATACCGGATGCACTTAGGCAAGCAAACACGGTCAACGCTAGGGACCAAGGAGTTAACTACTCGCGATGTAGGGGAATCCTATTATTAGGACTATTGACCCTAGATTTCGTCTTTCTTCGGGTTGGAGTTACTGCCTTGTTGATGAAGCCGTCGTCGTATCTTGGACGCTTCTTGATAGTGCAACACGTGATGTCTTCTGATTATGGGGATTTTGCTGATAGAGTGATATTGTGGTCTCCTTGTGTTTGCTGGTAGTTGCTTCTCTTCATCTTGTTCTCATTCTCTTCATCGGCTTCTAGATCCTTGTTATTTAAAATCCGTAGGTTTGAAGTTTGGACGAGAGTTAGAGGAAACTATTTTCGAAAGCATTTACTTAGAGTCAGAGGAGAAGTAGAACTTTTTGAAACTCGTTGATAAACTAGTTTTTGAAAGCCGGGGTTTTCAAAATAAGGTTCCTGTCTAACGACCCTGCTAACTAAGGTTCTCCTACAGTCAGGATGGCTCTGATACCAAGTCTGTGGGGCCCCCGGATTAATCCTCCGAGAATCCCTGTTATGCATACAACCACGATCCCATGATTAGTTAGCCGTGGCACATAACCGACAAGTATCAAAGTAAACATCCAATACATAACGAATACATGCCATACCTTAGTTTCCATTATGGCTACACTGTTCAACAACAACGGAACTTCCTTAAGCATAGAGCCCGAGCCCTGCCTTAACCTGCAGGCAACTGACTTGGAGAACGTCCTAGTTCGCATAGTCATCAACACCACCTTCTTCCTGATATCTGACCAAGTTAATAGCCAGGGACAGTGCCAGTGAGTACTTTGAATGTACTCACAAACCACTTTAAGATAACAATAATACATGAGGATATGCATTATGGCTGTGGTAGTAGGAGGGCCTCAAGTGGGGTTCTTTTCTGAAATAGTATCTCTTGTAGATATAGCATCTACATATCTTTGTTGAAAACCTTTGTAAACATTTTGGAAACCTTTTTGAAAAGTTTGGAAAACACTAGGACTGGGTCACCCATTCATTCCTACTTCTGGTCATCCCATGACCGAACTCCTTTTATTCCTTTCTGACCATCCCATGGTCAAAACCTTTCTCCTTTACGACCATCCCATTGTCAAAACATTTCCAAAGCCATTTGTTTTCCGAAAACCTTTTTGAATACAAAACCAGCACCGCTCTACAGCAACCTTCCCAACCGTCCATGACTACGGACGCGGCTATTCGAATAGATTTACACTCTGCAGAGGTTGTACACTTTACCCACGCCATCCGGTTACACTACCCTGATCTTCACCGATCGTGGGTCGAGTAACCGATCAAGACTCTCCGGATTCCTACTCCAATATAAGTTCCTACCCTATGAGTGTTATTCCCCTCAAAACTGGGACATCGGGTAGCGAGGACCAACCGGAGCGCATTTTACACTTTACACAATGGGCGCTTTCAATGAGGGGCTCATAGTAACGCGTGGAGGCCTACAGACCCTTCGTTCCTTCTCCAGGTTGATATCTAACATGGACCCTTATCGGGGAAGGCCAACCCTCTAGGGATCGCAATCCACTGTAGTAGTTACGAGGCATCTTATACCAGAATAGACAACCATCAAATCCAGCCCTGTCCTATTATAGAGTAATGTGGTTGCACGGGTTAATTGTTCTAGCAAAAATGCAAAGAACCGGGTGCGTTTTTGTTAACCTTTTTCCTCCATCTTTCCTTCAGCATTTTGTAAAACAAAACCTTTTTCTTTCTCAACATCTCTTGGGATGTCCTACCTCACCAAGGTTTTATCATAAAACATTTGGTAAAACTTTATCTGAAGTCTTCGCGTCCTCTAGTTTTGCTTCGGCTAAATCACGGGTCTCCCATGGGGTATGGTATAATACACCATCTATTCCACTATGGACACGTAGGTATCATCAAGGGGTTTGTACTTAGTAGTACCATTGAGTAATGGTTTGGATAAGCCAAGCCACTACCAGATATACAACAACACATAGTAAAACAGTGCAGTTTTAATAAACCGTAGATAAAACGTGCATGAGTAAAACAGTAGGACAAGGCTTATGAGCAAGAAGGTGGCTTGCCTATTGATCAGCAATATGGCAATATGTCCCTGGACTTCTTTTTTAGAAAACCATAATAACCAATAATAATTACCAACTTCTTCTAGTCTCCGATATAATCGCATTTATCGTCGATACGGATCACATGCAAGCAAACAAATGACACAATCAACACCAGGCATACAAACATCAATACATACAGCAATCAATTAACAATACAAGTTTACAATTCAGTAGGACTTAGGAAGAATGGATTTAATAAGATTGACCTTGTTTTGGAGATATGGGGGAAAATCCCTTAGGATTTATAGTCGAGGAATGACCTAAGTGGGGTTTTGGACCAAGGACCTATTCTATTTAATACTATGGTGTAAAAATGATACCAACAGGTAGGTTTTGATAAAATGAAACCAACAAAAGTGGTTTCACTAATTTATCACTTTTCTTTAATTTCTTATTAATTTTCAAGTGAATTAAACTTTAGTTTTAGGAGATAAATCACCAGAAAAGTTCTGGAGCTCCAAAAATTATTTCCTTGGGTTTTTAGGTAAGGATTAATGTACTTGTTCACTGAGAGTTGGAATCATGCCAAAATAATGACCAGAATTCCTTCAAGAGATTCCTAGAGGAAGTTCTATAGACAACTTTTCTTTTTCACCAGATTAAATCTATAGAAGGTTTTGATTTGATTCCAAAGTCACATGGTAGGCATTAAGAATACCTTTCTGTAGGTATTGGATTCACTCCTTTTAGAGTTGTCACACTCCTGGAGTGTTTTATTTAGTGACAACAGCCCTTAAGGAAGTATTTAATTCACTAAAATTCAATAGAGGGTCAATAAATCCTTATCTCCTGGTTTTGGATAGGTATTTATGGTCCACTTCTCTAGGAGTTGTAATTACGCTAATAGGTGCTGTAGATATGCCTAGGGAATTTCCTAAAGGTAGATATGGATGGATTTTGTTATTTTTACTGGGGTAAAACCATTGTTCACCTTGACAGGAGATAAATGCTAACTGATAGGTACAGTAATAACCTTTCAAGGGAAGTTTGTTTCATCAAATATGAACATGTATATCTCACTGTGGAAATTATCTAGTGCAAAATACACCTTTTTGTAGATTTATTTTCAGAAAATAAGGAATACTGTTTTGGGCAAGGTTCTTGCTCTGCATGTTTGACAAAACATGTGTTTACATGTATATATTTTTATCCGGGCAAAAGAGGGTAGTTTTCATTTTATATTGAATTAAACCATGCAAGAAAATTTGGAAAGAGTATAATTAGAGAAAAGAAAACGGGAGGAGAGGCTCGCGGGCCAGATCTCGGGCGGAACTGGGCCGAGGGAGTCGATTCGGCCCACGGTGCGCGAAGCCAGCGAGCGGGTGCCGCGACTTGAAGCTTCCAGGTGGGTCCCGGTCGTCAGCGTCAGTGGGGGTGCGAAGGGGTATCGGCGAACGAGGGTGGTTGGATTAAAGGGCGATGGATGGCCATGCGTCTGTCGTCCACCTCACGACGGTGCTGGCAGGCTGAAACCCTAGCGGAGCTCGGGGAGCGGTGGCGCCGCTCACCTGGGGCTTGAGGGAGGTCGGGGAGGCTACAGGGTGACGCGGTCTACGACGGCGACTCCAAGGAAGGGTGGCACCGTGGGGTTTGATGAAGGAGGACGTTGCCTACTTCTGCCACCACGAGATCTGCTTCGGTGCTCGCCAGAGTTCGCCGGAGGGACCGCTGCGGTTGCTGCATGTCCAAGACAAGGATAAGGTTAGCTTCAGGGGAGCAAGGGGGTTCTGAAATAGCAGCTTGTAGAGGGAGGGGAGCAGGGATGGGAGCACCACGAGCAGATCTTGGAAATGGCCGGGGTGCTCCTTTTTCTCCTTCTCTCGAGTAGAGCAGAGCAAGGGAGGAGGAGAGGTGGATCTAGGGAGGTAAGTGGAGGGTGAGGGAACAAATGAGAGTCAGAGGGAGGCGCGAAGTGTCTTGGGGGTATTTAACCACAGAGGAGATGTCCATGGTGGCACATGTCCATGGGAGGACAAGGGGAGGGAGCTGGCCATGCATTGGGCGTGTAGGATGGTGGAGAGGGCATTGTGGTCGTGCAGGAGACAGAGAGAAGGTGGGGTGGAGTGCTGCAAGAAGTAAAGAAAAGATGTGACCTATGTGTGCATCTCTCATTCCTACAAGCACTAAATACAAGGGGAGGAGGGTTTGCTACAGTGATGCTACAGTGCATTTCGACCAGAGGGGTGTGCTGGTGCTGGTGGAAGTTGATGGAGATATTTTGATGAGGTTTTGATTTGATTTAGCTCATGGATTTGATTAATGTCAACTTTGATCATGGGGATGCTCATGAAGAGAATCAATTAGTTTGAGATGGATGAGATGAGACAAGTATACTGGTAGATAGATGAGGTCAAGATACCTCTCAAGGGATTATTTGAGATTTTTCTAAGGATTTAAAGTCCACTTAAGACCATTTATTCAAAAAGTGCAGAAGTAGTTTCTGGAAGTTCATTTGATATTTTTACATTGGACCAGGTTGCTTTCTGATGTGAGAAGGTCCCAAATATGATGTCACACTTTGGAGAATTTTCCCATGATTTATTGGGGATTAACAGTATTTAAATCTATTATTATTCCATTTCTGTCATTTGAGAAAATAGGCAAAAACAAATAATAAAACCCTTCAAAAAAACATTTTTTGAAGTGGGATGATAGGGTATGATATATAGGACTCAAAGGGCTTAGAGTTGGAAAAGTGTTCTGGCGAAAACCAAACTTTCCTTTGGGAAAGGAGTTTTGGAGATTTTGACTATTAAAGAGATTTATGACATTTGGAGCCATACTAATTATGGATAATATTTGATAAATCTTGGTGATCAAGGTAGATGATGTAGACAAGGTGTATCAAGAATTTGCAACCTTGGGAATTGGAATTCTAGCTTCAATTAGATGGAAAACAAGGAGTTGTGGATCTAGGGTGATGTTATTTTTATACCACCAAAACATGGGTGTATCTTGGAGCTCAAAGCTCACCTTGATGCAAGGGATAGATGGATAGCTATACCAAGTCATATATATGATCATGGCAGAAGGATTTTGTATTGGTTACATTTGAGGTGGTCTGGAAGTGATGGCAAACTTTGTTGAAAAAAGGTTGCCATACCAGATGAGTCATGATGCCTTATAAACCATGTGGATTTAAGAAGCACAAGGATCCACTTGGAAGAAGTTAAGTAGATATTGATAGACCTATATGAGTAGAAAACAACCATGCATAGAGTTGGTCCATAGAAGGTTGGATGATGGTGTGAGCTTCTGTCAAAGTAGGCATGTTGATAAGATTTGCAGGAAAAGTTATTTTCTTGCCTGCAAAACCATCAAGAACAAGTGGGTTGGAGGATTATCTAACCAAGGGCAAGAGTGGGCCTTGGTATTCCTTAGGATGGTTAATAAGATGGTTCAGATGCATTTTCAAAAATGCACAAGGGTTGAGAAAGGGAGACTTCCAGAAAGGTGATGTTGAAACAGATTCCAGACTTTGCCAAATTTGGCATATTTAGGGTTTTTGACTAGAGCATGAGAGGGGATGTTTTTGATGGGTTGCAAGGTACCCAAGCATCATAAATTCGATGATGTTGAAGTGTAGATTGAGTAGAAGGTATCTAGGCTTGATATTGGTCTTTATTGACTTGGAAACTTCTAGAAGGGATATCTTCAGAATTGATCTGGTTAAGGGTTTTAGATGGTCACCTAGTAGCTAGGGATTAGATCCTGCTTTCTATTCTTGCTTAGGGTGTGGTGATTTGGAGACATCTTGGTCCTAGTGATGAGCTCCTAGAGTAGTTCATACTATCTCCTAGGCAGACAAATCAAACAGCAGATCAAAGCAATTCATCAGACACAGATCAAGGAAATTCATCTTACAAACCAAGCAAACCTACTATTAGGGTTACCATCAAGCTTAGCTTCACGTAAGGATGGGTATTTTGAAAAGGTTGGAGTTTGAGTAAGATGAGAGTCCTTGGTATCTCTACCAAGAGTGGAATTCAAAAAGCTTTCAAAGGAGGTTTTGGGTAAACCTAGAGATAAGATGGTTGAGGGTTCTGTCTTGAAAACATAAGGAGATTATATTATATATCTCTCCATTGTTTTGTCAATAGAAGCTACTAAAATAGTTTTGGTTTCACAGGCATCTTGGCTCATGTTTTGAAATGCCAGAACATTTGAGAATATGTAAAATGAGTCAGGATAGTTTTGTTAAATAGCTTTTTGTCAACTGATGGTGAGGTAAGGAGTATCATATGGTATATACTCACATGCACAAGCACAAACAATCAACAAGCAAACACTACATCAATGAACAAGAAAAAGTTTTTGTTCCCCTGATTTTTGCATTCTGGACAACTAATCAGGGTTGCTCAAATTGGGATGTTGCACTCGTTCTCGATACATTGACTGCCTGGTGGGAACCGTGAATAGATTTTCACAAGGTGTGAAGTTAATTTCGAAACGCACACAGAATCTCAAAACGCGGTGAGCCATAGTATCTTTGGTTGTTTTTGAAATATGGTCAAATTTCTAGGAATGCATATTCTTAGCAAGAAGTTGAATCTTTCCAAACTATCACTCGTCTAGATAGATTGACTTCCTGGTAGTGGGTCGACTGAATATATTTTTGCAAGGTGTGAAGTTAATTTCAAAACATAGCCAAAATTTCAAAACACGGTCAGTCATAGTCTCTTTGTTTCTTTTCAAAACACGGTCAAATTTCTAGGCATGCATATTCTTAGAAAGAAGTTCAATATTTCCAAACTCTCACTCGTCTCCATACATAGACTGCCTGGTGGTGTGTCCACTGAACAGATTTTTGCAAGGTGTGAAGTTAATTTCAAAACGCAGCCATAATTTCGAAACACGGTGAGTCATAGCATCTTCGATTATTTTCAAAACACGGTCAAATTTCTAGGCATGCATATTCTTAGCAATAAGTTGAATCATACCAAACTCTCACTTGTTCTTGATACATTGACTGCTTGGTGATTCTAGTGAACAGATTTCGCAAGGTGTGAAGTTAATTTTGAAACGCACGCAAACATTCAAAACACGATGATCCATAGTCTCCTTGGTTGTTTTCAAAATACGGTCAAATTTCTAGGCATGCATATTCTTAGCAAGAAGTTGAATCTTTCCAAACTGTCACTCGTCTCGATACATTGACTTCCTGGTAGTGGGTCGATTGAATATATATTTTCGCAAGGTGTGAAGGTAATTTCAAAACATAGCCAAAATTTCAAAACATGGTTAGTCATAGTCTCTTTGTTTGTTTTCAAAACATTGTAAAATTTGTAGGCATGCATATTCTTAGTAAGAAGTTGAATATTTCCAAACTCTCACTTGTCTCCATACATAGACTGCCTGGTGGTGGGTCCACTGAATAGATTTTCGCAAGGTGTGAAGTTAACTTCGAAACGCAGCCAAAATTTCGAATAACGGTGAGTCATAGCATCTTTGATTGTTTTCAAAACACGGTCATATTTCCAGGCATGCATATTCTTAGCAATAAGTTGAATCATTCCAAACTCTCACTTGTTCTCAATACATTTACTACTTGGTGATTCTAGTGAACAGGTTTTCGCAAGGTGCGAAGTTAATTTCGAAACGCACGCAAAATTTCAAAACACGGTGAGCCATTGTCTCCTTGGTTGTTTTCAAAATACGGTCAAATTTCTAGGCATTCATATTCTTAGCGAGAAGTAGAATGTTTCCAAACTTTCACTCGTCTCGATACATTGACTTCATGTTTGTGAGTCCACTGGATAAATTTTCACAATGTGTGAAATTAATTTCGAAACACGGCCAAACTTTCAAAACACGGTGAGTCATAGTATCTTTATTTGTTTTCAAAACACGGACAAATTTCTAGGCATGCATATTATTAGCAAGAAGTTGAATCTTTCCAAACTCTCATTCTTCTCTATACATTGACTGCCTGGTGGTGGGTCCATTGAACAAATTTTCTCAAGGTGTGAAGTTAATTTCGAAACACAGCCAAACTTTAGAAACATGGTGAGTCAAAGCATCTTTGATTGTTTTCAAAACACGGTCAATTTTTTTGGCATGCATATTCTTAGCAAGAAGTTGAATCTTTCCAAACTATCACTCATCTCGATACATTGACTTCCTGGTAGTGGGTCCACTGAATAGATTTTTGCAAGGTGTGAAGTTAATTTCGAAACACACAACCAAAATTTCAAAACACGGTGAGTCATAGTCTCTTTGTTTGTTTTCAAAACATGGTCAAATTTCTAGGCATGTATATTCTTAGCAAGAAGTTGAATCTTTCAAAACTCTCACTCGTCTCCATACATTGACTGCCTGGTGGTGGGTCCACTAAACAGATTTTCGCAAGGTGTGGAGTTAATTTCGAAACACAGCCAAAATTTTGAAACACGGTGAGTCATAGCATATTTGATTATTTTCAAAACATGGTCAAATTTCTAGACATGCATATTCTTACCAATAAGTTGAATCATTCCAAAATCTCACTCGTTCTCGATACATTGACTGCCTAGTTGGTCCATTGAACAGATTTTGCAAGGTGTGAAGTTAATTTCGAAACGCATGCAAAATTTCAAAACACGGTGATATTCTCTTTGGTTGTTGTCAAAATACAGTCAAATTTCTAGGCATGCATATTCTTAGCAACAAGTTGAATCTTTCCAAAGTGTCACTCGTCTCGATACATTGACTTCCTAGTAGTTGGTCCACTGAATAGATTTTTGCAAGGTGTGAAGTTAATTTTGAAACACATGCAAAATTTCAAAACACGGTGACTCATAGTCTCTTTGTTTGTTTTCAAAACACGATCAAATTTCTAGGCATGCATATTCTTATCAAGAAGTGGAATCTTTCTAATCTCTCACTCATTGTCGATACATTGACTGTGACCTAGTGGTGGGTCCACTAAACATACTATCGCAAGGTATGAAGTTAATTTCAAAACACACCCAAAATTTCAAAACACGGTCAGTCATAGTCTCTTTGATTATTTTCAAAACATGTGTAATACCCTCGAATCTTCCCTATGCAAGTTTTAGCGCTTCTCGCCGAACCCGCATAGAAACGATTCAAGGACGCCCACCAGGCACTTGCGTGCGGGTGGACAACGAAGTAATACCATTAAACATTAGTCCACGATGGAACCCACAGAACATATATATACAACAACGACTCCAGGAGTAAAGAATATAGGTATACTATACAAAGATACACATCACCTTGAAAACGATAGAGCGCCCGAGTACGGACAAGATGCAAATGGGGCTAAGAGCCCTGAAGAATAACCAATGGCATCCATAACCCTGCCCAGGCCAAGCCGGAAGGGTAACCCTGCTAACGACGTCGATCTCAAACCTGCTAAAAAAAAAGGGGTGCCGACAAAGGGCAAAGGAAAAAGAGGAGCGTCAGTACTGAGGCCAGTACGCGGCGAGGCTAGAATTCGGCGGCTCCCGCCTACATAGGTATGGTGGACTGAAGCGGCAGCGCAGCATGCACTAAACAACCTATAGAGACTCGATTAACTGTCGGCTATTGGAGAGAGATAAGAAAGACCTATTCGGAACCAACCTTATACTAACACCAATCATACCCATCCTGGCATTTCCCCCTCGATTCCAAACGAGGAAGTCAAACCGAGGAACTCACACAGGTGGCAGTTTTATTCATTCCATTATAGTTGAAGCACTTACTAGTCAGATATAGAAAGCAGGAGTCATCCTGATAGCATAAGTAGTGGGCAGTTTTAGTTAACCATTCAGTTGTAGTTGCGGTACTTACTAGTCAGATACAATTAGCATTTGACATCCCAACCCAGAAGTTGTTGGCACTTTTATTTCATTCTATTGGAGTTGCAATACTTACTAGGCAGGTATAACATGACACGATACACCCCAGTTCCACCAGTTGTTGGCACTTTTATTATCTATTCCATTGTAGTGAGGCTGATTACTAGTCACATATTAAGTCAATTTATAGCACTACTTTAGTTATGCTTGTCTATGATCGAGATACTATGCTCCAAGTCGTCCATAACCGTGGACACGGATTTCAGAAAGATTTACCCTGCAGGGGTGCACAAATAGCAACACACATACGATCGACCTCGGAAAAACCAAATCAAAACCCAACGAGGCTTTCACGACAAAGCAATCACATGATTCATGAAATATTTCAGGAGGCCACCCCACTAAGCTACCCGCAACGAATTTGGCCGGCTCCGAGACGGACCCAGGGTTTCGAGAACGGCTGTAAACGACTGGGAACCCAAAAGTGTGACTGGGCTTGTCGATATCGCGAAATTGTGCCTTCATCCAAAACAGTACAGGTGTTCCACGCACAATCGTAAATAAAGCAGTAAAGCATGGCATAAGTATAGGATAGTAATACAGCCCCAAACTACTTTGTGGCCCCAAGAAATAAGAAATGAATCAAGCTCTGGCTAAGGGGGATTCATATACTCTCCCGGATGTGGATAGTGCGAATAGTCAAGGAACAGGTATCAAGTACTCGGGGCCTACGGGACACAAGTGGACATAAAAACCAAATAGCATATATTGCCCACCGGTGCCTCTTTCATTAGTTATCCCAACAATTTAATAGTTGTATTTGAAGTCATGATCAACTCCTCTGTAAACATCTGCCAGCATCCCAACAACGGTGGTACTTGACAACACGAGATCGCACCTGAGCAAGCAACTACGACTCGCAAGGCCATCTATCTACCAAACATAGGTAATAGGAGGTGTCCAAGGCAATATAGAGGTTGCACGGGATATAACTGGTATACGGAAACTAAAGCATCGCGACACGGATAGCAATAGATCAACAGGAGGAAATAAAGACTATAAATGCAAAATAGGTCGAAAGGGGGAGAATGCTCGCCTGGGAAACACTGCCGACGGATCATATCCGGAGAACTTGCCGATACTCGCATCAACTCAAGGGCCTAATCCACGAAGAAGCAAATCACTAAAAGAACACGAGATGCACTATTTAATACTACGGCAGAAGAATCGGCATGTTTATGATATGATGCATGGCATGGCACAAATGCGGTGCAATTAGGCAATATTAAGCGGAACCGGGGTCCCGATAATTAATTGCACGGTTCAAGTTATTTAGAAGCCCCGCAATTTAAATGTTGGCTTAATAAGAACATGGCATCAATTCGCTACGCAAATTTAAATGGAGACAATATAAGACTAGGATCACCGCATATGGTATCCATATTTAATTTAGGTGAATTGTCGAAATACCCTCAAACACTCACAAAATATGTATGCAAATATGAATGATTTAATATACAACAAGATAGATATCATATATTATAAATATGGGGGGTCTCAGATAGGATCATACATCAAGGCATGAAGATCTTGGGGTTCTGAGGGTTCGGTTCGGTCTTCGGACTCCGGGAACGGGGCTCCGGGATCCGTGAAGAGATCTTGCCATTCGGGGTCTCGGCATCTTCGGGTCCGAGAGGATGAACTGGGCGTGTCGGTTTTATTCTTCAGATTCGGGTCCTCGGTGCTTCGTGTTGAAGGTCTTGGCGTGCTGTGAAGAAGATCTTGGTGGTTTTCGGGTCCGGGAAGTAGATCGTGGATCCTTCGTCTTAGATTCCAACTCAACAATGTCCGGTCTTCCTGTAGAAGTTCTTGTCGGTGCAGAGGACCTTGTACAACTTGATATGCTTGTCCACCGGAAGATCTCGACCGAACATTGCATCACTTCATCAGCTCTTGTTACCACAATCTCCAGAATCCGGTGCTTCCGTTCGAGCGATTGCGACAAAAGAAAACAATGTGGCAACATAAAAAGAGCACCAATACTATCATGCCCAGGCGATGTGCAATTGAATGCCAGACCTACAAATGCACAAGCGCACAGAAACAGGGCAGGCAGCTGCCATGCAGAATGGGGAAAACCCACGGTCACCTCTTGGGCCAAAACAGAAAGGTTCACCGGGAGGATCGCGCACTGCAGAGAAACATGGAGAAGCTCGCGGTACGCGCGGGCAGAGGGCACCATGGCGACCACGCGGAGGGGAAGCCGTCAGGCAGAGACGAGGTCGTCTAGGCAGCAGCGCCAGGAAAGGCTCGGCGGAAGGCGAGAGGCGAAGGGCTCGCCGGGGACGGGGCCGACGGAGCAACAAGACGAGGAGGGCACGGCGGCAGCTCGCGTGGGCGGCGACTGTGGCCAGGGGCTCTTGGCAAGGTGGGGAGGAGCTTCGACGGGCGCGGATGAGCACCGGCGACGGTGTGCGGAAGCAGAGTCCCGCAGGGCGGAGGTCTCGGGGCTTCTCGATGGAGAGGAAGGAGCGGAGCAGCGGCGGATCCCGTGACGGCGTCGGTCATCATCGGGAGAAACCGGGCTGAGGCAGAGGTGGGCGGAGGCCATGGGTATCGGGCTCGAGCGGGTGGGCAACCCGGCGGCGGCAGGGTCTGCGAGGGTGCGGCCGGTCGAGGTAGAGAGAACTGGTGGCGGTGGAGGTTAGCGATGGGGATGGCAGGGAGGAAGGAGCCTCGGGGAGAGGGCGATAGGATCGAGGCCAGGTGCGTGGTTGATCGAACAAGGGAGAGGCGGGATTAGCAGGGTGGGGCCAGGGCGACAGGGACGTGAGGCGAGCATTTTGGCCGCGCTGGGTGGGTCGCGTGTACATCGCAGGTGGGCGCGACGTGGGTGGACACGGTCATGCGGGGGTGGTGGGTCTGCGTGCGGTTGTGGCACCTGGGAGCGTGTTTGTGCGGTGCACTGTGCGTGCATGTAGTGTGTGTTCCGCGTGCGAGGTGGGGCCGGGTGCAGGATCGCGTGCGAGCAGGTCTGCAGCGTGTGCGTGCCTGTGTGCTGCGCGCATGTAGCTGGTGGCGGTGGCTGAGTGGTTGGGTAGGGATAGGTCTAGGGTTTGTCTAGCTAGGGTTAGTGTTTGGTTCGGTTAGGGTAGGGCCTGGGGTGGTAGGTTGGCTGGTTGGGCCAAAGGCTCGGTCGGCTGCCTCCCCCAGCAAAACCTTTTTATTTATTTATTTTATTTTTAGAAAGGCTTTTGTAAATAGTTTTTAGACAAATAAAAGATCTAGAAAACACCCGGGGTTGTACATTTGAAATGGAGAGAGGGTATTTAGAAAATAAATGTAGGCTTTTAGAAAATAGTTTTAGACAAACAGATGCATGATGACATGACGATGCTCAAATGCAATGTGGTATGATGACATGAGCATGCGGTCATGTGATGCACAAAACAAAAACAGAGCAATTTTCTAGTAGTGGTTTTACCGGGGTGCTACAATTCGACACCACTAACAATGGATCTCGCCCTCGAGATCCGCCTCATGGTACGGGGAAGAAGGACGATGATCAGAATCTTCTCGCTTCGTGTAGATCCTCACGACACCACTAACAAGGGTTCTTTCTCCATCTTGAAATTGGCGACATCACCAACAAGGGGTCGTTGCTCACGTTCATCGAGAGAACTCTCCGGAGAATAAAGGACGAAGGTAAAGGCATCAAAAGGTCAGGCCACCTCTAACTTCAGTGGAAGGAGTAATTGCAGATCCACCGATTCAATGTGCAAGAGCGAATGATAAGAGTAGTCGGATGGGGATCAGTCCATCGCGCACCCAAAGCATTACTCAGTACATGAATAGAAGAATTATGCAACCAACTCTCAAATTTAGACTAAAGATCTTGACGAGCGATGTCCAGAGAACAAAGGAATGATCCTGGATCTTCATCAGATCTGACGTCGATGATGTCGTCGCATTGGGGACCACCGGAAGATTCAAAAGAATCGTATGAAAAGACATAATGATTAGGTTTCGTGATGGTTCCATTGGCATCAACAACACATGCTCAAGGTATACTCCAACTTCACCAACACTCATCCTTCTCATATGTTTTTCAACAATACGATTATCCATCAAGGGGAACATACAAATAAAGAGTTCAAGGACCAAAAGATTTGATGAAGGTAACAACAACAAGATGCAGATTGATGATTGTAGCTCCATCATTATAAAAGGAAGGAAGAGAAACCCTGAAGGTACGGCAGAATACCCAACCACGAGAAACCTTGGACTCAAAGAAAGGTAAGAGAATAGGTTCAACACACGCGAAGGTAAGAGGAGAATAGCATAGAGGTAAGGAGTAAAAATAGAACTGATCATATCTATCCAACCGATTTGCAAAAAATAGTTTTGACACTCTACAACGGCCGTTAGCTAGGTTATCCTACAGGCTGGACTAGTGGGATATCGCAACTGCTGGGCTCTGATACCACTCTGTAACACCCTCGAATCGGCCCTATGCAAGTTTTAGCGCTTCTCGCCAAACCTGCATAGAAACGATTCAAGGACGCCCACTAGGCACTTGCGTGCAGGTGAAGAACGAAGTAATACCATTACACATTAGTCCACGATGGAACCCATAGAACATATATATACAACAACGACTCCAGGAGTCAAGAATACAGATATACTATACAAAGATACACATCACCTTGAAAACGATAGAGCGCCCGACTACGGACAAGATGCAAATGGGGCTAAGAGCCCTGAAGAATAACCAATGGCATCCATAACCCTGCCCCGGCCAAGCCGGAAGGGTAACCCTACTAACGATGTCGATCTCAAAGCTGCTAAAACAAAAGGGGTGCCGACAAAGGGCAAAGGAAAAAGAGGAGCGTCAGTACTGAGGCCAGTACACGACGAGGCTAGAATTCGGCGGCTCTCGCCTACATAGGTATGGTGGACTGAAGCGGTAGCGCAGCATGCACTAAACAACCTATAGAGACTCGATTAACTATCGGCTAATAGAGAGAGATAAGAAAGACCTATTCGGAACCAACCTTATACTAACACCAATCATACCCATCCTGGCATTTCCCCCTCGATTCCAAACGAGGAAGTCAAACCGAGGAACTCACACAGTTGGTAGTTTTATTCATTCCAGTATAGTTGAAGCACTTACTAGTCAGATATAGAAAGCAGGAGTCATCCTGATAGCATAAGTAGTGGGCAGTTTTAGTTAACCATTCAGTTGTAGTTGCGGTACTTACTAGTCAGATACAATTAGCATTTGACATCCCAACCCAGAAGTTGTTGGCACTTTTATTTCATTCTATTGGAGTTGCAATACTTACTAGGCAGGTATAACATGACACGATACACCCCAGTTCCACCAGTTGTTGGCACTTTTATTATACATTCCAATGTAGTGAGGCTGATTACTAGTCACATATTAAGTCTAATTTATAGCACTACTTTAGTTATGCTTGTCTATGATCGAGATACTGTGCTCCAAGTCGTCCATAACCGCGGACACGGCTTTCAGAAAGATTTACCCTGCAGGGGTGCACAAATAGCAACACACACACGATCGACCTCGAAAAAACCAAATCAAAACCCAACGATGCTTTCACGACAAAGCAATCACAGGATTCATGAAATATTTCAGGGGGCCACCCCACTAAGCTACCCGCAACGAAGTTGGCCGGGTCCGAGACGGACCCAGGGTTTCGAGAACGGCTGTAAACGACTGGGAACCCGAAAGTGTGACCGGGCTTGTCGATACCGCGAAATTGTGCCGTGATCCAAAACAGTACAGGTGCTCCACGCACAATCGTAAATAAAGCAGTAAAGCATGGCATAAGTATAGGATAGTAATACAGCCCCAAACTACTTTGTGGCCCCAAGAAATAAGAAATGAATCAAGCTCTGGCTAAGGGGGATTCATAGACTCTCCCGGATGTGGATAGTGCGAATAGTCAAGGAACAGGTATCAAGTACTCGGGGCCTACGGGACACAAGTGGACATAAAAACCAAATAGCATATATTGCCCACCGGTGCCTCTTTCATTAGTTATCCCAACAATTTAATAGTTGTATTTGAAGTCATGATCAACTCCTCTGTAAACATCTGCCAGCATCCCAACAACGGTGGTACTTAACAACACGAGATCGCACCTGAGCAAGCAACTACGACTCGCAAGGCCATCTATCAACCAAACATAGGTAATAGGAGGTGTCCAAGGCAATATAGAGGCTGCACGGGATATAACTGGTATACGGAAACTAAAGCATCACGACACAGATAGCAATAGATCAACAGGAGGAAATAAAGACTATAAATGCAAAATAGGTAGAAAGGGGGAGAATGCTCGCCTGGGAAACACTACCGACGGATCATATCCGGAGAACTTGCCGATACTCGCATCAACTAAAAGAACACGAGATGCACTATTTAATACTACGGCAGAAGAATCGGCATGTTTATGATATGATGCATGGCATGGCAGAGATGCGGTGCAATTAGGCAATATTAAGCAGAACCGGGGTCCCGATAATTAATTGCACGGTTCAAGTTATTTAGAACCCCCGCAATTTAAATGTTGGCTTAATAAGAACATGGCATCGATTCGCTATGCAAATTTAAATGGAGACAATATAAGACTAGGATCACCGCATATGGTCTCCATATTTAATTTAGGTGAATTGTCGAAATACCCTCAAACACCCACAAAATATGTATGCAAATATGAATGATTTAATATACAACAAGATAGATATCATATATTATAAAAATAGGGGGTCTCAGATAGGATCATACATCAAGGCCTGAAGATCTTGGGGTTCTGAGGGTTCGGTTCAGTCTTCGGACTACGGGAACGGGGCTCCGGGATCCGTGAAGAGATCTTGCCGTTGGGGGTCTCGGCGTCTTTGGGTCCGAGAGGAAGAACTGGGCGTGCCTTCGGATTCGGGTCCTCGGTGCTTCGTGTTGAAGGTCTTGGCATGCCGTGAAGAAGATCTTGGTGGTTTTTGGGTCCGGAAAGTAGATCATGGATCCTTCGTCTTAGATTCCAACTCAACGATGTTCGGTCTTCATGTAGAAGTTCTTGTCTGTGCGGAGGACCTTGTATAACTTGATACACTTGTCCACCGGAAGATCTCGACCAAACATTGCATCACTTCATCAGCTCTTGTTACGACAATCTCCAGAATCCTATGCTTTAGTTCGAGCGATTGCGACAAAAGAAACCAATGTGGCAACAACGAAAGAGCACCAATACTATCATGCCCAGGCGATGTGCAATCGAATGCCAGACCTACAAATGCACAAGCGCACAGAAACAGGGCAGGCAGCTGCCATGTAGAACGGGGAAAACCCACGGTCACCTCTTGGGCCAATACAGAAAGGTTCACCGGGAGGATCGCACACTGCAGAGAAACATGGAGAAGCTCGCGGTACGCGCGGGCAGAGGGCGCCATGGCGACCATGCACAGGGGAAGCCAACAGGCAGAGACGAGGTCATCCAGGCAGCAGCACAAGGAAGGGCTCGGCGGAAGACAAGAGGCGAAGGGCTCACCGAGGACGGGGCCGACGGAGCAACGAGACGAGGACGGCGCGGCGGCAGCTCGCGTGGGCGGCGACTGCGGCCAGGGGCTCTACGCAAGGTGGTGAGGAGCTTCGACGGGCGCGGATGAGCACCGGCGACGGTGTGCGGAAGCAGAGGTCCCCCGGGGCAGAGGGCTCGGGGCTTCTCGATGGAGAGGAAGGAGCCGAGCAGCGGCGGATCCTGCGGCGGCGTTGGTCATCCTCGGGAGAGACCGGGTTGAGGCAAAGGTGGGCGGAGGCCATAGGCGTCGGGCTTGAGTGGGTGGGGAACCCGGTGGCGGCGGGGTCTGCGAGGGTGTGGCCGGTCGAGGTGGAGAGCAGTGGTGGCGGCGGAGGTTAGCGATGGGGATTGCGGGGAGGAAGGAGCCTCGGGGAGAGGGCGATAGGTTCGAGGCCAGGCGCGTGGTTGACCGAACGAGGGAGAAGCGGGATTAGCGGGGTGGGGCCAGGGCGACAGGGACGTGAGGCGAGCGTTTTGGCCGCGCTGGGTGGGTCGCGTGTACCGCGCAGGTGGGCACGACACGGGTGGACACGGTCATGCGGGGGTGGTGGGTCTGCGTGCGGTTGTGGCGCCTGGGAGCGTGTTTGTGCGGTGCAGTGTGCGTGCATGTAGTGTGTGTTCCGCACGCAAGGTGGGGCCGGGTGCAGGATCGCGTGCGAGTAGGTCTGCAGCGTGTGCATGCCTGTGTGCTACGCGCGTGTAGCTGGCGGCGGCGGCTGAGTGGTTGGTAGGGTTAGGTCTAGGGTTTGTCTAGCTAGGGTTAGTGTTTGGTTCGGTCAGGGTCGGGCCTGGGGTTGTAGGCTAGCTGGCTGGGCCAAAGCCCCGGTCGACTGCCTCCCCCAGCAAAACCGTTTTATTTTATTTATTTTATTTTTAGAAAGGCTTTTATAAATAGTTTTTATACAAATAAAAGATCTCGAAAACACCCGGGGTCTTACTTTTGAAATAGAGAGAGGGTATTTAGAAAACAAAGATAGGCTTTTAGAAAATAGTTTTAGACAAACAGATGCATGATGACATGACGATGCTCAAACGCAATGTGGCATGATGACATGAGCATGCGGTCATGATGATGCACAAAACAAAAACAGAGCGATTTTCTACTAGTGGTTTTACCGGGGTGCTACAACATGGTAAAATTTCTAGGCATGCATATTCTTACTATGAAGTTGAATCTTTCCTAACTCTCACTCATTCTCGATACATTGATTTCCTGGTGGGTCCACTGAAAAGGTTATCGCAAGGTGTGAAGTTAATGTCGAAACATGGTCAAACTTTCAAAATATGGTGAGTCATAATCTCTTTGGTTGTTTTCAAAACATGGTCAAATTCCCGTACAGCCCGTGATGCTACATGGAGGTCAGGTGCATATTCACCGCCTCGCTGGTCGAGCTCCTTTTGCACTTCAATAGTGTTCACAAGGTACAAGTTTATAGGCTATCGTACAGCCAGCCCATGGAGTGTATAGTAACAATGTCGTTACCATCCTTTTCCACCATCCATGGTCATCGTCTACGGTAATGATGCTATCGTGTTCATCCTCATCAGCGGCGAGCTCGGCCGGACCGCCGCCGTTTCCTTGGTCTGCGTCAGGGCGGCCTCGTGCTCGTGGCCCCGGTACATGAAGTTGTGCGCGACTGGCCCGCAGTCACCGACGAACTTCTCGATGGACACCCTTAATGGGGTCATTGAGCCGACGAGTTGCGCGTCACCCGACAGTATTGGCCTCGAAGATCTGACGTTCCTCACGGTGCCACCGCGTTACATTACCACGGCTGATGGACAGTATGGGACAATCAAGGTGTTGTCTTTCTATGTTTGCATCGACATGATGAATTGATCTTAATCTTCGGCTAAGTGATCCTAATGCGATGGTAATGATGTATTACTAGTTAATTTAGTTATAGAAAAGTATCACTCATTTACTAGTTAATGTAGTAGCAGTCGGAGGAAGGGTCTCTTTTGGCACTAGGAAGGGTTTATTTTGGCTGTAAGCTGTCTTTGCTACTAATGTTTATATTTTCGATTTTAAGTGTTTGCTGAAATTGTTCAACTACTACTCCACGTGCCCACTGCTAGGGGGACTCGGATCAACATGCCCCATGTATCTACCACCCAATATTCATCCGATGGACAAAATCCAAAGCAATGTAGAAAAGAAAACATCTCACACTTACGCCCCAGTTTTTGACTATGTTTAATTTTTTAGACACTACACAATAAAAACATTTTGTCAGTCATTAATAGTTCAAATACATGCATATATTTATTAAAAAAATACAGACATATAATTTTAACAAATTTGCATAAATTAATTTTCATACTTTTGTCCGCACACTATATATAATAGTGGTAAGATAAGAAAAGAAAGACTATCAATAGTATCTTCTCGATGCTAAAATGGAAACGAAGATCCAACATCTCACAATGTTGGGATTTGAGTCTTGATCCAACGGTCAATATTCAAAGTTATTCGTACACTATACAATGCTAAGAAAAAAATGAGAAACATGTGTTTTGACAACTTTGAATAGAAAAAACGCTCTGACTTCTTCACAATGTGTATTGGCCTATGGTGTATGAACATTCCTGGTTTTGACCCGAACAACCAAGGTCATGACCATATCAACATTGTGTATTGTCCTACGGCTGATGTCTGGAGAAGGAGCCAAACTAGAAAGTTTTCCTTTTAGGGTCCTTTGTGCTAAATGTATGCACCTCGATGTAATAATTTTCCTTTTTTTGGTCCTTGATGTAAAATGTACTCCCACCGATCGTGTAAAATGTTAACCTAAAAGTAAATGCTGAAATTAAAACGAATTTAAGCTTAGTTGTCAACGAGTATGAAAATTCTTGGATTTCAAGTCGAACGACCATGGTAAGGCCATATCAACATCATACTTTATGTTGATGATCCCATGTTAGAGAATTTGCATGGCAACAGATATGGCCATCTTTTGAAAACAGTCAAAGAGGAAGTAGCATTAAGAGTTTGGCTCAGATCAGGTGATCTCTCGAGAATGAGCCGAACCAGATTTTATTCTTTTAGGGTCCTTTATGCTAAATGTATATGGACCTCGATGTAATTTTTACTTTTTTGAGGTCCCTGATCTAAAATGTACTCTGATCAACCGTGTAAAGATCTAACCTAAAAGTAAGTGGTGAAATTTAAACGAATTTAAGCTTAGTTGTCAATGAGTATTGACCATTCTTGTATTTCAAGACGAACGACCAAGGTCAACACCATATCTACATCAGACTTTATGATGATGATCCCATATCCAAGAATTTGCATGCCGACAAATTTGGCCATATTATGAAAACAATCGAAGATGAAGTAGTATGAAGAGTAAGGCTCGATCAGCTACTCTCTAGAGAAGGAGTTGAACCCAACTGTTTTCCTTGCTTAACTTTAGGGTCCTTTGTGCTAAATCTATGGACCTCGATGTAATTTCCCCCTTTTGTTAGGTCTAAAAGTGTAAGTGGTGAAATTTAGATGATTTTAAGCTTACTTGTCAATAATTATGAGCATTCTTGGATTTCAAGCCGAATGACCAAGATCAAGGCCATATCAACATTATACTTTGTGCTGATGATCCCATGTTAGAGAATTTGCATGGTAACAGATTTTGCCATGTTTTGAAAACAATCGAAGAGGAAGTAGTATTAAGAGTTTGGCTCGGATCAGCTGATCTCTCGAGAATGAGCCAAACCAGATTTTTTTCTTTTAGGGTCCTTTATGCTAAATGTATATGGACCTCGATGTAATTTTTTCTTTTTTTAGGTCCGTGATGTAAAATGTACTTCGATCGACCGTGTAAAGTTCTAACCTAAAAATATTGTGGTGAAATTTAAATGAATTTAAGCTTAGTTGTCAACGAGTATGAAGCATTCTTGTATTTCAAGACAAACCACCAAGGTCAAGGCCATATCTACATCATACTTTATATTGATGATCCCATATCCAAGAATTTGCATGCCGACAAATTTGGCCATGTTTTGAACATAGTCGAAGATGAAGTAGTATGAAGAGGAGTATGGCTAGATTAGCTACTCTCTCGAGAAGGAGCCAAACCCGACTATTTTCCTTGCTTAATTTTTGGGCCCTTTGTGCTCAATGTATGGACCTCGATGTAATTTCCCCCCTTTTAGGTCTAAAAGTGTAAGTGGTGAAAATTACAAGAATTTAAGCTTACTTATAAATGAGTGTGAACATTCTTGGATTTCAAGCCGAACGACCAAGGTCAAGGGCATATCAACATCATACTTTATATGATGATGATGATCCCATGTCAGAGAATTTGCATGGAAATAGATCTGGCCATCTTTGGAAAACAATCGAAGATGAAGTAGTATCAAGAGTTTGGCTCAGATCAGCTGATCTCTCGAGAAGGAGCCGAACTAGAAAAATTTCCTTTTAGGGTCCTTTATGCTAAATGTATGTACCTCGATGTAATTTTTGCTTTTTTGAGGTCCCTGATGTAAAATGTACTCCGATAGACTGTGTAAAGTTCTAACCTAAAAGTAAGTGGTGAAATTTAAACGAATTTAAGCTTAGTTGTCAACGAGTATGAACCATTCTTGTATTTCAAGACCAACAACCAAGGTCAAGGCCATATCTACACCATACTTTATGCTGATGATCCCATATCCAAGAACTTGCATGCCGACAAATTTGGCCATATTTTGATAACAATCAAATATGAAGTAGTATGAAGAGTGTGGCTCAATCAGCTACTCTCTCGAGAAGGAGCCGAACCCAACTGTTTTGCTTGCTTATTTTTAGGGTCCTTTGTGCTAAATGTATGGACCTCGATGTAAATTTTCCCCTTTTTAGGTCCTTGTTGTAAAATGTAATCCCACCAACCGTATAAAATTCTAACCTAAAAGTAAGCGGAGAAATTTAAATGAATTTCAGCTTATAGTTGTCAACAAGTATGAACATCCTTGGATTTCAAGCCGAACGACCAAAAGGTCAAGGCCATATCTCTACATAAGACTTTATGCTGATGATCCAATATCCAAGAATGTGCATGTCGACAAATTTGGCCATATTTTGCAACAATCGAAGATGAAGTAGTATGAAGAGTGTGGCTCGACCAGCTATTCCCTTGTGAAGGAGCCAAACCGGACTATTTTCTTTGCTCAATTTTAGGGTCATTTGTGCTACATGTGTGGACCTCGTTGTAATTTTCCCTTTTGTTAGGTCCTTGATGTAGAATGTTCTCCCACCGACCGTGTAAAATGCTAACCTAAAAGTAAGTGGTGAATTTCAACGAATTTAAGCATAGTTATCAATGAGTATGAAAAAAATCTTGGATTTCAAGGCAAACGACCACAAGGTCAAGGCTACATCTCTACATCAAACTTTATGTTGATGATCCCATATCCAAGAATTGGCATGCCGACTAATTTTGTCATATTTTGAAAACAGTCGAAGATGAAGTAGTATGAAGAGTATGGCTCGATCAGCTACTCTCTCGAGAAGGAGCCGAATCCGACTATTATCTTTGCTCAATTTTAGGATCCTTTGTGCTAAATGTGTCGACCTGGATGTAATTTTCCCCTTTTTCAGGTCCTTGATGTAGAATGTACTCCCACCGATCGTGTAAAATGCTAACCTAAAAGTAAGTAGTGAAATTTCAACGAATTTAAGCATAGTTGTCAATGAGTCTGAAAAAAATCTTGGATTTCAAGGCCAACAACCACAAGGTCAAGGCTATATCTCTACATCAGACTTTATGCTCATGATCCCATATCCAAGAATTTGCATGCCGACAAATTTGGCCATATTTTGAGAATTGTCAAAGATATTAAAAACAAAAAATAATCAATTTGAATTTTCCAAGTGACAGGAATTTATTTTTTGAAAAGCAAGTAAGAAGAATTTATTTCCTTTCACTTGACAAGCACAGAGGAGGCAGCAGGAGAGCTGCGAAGAGGAGGATTTGAAGGCGGTGTGATGTCAGAGCAAAGATGGGATGGATTCCTGACACGAAGTATAGGGTACAATTAGTAGAGTAAATTTCAGGACCACAATATATATGCACGCAAAATGTGTTTTCTCTCTCCTTCACTCCTCCATCACCACCCCTACACCCCGGCCGGCAGATCTCTCCCTCGTCCAGAACAAGGCGCTGCTCACGTGCATCGATCTACAACCTGCCTTGTGTTGGTGGCTCCGTGTTTTTGTATGGGGTGTTCGTCAGCTCATTGGTGGGAACCATTTCGTTCCTTACAATAGAGTAGCAATTCAAACTTTCCCGATTTTCAAATTTTCACTTCCTTCACAAACATCCGGGGGGGAGGATATTCAATAGATCGTCATTCGCAGTACTACTAGTACTATAGGGTACAGTGAGTAGTACCAAAAGAAACTTTTTTTGACGAGTAGTACCAGAAGAAACTTCAAACAACCGTTAACATAACAACACGAGTTTACATATATAGGACTTGCTCCTGAACTAGTCCAGGTCCGGCGCCTCCTAGCACCTAGTCAACACCGCCAGCGGTAGCTCGTGACATAAGCGCCAACGACAGCTCCAGTTGCAGACCCGGCTCCTGACTCATCGGCACCTCCAGATAAGGCAGCGGCACCTCCTGAGCCATCGGCGGCACCGCCAGAAAACAAGGCGGCACTCCGAAGCCATCGGCAGCTCTGGGAGAACACTATGGATGAAGTTTCCGTTGTTTGGGAACTTGTTCTAGTAGTTGGTTAAAGTGTTGGCACCGGTGAACACCACCATCTCGCAGCCGTAGTGGAAGTCCTGGTCGTAGAGGAGATGGGCGTCCCTGAAGTTGACGAACTTGACCTTCAACATCCCGTCCAGATTGTCATAGATGTCGTACATCTAGTACTTGCGGTGACCGTACCTAGTGTCGAGGAAGGCGCACGCCAGCTGCCACTTTGTTCACCATGGGGAGAAAGCTCAAATGCGCAGGGCATTCTCCTCCTATGTAGCGATGTCGGGGTCTTTGCGCTCCGGTACGGCGGGTGGCAGCCAGAAGGTGGCCATGGATGCAGACGAGGATGGAGATGGTTGCTAGAAGCGGGGGATTAGAGATGGTTTGGTGCAGGGAAGGGGAGAGATTAAATAGGAAGGAGGTGATCCAAGATTAATGTGGCAGATTACCGAACCGAGGAGACAATCAATGTCACTAATGAAGCCGATGCGTGTGGCAAATATCGATGACGATGACTACGTTAAGCGATTGGATGGAATGCTGACTCTACTTCCTACACTCGATGGACCAGTCATAATTTTGTGGGGCGTCCAAGGCGACCGCGACCTCCCCAATCTGTGGGCCGTACGTGGATGACTGAGTTGATGGGTGAAAACAAATTGATAATGATAAAGTGGTATGAAATGTGCTTTAACAAACGTTAAGTTGTTTTAGCCAATATTCTTGTTAGAGAAAAAATGCATACATTAAGTCTATTAGTAATAACTATCTACCCATATTGAGAATACATCCTACTGTGCTATGAAACTTTTGGGATGGTGAAATGATGGTTCTAGAACATGCTGGAGTTTGCTCTAGGTACTATTGAACATGAATCCAGCTACTCTTAACCATTGGATCTAACAACACAACAGTCAGGATTGGTGCTATGGATCCAATTCAAAACTCCTCCATTATAGTAATAGAGAAAAGTACCACCACCCGGTATAATGGAAAAAAGAAGATCCAACGGAGCATTGTTGGCATTCGCGAGTCTTGATCCAACGGTCAATACTCAAAGTTATCCGTACATTATATAGTGGTAAGATAATATAACAAAGACTATCAATAGTATCTTCTAGATCATGGAATGGATTAGAGGATCCAGTAACTAGCAATAATGTTGGGATTCGCGGGTCATGAATCAGCAATCAATATTCAATGTTGTTCGCACACTATATATAAAAAATAGTGGTAAGATAAGAAAAGAAATACTATCAGTAGTATCTTCTCGATGCTAAAATTGAAATGAAGATCCAACATCTGACAATGTTGGGATTCGCATCTTGATCCAACAGTCAATATTCAAATATATTCGTACACTATATAGTGGTAAGAAAAAAATGAGAAACATGTGTTTTGACACCTTTGAATACAAAAAAATGCTATCGCTTCTTCACAATGTGTATTGGCCTACGGTGTATGTACATTCCTGGCTTTGACCCAAACGGCCAAGGTCATGACCATATTACCATCATATCTCTACTACTATAACGGAGCAGTTTTAATATGAATTGGATCCATAGCACCAATCCTGACCGTTGGGTTGTTAGATCCAATGGATCATAGCAACTCGATTCGTGTTGAATAGTACCTATAGAAAACTTCACCATGTTCTAGAACCATCATGTCACCACCCCCAAAATTTCATAGCACAGTAGGTTGTATTCTCAATATGTGTAGATATATTATTAATAGACTTAATGTATCCATTTTTCCTCTAACAAGAATATTGGTTAATAACAACTTAATATTTGTTAAATGACATTTCATAGAGTATATACGTGTGTGGCACGTGCCTTTTAATAGTGGTGGTAAGATAAGAAAAGAAAGACTATCAATAGTATCTTCTCGATGCTAAAATGGAAATAATGATAATCGACTGTTTGATAATGTTGGGATTCGTGTCTTGATCCAACAGTCAATATTCAAAGTTATTCGTACACTATATAGTGCTAAGAAAAAAAATGAGAAACATGTGATTTGACACCTTTGAATACAAAAAATGCTCTCGCTGCTTCACAATGTGTATTGGCCTACGGTGTGTGAACCTTCCTGGTTTTGACCCGAATAGCCAAGGTCATGACCATATTGACATCATATATAGTTTATGATACAATACCTGCATATGGTAGATTTGTGCATCTTCTTCAACAAGATCTGCTGAAAGTGAGAAATGCGTTGTTTTTTTTTGTTAAGCAAGTACTAGTCTTACCATTACCACTATCTTAACACTATATGGTGTACAAAAAACTTTGAATATTAATTATTGGATCAAGACTCGCGGATCCCAACATTTCTAGCCGTTGGATCTTGTTTTCCATTCTAGCATCTAGAAGATTCCATTGATAATCTTCATCACAATGAAATACTATGCACAAACCTCAAAACACACTTCTCCATCATTCTAGAATCTCCCCCCCCCCCCCCCCCCGTTTCTATAGACCATGTTACCAAAATTTTCAAGCATTTGATTTTAGTGTCCTTTGTGCTAAATGTATGGACTTGGATGTATTTTTTGTTATTTGGAGGTCTTTGGTGTAACATGTACACATCCACTTACCTTGTTAATTAATTGAAGAATCTCGCTCCCTCGGGACATACCTTAGTCAAAAAAAGTACCACCACCCGGTTTTCAGAAAAAATAGGGACTATGTTTTCTTATAGCTCCCTAGTCTTTGCACATTTCAAGATTCCCTAGCAAACCATGCCCACTTAAATAACTTTATGTCGATATAAAAAATTAGGTCAAACTTGAACTACAAGTAAGCGCGGTAGATTCCTCATGAATTATCCTAACACCATCTGAAGGGACCCACGATGTCTATATATCAAGACTTAAGTTCTGGGACAGAGTACTAAACACTAGTAGTACCTGCATCCAAGGCTCAAGGCCTATTTTTTTTAAAGTCAGACTATGCAAAGTTTGACCAAGTTTGTAGAAAAATATATTAATATTTACAATATGAAATGCATACCCTTTGATACATCATGAAACATATATTCACATGGTATCTACTAATATCATAAAGTAGTTCTTGATATTTTTTTTAGAAGTTTGGTCAAACTATTCGTAGCTTGACTTACCAAAAAAATCCTTAGGCCCTGTTTGGAACAAAGGAAAATCATAGGATTATTGGAGGATAGGATTCCTATAGGAAAAATTCCTATGGGTTCGTTTGGGACAAAGGAATAGGAATCTAAGATTCCTTTGAAATTCCTATGGTATATCCTATTTCATAGGAATTTTCTAGGAAAAATAACATGAGGTCTAACCTCATGTTTCATCTCCTTGTGTCTACAATTCATGCGCTTTTACTGTGTGACATCCAAACGACACCCTAAAAAAATTCCTGTGGTATTGATTCCTGTAGGAATTGAGCATACATGATACTATCTTAATTCCTGCATATTTTCTATTACTATGTTTTGCATTCCTGCATTCTAAATGGGGCCTTAAGCTTTGGGACGGAGGTACTAGTGTGATGAGGGAAAAAACTGAAGAGCAAGAGGAGCTCGGAGAATAAAAGGGAGGCAGGAAGGGAGGGCAGCTTGATAGGGCACTTGAAGACAGTGCGATGTCAGAGTAGAATTATGATGGTTTCCTGACATGAGGTACTATAGCCTTTACAACGTACACACTCTAATAAATTTCAGGACTTATGTGCACTCAAAACAAAACAAATTTATATTTTTCGCTCTCAGCACTCCCTCGTCCACAGCTTTGTGCATTTGTGTCTTGGTACAGCGGCTCAACTGTGTCTTCGGCATGTGTGTTGGTGTACATAGGAAGGAACTGGGCATTGGCAGCAAAAATTAGTATAATTCAAACTTTCGAATTTTTCTCTTCCTTTCGAAGCATCGGGAATGAAGGTTATTCAAATGGTGACCATATCAACATCATATCTCTATCTCTACTATTACTATTAAGTTGCAAGTGCCTTGCACGTTATACTCAGAGAGTAGACGTATGACATATCATCACTATATAAAATTATAATTGGTAAAGCACAATAAATTATAAATTTGATCAACATCTATAAAGTATGGGTGTATATTTGGTCCTTATACTTTGTATATCATGTAAAAGTCAAAGATTATTAGCTACCTAACACATGAAATTTTTGATAACATGGTCTAGAGAAAATAGGAGAAGATTATAGTATGATGGAGAGTGTGTTTCGAGGTTTGTGCATAGCATTCATTATGCCGAAGACTACCAATAGAATCTTCTAGATGCTAGAATGGAAAATAAGATCCAATGGCTAGAAATGCTGGGATTCGCGAATCTTGATCCAACGGTCAACATTCAAAGATATTCGTACACTATATAGTGGTAAGATAATGGAGTAGTTTTCAATTGGATCCTTAGCACCAATCCTGACCGTTGGGCTATTAGATCCAATGGTTCAGAGCACCTGGATTCGTGTTGAATAGTACCTAGAGCAAACTCCACCATGTTCTAGAACCATCATGTCACCACCCCCAAAATATCATAGCATAGTAGGCTGTATTCTCTCTACTACAACAATGGAGCAGTTTTTAATTTGATCCATAGCACCAATCCTGACCGTTGGGCTATTAGATCCAATGGTTCAGAGCAGCTGTATTCGTGTTGAATAGTACCTAGAGCAAACTCCAACATGTTTTAGAACCATCATTTCACCACCCCCAAAATTCCATAGCATAGTAGGATATATTCTCAATATGGGTAGATAGTTATTACTAATAGACTTAATGTATGCATTTGTTCTCTAACAAGAATATTGGTTAATAACAACTTAACGTTTGTTAAATCACATTTCCTACAGTATATACGTGTGTGACACGTCCCTTTTGATCAACACGTGAGAATCAGATAATAGACGTCTGACATATCATCACTATAATAAATTTTAATAGGTAAAGAATACAAAAATATAAATTTGATCAGTATCTATAAAGTATGGGTGTATATTT
Organism: Avena eriantha; assembly: GCA_910589775.1. Taxonomy (NCBI): domain Eukaryota; kingdom Viridiplantae; phylum Streptophyta; class Magnoliopsida; order Poales; family Poaceae; genus Avena; species Avena eriantha. The sequence continues at coordinate 353,772,244 of OU342743.1, read as the reverse complement.
GGTTCTTGTACTTTGTATATCCTTTATAAACCAACGATTATTAGCTATCTAAAACTTGAAAATTCTGGTAACATGCTCTAGAGAAACGAGGGAGAAGATTCTAGAATGATGGAGAACTGTGTTTTGAGTTTTGTGCGTACCATTCATTGTGATGAAGACTACCAATAAAATCTTCTAGATGCTAGAATGGAAAAGAAGATCCAACGGCTGGAAATGTTGGGATTCGCGAGTCTTGATCCAACGGTCAATATTCAAACTTATTCGTACACTATATATTTGTAAGATAAGATAAGATATATATGTAGAAAAACGTCAAAATCCACTTATCCATCATTCTAGAATCTTCTCGATTGTTTCTCTAGACCATGGTTCTAAAATTTTCAATTATTAGGTAGCTAATAACCGTTTATTTCTACATGATATAAAGTGCAAGAACAAATATACACTCATACTTTAGAAATGTGGCTCAAATTCATAGATATTTCAAGCTTTACCTATTGCAATGTTATATACTAATGGCATGTCATGCTTCTGTATATTATGTGAGTTTCACGTGCAAGGCACATGTAGCTTACTGGTACTACTACGAAGAGCATGGCTCAGCTCCGTGATGGAGGAGCAAGACCCGACTACTAATTTTAATTGATTGATTGTAGGGTCCTTTGTGTTAAATATATGGACTTGGATGCAATTTTCTCTTTTTTAAGGTCCTTCGTGTAACATGTACACATGCACTAGATGTGTTAATTATTGAAGCATCTCACTCCTCCGAGACATACCCCAGTCAATAAAATAAAGTGTCACCACCCGATTTTCAAAAAACGTGGACAAGTTTTGTTACAATTCCCTAGTCTTAGGAAGTTTCAAGCTTTCCTATATATTAGCTAAATACACCCATGCACTCAAATAACTTTGTGGATTTAAAGAAAGTAGGTCAAATTTGAACTACAAGTAAGCGTGATAGGTTCTTTCTTGAATTTGCAAGAGATCCAACAATTAGCAATGTTGGAATCTATCAATCTATATCTGATGATCGATGTTCAAAGATATTCGTGTTATATATCTTATTAGTAAGTTGCACATGCCTTGCATGTAAAAGAATCAGATAGTAGAAGTAGATGCCATATCAATTTTTCTTTCTACTACTATAAAGGAGCAGTTTTGAATTGGATCCATAGTACCAATCCTGACCGTTGGGTTGTTAGATCCAATGGTTCAGAGCATATGGATTCTTGTTGAGTACTGCTTAGAGCAAACTCCACCATGTTCTATAACCATCATGTCACCCTCCCCCCCCCCCAAAATTCATAGCATAGTAGGTTGTATTCTCAATATGTGTAGATAGTTATTATTAATAGACTTAATGTATCCATTTTTCTCAAACAAGACTATTGGTTTATAACAACTTAATGTTTGTTAATCACATTTCATACAGTATATATTTGTGTGGCATGTGCCTTTTACTAGTTTATAATTTCGAGCTATGTCCATAAAGTACTATTGGATCTTAATTTCTATCCATTCTATCATCTAGAAGATACTATTTGTAGTCTTTAGCACACTGAAAGATATGCACAAACCTCAAAACGCACTTCTCAATAATTCTAGAATGTTCTTCGTCATTTCTCTAGAGCATGGCGAGTACTATTAGGTAGCTAATAGGTTGATTACTAGTACATGATACAAAGTATAAGAACCAAATATACAATAGATATTTTATGGACGTTGCTCAAAATTTTAATTATTTTTTGAGCTTCACCTATTATTATAGTTTTTTAGTAGTCCTAATTATCATAGTTGGGCATGTGGGTTCAAATCCTTCGCGTGCTATAAAAGTGATTCTATGGTGCACGCTATCTAGCAGGGAGGGGAGAAATGTGGGTTCGCGTCCTTTCCTGAAAAACAGTCTACGTGACAAGATATTACAATACTGAGCCAGGATGTGATAGCTAGCTAGTCTAGCACTCTAGCTATAACTCTAGCAGGCGTCCTCGATCCACTGGAGAAGACCGGCGAGGGAACACGCAAAATTAACACCCCTCGTTCAAAAAGCCTCCCATCTTCCCCATCTCTGGCGATCCCCATTCGCTAACGCTGGTTAGCCGCATTTTCGATCTCTCGAGCACCACACTTCCTAAATTTTCCTAGTCATTTCTCGCCCACTGCATCGGTTCTTGCAGGCCTCCATCACTCTCCTCCAAGAAACACCAACAATCATATTTGAATCCGCCCTCGCCCCAAGTCCATCCGGACACAATGGCGGATTCGATGCACAACATTTGGTACGGTGGCTGGAGCAAGGTCAGTGACGATGCCTTCGTAGAAATTGCTATGTGTATGGACACTACTAGCGCCGTCCGTCTGGCCGCATGCTCCAAGAAGTTGCACCGCCAAGTCATGGGCGGAAAAGGTAGCAGATGCCCCAATGTCAGCTGCAGGACATTGGTCGCCTTCCACGACTTCCTCAACCACAAGATGGCGTGCCCGCACAGCCCGTGCAACTGCACTGAACCTAGTTGCGAGTTCGCCGCCCCGCCCATAGCGCTCCTCGCTCACCTTGAAAAATCTCACTCAATTGAAGTGCAGAGTTTCCACTATGGCGAGGAACACAGGTACATCTCTTAGCCTTTGTTGGCACCTGGCTCATGGAGAGTAGAGACCGTGGTATCCGGGGACGATGGTACATTGTTTGCCGTGTGATTTGACATGCTTGACTATGGCCTCGCCGTATCCGTCCTATGCATCAGGACGGCAGCGTGCTTGTTTCCGCGGTACGTGGTGGAGTTGCACTTTTATAAACCTTCAATGATTGGAGAGGACCTAGAGGAGTTCGCCAAAGATAACCTGTTTTTCGAGCCGAAGAGCAACACGTCACCGGCCTCCATCAGGATTACGAAAGATTACCTTAATTTCCTGATTAAGAAACATGATAGATTCACACTAGATTACTCATTTTGCATCCACAATGTGGGAGATGGCAAATATGACCATCATAATTCTGATAATGATCTGCCATTCAAGTTTGTTTAGATCAAACGCTAGATATGATCTAGCATTTCCTTTGAAACATGGCTCTGTATTTTTTTTCTTGGGAGTGCCTAGATCTCAGGTGGTTGAGAACTTCTTATATGTATATTTAGCATACTGCAACTTAGTCCGCCGATTTTTACTTCCTTTAGAAATCCCAGGTTCATCTCTCAGCCATTGTCGGCACCGCGCTCATCAAGACTAGAGCACATCAGATCTAGGGATGATGGTATGGTGTTCGCTATGCTATTTGACATGCTCGAGTGGGGCGACATCATCGCATCCATCGTGTGCGTCAGGCCGGATGGGTGCTCGTCGCCCTTGTACAATGTGCAGTTCAAAGTCTATCACCTGTCACCAGAGGTTGGGTTTTGTGAGGGTGCAGTGCGCAATTCCTTCACTCCTGGGAGCAGGGCGGTGCCTCGCATCATGCAGAAGGAAAAGCATTCCATGTTGGTGTACCTTCAAACTTCTCAGACCTAGGGCATGTATTACTCAATATGCATCCATCGCGAGGGAGAATTCCAAATTGACCATTCTACTACCTCAGATTTTTTTATCCCACTTTCACTACATACCATGGACGTACGTGTACTGGGGGTTAGATTTTGGATGCAGAGTAGTAGTAGTATAGCACTAGTTCTTGTACTTCGGACTATTTCGTAATACTATATACCGGTACTGGTAGTTCTTGTTTAGGCCAAGGACTGGAGATGGTCTTGCTTTGCCTTTATTCTGTCGTCGCTATTACTAAAATATTTTGTTTAACTAATAGTGATGTACGGTTACTTGTTTAGATCAAGTGCAGCAATTTTTCTTGCTTTTCTTTTGAAAGTTAGCATTGTCACAATTATCTAGATGAGTCTTGGCAATTTTGGGTTACATATGGAGGCTCACACAGGCATTTTCACTTGATTGTCAGTTTTGCTTGCTCCAATGATCGAGCCCTTTTTTTGAGATGGAACAATAACTGATTCTCTTTGTACTACTATTGAATTTCAAGAAAAAAAGCTACTGAATATCTCAAATGTTCTGCCGTTGCTATTACTAAAACATTTTGTGGAACTGATACTGATGTACTGTACTTGTTTAAATCAAGGGCAGTAGAAGGCTTGATTTTCTTTTGAAACATGGCCTTGTCGCAATCTAGATGAGACTTGGGCATTTTGGGTTCCATATGGGGGTCACACAAGAATTGATCGTCAGTTTATCATGCTCCAATGGTCTAGCATTTCCTTTCAAACATAGCTCTCTGTACTGGGAGCTAGCACTACTTTCTTAGATCAAGTAGCTTTTCCTTTGAAACTATGGCCTTGCACATGTACTCCGTATCTACTCCCTCCATTTCAAAATATATAAAGATGTTTTAGCTTTTGTGAAACGATTTTATCTAGACTCTTTTTAGTGTGTAGTTCAGAGTGAACCCATAGACTAAAAGGGGTCTAGATACACTCGTTTCACAAAAGCTAAAACATCTTATATTTGAATTGGAGGGAGTACTACGTATGTTTTATCACAGTCAGGTTACTCATATTTAATTTATCATTTTTTCTTATAATATTTAGCATGCTGCAATTTAGTCCATTGAATCTTACTTCCTTTAGAAACTCCAAGTACATCGCTCAGCCGTTGTTGGAACCGCGCTCATCGAGAGTAGAGATTATCGGATCAGGGGATGATGGTATGATGTTTGCTCTACTATTCGACATGCGCGCGTCAGGCGACATCACCAGATCCGTAGTGTGCGTCAGGCTGGACGCATGCTCGTCGCCCTTGTAGAATGTGTTGATCACTGCCTATTACCCAACAATAGAGCTGGGGTTTTGGGCCCGTACAATCTGCAGTTCCTCCATGCCTAGGAGCTGGGAGGTGCCGGGAATCATCCGAAGGAAAAAAACATTCCTTTATGTTCTGCAGTGAACCCTCTCATATTACCGGCCTACATTACACAATATGCATCAACCGCGAGGGAGAATCCCCAATTGCCACAATATTTGTTTAACCCGCTTAGGGATCTCTGTGTTTTGGAGGGTGGATTTAGGATGCATAGTAGTACTAGTATAGTACTAGTTCTTGTAATACGGAGTATTTTGTACTACTATATACTGGTAGTACTTGTTTAGGTCATGGGCAGGAGATGGTCTTGCTTTGCCTTTGTTCTGTCGTTGCTATTACCAAAGTATTTTGTTGAACCAATAGTGATGTATTGTTACTCGTTTAGATCAAGTGTAGCAGATTTTCTTGCTTTTTTTTAAACCTAGCATTGTCACAATTATCTAGATGAGTCTTGGACATTTTGGGTTGCATATGGGGGGTCACACAGGCATTGAAGAAATGAGGTCCTATTCGCATAGAAGTAGACATGATCATCAGTTTTTCTTGCTCCTATAATCGAGCCTATTCGGAGAACAGGGTAAACTGATCGTGCGCCAAGGTTTTTTGAGATGGAACAAGAACTTATTATCTGTATACTGCTATTGAATATCAAGTAGGAAAGCTACTGAATCTCTCAAATGTTCTGTCATTACTATTACTAAAGCATTTTGTGGAACTAATACTGATGTACTAGTACTTGTTTAAATCAAGGGCAGTAGATAGTCTTGCTTTTCTTTTGAAACATGGCCGTGTCACAATCAGGATGAGACTTGGGCATTTTGGGTTGCATAAGGCGGTCACACGGGCATTGATGTGAGAAGAAGGTACTCAAAGCAGACTTGATCGTCAGTTTTGTGCTCCAATGGTCGAGTGTGTTTGGTGAAAAGGACAAATTGATCGCGTGACAAGGTTTTTAGAGATGAAATAAAAACTGGTTCTCTCTATACTGCTATTGTATTTCATTGTTTATATTGCTGAATTGGTCACTTTTGAAATGCTACTGAAGTGGTCAAGTGCTCCGGAATATGAACTTCAAATCTATTGATAATTTTTCTACCTTATTCTGTACTGCTAATTTTTGACATGAATAGCTGCCAAAAAGAATTATTGATTTTCCCCTCCCTCTCCGAAGAAATCTAGTAGCTCATTCGGCCCATCTTTAGCCCAGAACATTTTTATTCGGTCTTTCGGGGTCAGGGGATTGTTGACCAAAGCCCAGTGAAATTTGAGAAAGGAGCCCATGGAGCATAGCCGAGATCATATTAATTTGGCCTTTTAGGGGTCAGGGGACTACTGAGCATAGTCCAATGAATTTGAGAATGAAGCCCATGGAGCATAGCCTACGGAGTATAACCCACGTAGAGTAGCCTATGTAGAATAGCCAAACTCTTTTTAATTCGGCCTTTTGGGCATTGCCCCCCCCCCCTCTCAAAATAAAAATAAAATCTGCCTACCCATGTTTTTAAGAAAATACTCCATTATGTGCCATTTTATAAATTAAGATGCCAGGAGCGCTGCCTTTTATATTTTAAAAGAGATAAACATGGACACACGAAATATTTTTAAGAAGACTAATACATAAATTGTACTACTAATAAAAGTGTAATGATATTTATTCTATAAATATCTTTGTTGTAGTGGCAACACACTCAGTTTACGTTTATTTGATTTGAAGGTCTTTTGTTCAAATCGTATCTTGAATTTACATTTTCTTCTTCTAGCAATATCGCAGTACAGAGTGGCTAACATCACGGACCCACCAGCATGCAGCATCCTTGGAGTTTGTTTTGAGGGTGGGTTCGAAAAAAAGTTTAAATACTTCTACAGAGAGGCTCACATTGGGGACCCACCAGACAGAACAAACAAGGCTGCATCAGGGACCCACAAGCCAGAACATGCCAGAGAGGCTGACATACAGGCCCCAACAGTAAGACCATACACGGCTGCCATACTGAAAATAGTGGACGCGGCCGGAAAAAAAGTCCATCATACACACGTTGCACTTACAGACAATTTGACATGTTGGACCCAATAGGCCCAAGCATAGCCCATGAAATTAGCTTATCAGCCCCAAGCATAGCCCAATAACTTCTAATTCGCCATTTTCGTGGCCTTGTGTCCACCAACCATGGCCCATTCAATTTAGGAGTGAGCCCATGGAATATAAGCCGTGACGAATAGGGCATCCGCCCCGAGTTAGCCCAGAATCTTTTTAATTCGGCCATTATGAGCATATTTTGTACTCTGAGGCTAACATCTGGGACCTGAAGAAACAGTCCAACATACACACGTTTCTTTCAAATAGTGGCTGTCAGCTGGGACCCAGCATAGACACGTTTCCTACACAGAGGTGGTTGATATCTGGGACTCAGCAAGTTGCCAAGGTCAAAACAGTGGACATGGCCAAAAAAAGTCCATCATACGCACGTTTCATTTACAGAGAGACTAACATGTGGGACCTAGCAGCGCGACCTTATACAGATGCTGCATCAAGCAACGTAGCCAGTTCGAAACATGGAGGCGCGCGCGAGAAAATAGTTCAACATATACACGTTTCTTGTAATGAGAGGCTAAAATGGGGGACCCATCAGCGTGAGCAAACGGCATATTCGTCGAGCAATGCTATCTAGTTCAGAACAGGGTAGTGGTAGAGAAGAAAAAAAATCCATCATACCCACGATGTGAGGCTGACATACGGGACCCACCAGCCTAAATAAACGGCTGATGCAGCGAGCAACGCTATCAAGTTCGGAACACGAAGGTGCGGCAGAGGGTAAAAAATCCATCATACACACATATATTCTAATGAGAGGATGACATGTGGGGCCCCGCATCGTGATTAAACGGTAGATGCATCGAATAGCGCAATCATGTTTGGAACAGGGTAGCGCGAGCGAAGGAAAATAATCCATCATACACATGTTTCTTCTAATGAGCGGATGACATGTGGGGCTCAGGAAGTTGGTTAAACGGTAGATGCGTCGAGCAGCGCTATCAACTTCGGAACGGGGTAGCGTCAATGAAGGAAAAAATTCCATCATACACATGTTTCTTCTAATGAGAGGATGCCATGTGGGTCCCAGGACGTTGATTAGACGGTAGATGCATCGAGTAGTGCTATCAACTTTGGAACAGGGTAGCACGAGCGAAGTAAAAAAAATTCCATCATACACACGATCCTTCTAATGAGAGGCTGACATGTGGGACCTAGCAGCCTGACTAAACGACAGACACCTCGAGCAACGTTATCGAGTTGAAATCAGGGAGGCGTGACCGAATAGTATGTTCTGCTAGAGAGACTGACGTCCAGGACCCACATGCCTCAAAAGACTTCGGCGAGTCAACATCGCGCGAGGAAAAAAAATCTTACTTCCGCCACACGCTGTCCGAGCTTCCTCCATGTTTTTAGCAGATCCATCATAGTAGAGGGCCGTGAAACCGAAAAAGAAAGTTTTCCATCGGCCATGGCCGAGCCAAGAATTTCGTTGCGGAAGACGCGCCTTCTACGACGATCGTCGGGCCAAGTCGTTGTGGAAGGAAACTTTTCTTGTAGTGCACCCTAGTGATCCGATGCTTGATCTACTCCCCTCGGACACTGCCACGATCTTCATTGGTGGTGGAAGCCATGTCCATCCTTTCAAAGATGGGGTGAGGGCAAGCGAGATTCGACGGTCTCTCACGCGCAAGACGGGCTATCACCAAGGCGGTGCATGTGGAACGCAGGTGGTGGAAAAGGTCTTCCACAGTTGTGCGTTGACCAATGGTAGGTATTGGGGATATACTTTCCGGGTATACCCACTATGACTCGCTCACTAGGGTGGGCCACTTTGGGTTAGAGCTATGCTTCACCGGTTGTCCAGTTAGGGAGAGAAGTTGGAAGCCGACTATGGGAAGGCCCAAAAGATTTACCGACTTAGGCATGTAGGAATACTTGTAGTCCAAGATGTACTATGTAACCAACTTTGTATCATAGTCGGATAGGACTCTCCTGTAACCCTAGGACTGGATGACTATATAAGCCGTCCTAGGGATCGGCCTTGAGAGCAACCAATCACAACAACCTCAACTCGTACAGGTGAAACCTCTCTTGTAATCTGTACTTTCGGCGCTGCCACATTACTGGATTTCTAGTAGGAGTAGGATCCATCCACCGCAGGCGGATTCGAACCTAGGCAAGCTTGTGTGCTCATTGTCCCGGCAGACTGTACGTTTCACACACCCCACATATTTCCAAGCCCCGAGGACCCCCTCATGGTGTACTTGTCTTCAGTCTGATGATAGTTGGTGCCCACCGTGGCGAAGATGACTTTCAAAGCTGCTTTCCAGGCAGAATCTACATGAATCGGAATCAGCGAAACAATTGCCGTTAATCGGGTTCTCTACGCCAGCGACATCCCTCTTGTCCTTCTTGTTGAGACCTGGATTCCGGCTAGGGAGACCATAACTAGCTACACAATCATGTCTTTTGGTGAGATCGATGTTTACCTCGGTTTTGCTGAACCTGCCCAACCCACCCTAGCGATGATGATAGAGGCAGAAGAAACTTCTAGATCTTCTTTGTCTGCAGAGGCGGAAGAGTTTTGGATCTCAAAAATCCCTAATCCCACCCAGCCCGTACCTGAAGCGGAGATCGTGGAGAAGATCATATCTGAAAAAGATCTCCCTCAGGAGGTCGAATCTCAGGAAGATTAAAGCTACAACAACTCCGGATCTGGCTCTGCCGATGTTGGAGCAGGAAAATCGCTTCTGAGGCACACAGTGAGGCGGATGATGCTACATCGCAACGCTAGTATGGATGTTGTTCTCAAGACCATCAAGAGCTTCGAGGAAGCTAATAACGAGACCCTCATCCACCTCAGAGCACATGGATCGCACTTTGTCGGATACGTTGGCTCTAGATCCAGCTCTACCGATACTGGACACGACAACGACTCAGTGCTAGACGCAATCGGAACAAACGCCGACACACCAGCTTCCCCGTGAGATTCCATGACGTCGGCAGAATTTCAGGCATTTGAAGCAGAAATTGAAGAGAAGTTCACCTCCAAAGCCACATAACAAGGAGAAGGTTTGGATCTAAGTCCCTACAACAGTATGGTTGAGAGATACAACGAAAACTCTCCCGAACCGCAAGATGCTATGGATCTTGGAAATAATCCCGATGTTCAGATGTCCGGGAGTACTGATAGAAGCTTGACTCCATGAATCGGACCAAAAGTCGTCTTTGCGACAGGGACCGGTAAGGCCAACTGGGCAAAGAATAAGAACGACAACAAGACTCTGGCTAAAGATCTTCCAGCTCAAGAGGAGGTCGCCGAAGAATACGAGGGGGATTCAAATGGTGATCTGATCCCCCAGGAACTAAAAAAGTCTCTGGTGGATGGACACGTGGTTACCCCAGGTGCCTTTGAAATTCTCGAAGAAGCACTCACAATGCCGATCCCAACCGCCTCAGATCTCACACCGGATGAGTTGGAGGAAAGGGCATTAGCCCTATAAGCGCAACGCCAAGTAATCTTGGATGAAGCCATCCATCTCATCGAGGAGAAACAACACATTGTAGATGTAGGATAGTACAACTCCCTGCAGCATCAGAAGACCCAGAATGGCCCTGACCTGGCGAATAAAAATCTGAATGTTCAAAAATCCCATTTTGAGGGGAGCAGAGCAAACATAGTTGTGGGACAGCCTTGGGTCGATAGCAAAGGAAACCAGGTATATAACATGCCGGTAGAAAACACTTCTATGGCCTGAGAGATGCTAGAAAATAATCCAACTCTAGAGCAGGTCCAGATGAGTGTAGCACCACTCAACAAGGGCCTAGAGCAACAAAAAGCATCCACGTATTTCGGTAGAAAACTGGTCTCGAATTCCGGCCAATGCCGCACAGACATGGCCCAGCAGCATGACACAAGTACCCATCGGGAACCGGATCGGCGTCACCGCTCCGACCCTTAGGATGATACTTACTCAAGAACCAATTCTTCAGGATAGCGACATAGAACCCCACGCGATTGGAGCAATGTTGCCCCAGCCACAGAGCGAGACGCCGTAGCAGTAATGGTTCCACAACAACCTCCCCGGCGGCAGTCAGATCACCGCAGGGAAGAAGATGAAGCATGACATCAGGAGTAGGATCGGCAAAGAATGCCACCTCCTAGACACACAAGCCATCCGGCTGAGCCTTGCCATAATGATGGCAACGACGGATGAAGAAACGATGAAAACCACGCCGGATCAAGCTAGCACGGTGGTAGTCGTCATGAAGCCCTGGATGGAGGCCGGCAATCAGCCATAAATAACCCACTAGCACCACCCTCTCCACCTAGCAGATCTCATAACAGCTCCCATTGGAACCAAGGAGGATGTCGCGGTGGAGGCGGTGGTGTGGGAAACAGTGGCACGGCTCCAGGGCATCGCAGCCATAGCGAACATCCCAAACGGTGCTCCTTGTCACCAAGTGACGCCAGGCACCAGATCAAGTCAAACATAGAGGCGTGGCGCTAAGAGTCAGACAACATATACATAGGCCCAAAGTGCTTCAGGCCACAGATCCAACAAACAAATTTTCTAGTGGGATTTTCTATCTCAAGGAACATTCAACCCTACGTTGATATGGCTCGGCCAGACACCTGGCTTCAGGATATCTTCAGGCCTGCTACATCACCAAAGGAGGAAACAACTTGGTCGCGGTCCAATATCTCCCATTGATGCGATGGAAGACGGCTCAATCATGTCTCTATGAACTCCTAGAGAACACAATTCACAATTGATATGATATGCAAAGTACATTCTTTCGGAATTTCGAAGGCACATACAGGAGGCCCTACATGGTCGGAGATCTACAGCGTTGCACCCAGAAGGCCGAAGAAACTTTCCGGGACTACCTCGGATGATGGATCAACATGAAGAACTCTTGTGAGGGAGTAAACGACCATACCACTATCGAAGATTTCAACGCAGGGCTCCCAGTCGGATTACTGCGTCACCAGTTGAAATGCGACAAAGTTACTGATCTAGGAGAAATGATAGAAACAGCAAGCAAATATGAAGATGCCAACGATGATTTAGAGGGATTGCTGACCTCCCTAGCCATAGCAAAGTCGGCTAAACAGCCAATGCAACAGTAGACCTAGAAGCGCAAGAACACCTCGGACGAAAAAAAACCCAATCCAGAAACTGCAAGTGTGTAGCATCCCATATGTCTAACATCTGTAATGCTACATGGTCTAATAATAAAATGTTACTTCATACATGTCATTCTTTGCATCATCATTATATCATGCTCATGTCACCATGCCACCTTGCATTTGAGCATCATATAAAACCCTTTGAGTTGGTTCTTATCCTATATGCATTCATATTTATTACTTGTATTTGCTTTTTGATATATTGTAGTTGGCTTTTGATATATTGCTTCATGCCCAATTTGAGTTGAGGGCATATCTTTTAAAATCATTCTACCTACTACCTTGTCCATATCAACTTCCATGTGACCACATCCTCATTCTACCATATACATGTATGTGGGCATCTTCATTTGTTTTTATTTCATTATAGCCCATATATATAGTTGTATGGATTCTATTATTCATCTACACGTGGTCGTATGGTTTGGTCCCAAACCAAATGCTAGGAGACCATGTAAAAGCCCTTTCTCTAATTCTTTTAAACCATGTATATCCCACATACATGTGGCTATCTATTTTTCACTAGGTAGTATTCACGTGCATACAAATTTTGTGCATGTCACATGCATCTTTAGGGCCCTCCATATTCCATCTTTCTATGTTTTTGCGTGTGTTTTAATTCAAATAAAAGGCTTGTTGTTTTGAATCTAACTAACTTCAAAACAAAGCTAAGTTAGCTAGCTAATCTCTCTCTTTCTCTCTCTCTTAAAACCCTAGCTAACCATGACATAACCTAGTCTAATCCCTTGGTTCAACCTAGTATAAACCCTAGCCTAACATCCACCCTAGGTCCCTGGCTGTCCCAGCCGAGCCCTCCCTCTCTTTTCCCTGTGCCGAGCCACCGCTGCACGCCTCTTTCTTTCTTCCTGTTTCTCTTCCTCGTCCACGTGATCAACACGCCCACACAGCGCCCCCACGCCGAAGCCGTGCTCCTCTCTTCCTCTCTGCAAAAAGTAGAGGTAGGGCCTCCCCTTACCATCCTCATCCTCCCACCTACCCCATATCGAGATCCCCTACATCTTCTTCCTCTCCATGCCACCACCATGGCCATGACCACCTAAAACTCTAGCCACCATCTACCATGGCCATCGTCGTCCTACAGCCGCCGTCGCCGAGCCATCGCGTCCGGTAGCTGCGCGACGTTCCGAACAACACTAGGAGCGAGGAGGAGGAGGCCACGTATCTCGCCGTCCCAGCGCACCGCGACGCCCGTCCTTGTTCCGCGTAGTCGCTGCCGCCATCTTCTTCCTGTCCTCGCCACCGGCTCGAGCTAGCGAGACTAGCTGCTTGCCCCAAGGTGAGCGTGTGCCTGTCCACTGCATGTCCGCATCACAAGCACCAGCCTCATTTTTCTGAGCTCGTCGTGCCGACGCTGTCCGTGCGCGCTCAGCGGACACACGCACCCGCCGACCGGCATGCGCGTGCTAGCAGCAGCAGCAACAGAACAACCGCGGCCGCTCTGTTCAACGCATCCGCACGACCGCCACAGTACCCCGCCGGTGATGCTTTTTGAACCAAACCCGTAGTTCAACCTCCCCTCTTTAAATCGATAACTTGAACGCTCGATTTGGTGCAGCATATCATCCAGTATTGACCTCGCAAGATCGGCGGTTCGCTCTGCAAACCTGAACATATTTCATCAGTGTTTGACCAGTGTTTATCCCTCTGTTCCCGGCGGCCCAGCGTTTGATACAACCCATATCCGGCAATGATTCCTTAACAAAAGTTGTAGCCCTATCATCCCTCCCTAATTTTCGTTCTTCCGGTTTTGCAAAAATTGCAGTGGTTCACTCGCCATCGTCCTTCGAAAATCGTTGCAGCTAGCCAGTTTTTCGTCAGATCCAGTTCAACCCCAGTTCCTTTTCTCCAAAACCCCTGTGATTTCCCTGTCATTCACGAACTGGTCCCTCCGCGCTCCGGCTCGCCCACGTGTCCAGCGCACGCTGGCCACGTGCGCGCTGTGGCCCCGCCGCCCGGAGGCCCACCTGTCATCTGTTGCGGCTGGGTGAGCGCGCGGTAAGACAAGCCCGGTTCGGTCCCCGCCACGCCGGCTGGCGCTGAGTCAGCGCTGTACCCACATGTCGGCGTTGGCGGCTAGTTTCCTCTGTGTACAAAAAGTTTGTGAATGTTTTCTGTTAAAAATAATAATTTCAGAATTTGTTCAATATGATTTTAAATCCAGAAAATTAATAACTTTTAATTGGTAATCCCAAATTTGACAAATAATTTATGTTTTTGAATCAGAAAAAAATGAGGAATTCAAATTTGTCATTCAAAATAATGTGTATCTAATTTAAATTTTCGAAATTGTTTAATTGCAATAAAAATGCCTTTTTCTTAATTAATTAATAACGGTAATTCTATAACTTGAAATTTGACAAATAATATGTCTAAATCGATCAACGCGACGAGCCCGTTCTAACTATCCATTTCATGATATGAACTGAAGCATGCATCATGTCATTATTAAAAAATCAGAACTGTTTAGGGCAATAAAACTTGACCAAATAATTAATAAAATGATTTATTCTTGTCTCCACACCTCACCATTGCCATGCTACTTTATTGCCATGTAAATTGTGCATCATTCATCATGGCATGCTTGTTTTCTTATCGCATTTTATTCATATGCTTGTGCACTTTATTTATGATTGGCCCTTGTTTGTTTGGTTCTTCTTTCGAATAGACACCGAGCAAGGGAAATATCAGGAATCCCAGGAGTACTACCCAGATCCGTCTCTCGCTTCAACTGAGCTTCCAGGCAAGCAATACCACATGCTTGCATACATATAGTACCTATTTCCTCTATCTTATTCTTGCATCATTGAGTCGCGATTGCATTAAATTGAATCTCAAGTACTTCATAGCCTTTACTTTTAAACCCCACCGAGCTTGTTCCTCCATCCCATGAGCCATTACTACATGGGTTGTTTGAGCCATGCGGGTCATAGAACAGCATGTGTAGGCTATGGGAGTGTCTGATGGATAACGAGGTACCTAAACAACTTAACCTGAGTAGTAATGGGATAACTAATGAAAGAGACATCGGTGAGCAATATCTGCTATTTGGTTTTTCATGCTCACTTGTGTCCCGTAGGACCCCGAGTACTTGATTCCTGTTCCTTGACTATTCGCACTATCCACATCCGAGAGGCCTTATGAACCCCCCTGGGCCAGAGCTTGATTCATTTCTATTTCTTGGGGCCACAAAGTAGTTTGGGGGCTTTATTACTATCCTGTACTTATGCCATGCTTTACCG
The DNA here is from genome assembly GCA_910589775.1 of Avena eriantha. Classification (NCBI taxonomy): domain Eukaryota; kingdom Viridiplantae; phylum Streptophyta; class Magnoliopsida; order Poales; family Poaceae; genus Avena; species Avena eriantha. The sequence continues at coordinate 353,756,892 of OU342743.1, read as the reverse complement.
TTTTATTTAAGATTGTGCGTGGAGCACCTGTGCTGTTTTGGATGCGGAGTGGTTTTGCGGTATCGACAAGCCCAGTCACATTTTCGGGTTCCCAGTCGTTTACAGCCATTGACGCAAACCTTGGGTCCGTCTGGAGTCGGCTAACTTCGTTGCGGGTAGCTTAATGGGGTGGCCCCCTGAAATATTTTATGAATCCTGTGATCGCTTTGTCGTGAATTCCTCGTTGGGTTTTGAGTTGGTTTTTCCGAGGTTGATCGAGTGTGTGTTGCTATTTGTGCACCCCTGCAGGGTAAATCTTTCTGAAAGCCGTGTCCGCGGTTATGGACGACTTGGAGCACAGTTTCTCGATCATAGACAAGTACAACTAAAGTACCGTTTTTAATGTGACTAAATACATGTCAAGTAAATAGTGCAATCCTCATGGAATGGTTAATAAAACTACCAACGGATGGGTTGTTCGTCCGTTTTCTCGTTGGTAAGCGAGAAGGAGGATGGATCTGTTACTTTATACTGTTATAACTGTTGTTACTAATTATCGGACATCCGCCTATCATTGGTTAGGCGGATGGTTAGCGAGTATCTATAGACTTGTTAGTTATTATCTTTTGTTGCAATTGCATCACCCCAGGTATATGTCCTCTTTAGAGGCATAAAGACTTGCTGAGTACCCCTAGGGTCTCACACGATAAATTGTTTGATTCCGATGAACAGGTGTATTCGCAAGATGGATATTGGGTGGAGGAGACAGATGATATTGGCAACGATCACTCGGTGTAGAGATTCCGGGGATTGGGATCCGTGAGATCTGTGGGCGGGATGTGCTTATTTATGTTGCATCTTATGCCGATTTGATTCTTGTCCGTCCTCGGATCTTGCTTCCCGCTTCCGCTTGATACTCTGTTGATTGATGTATGAGGAGTTATCCTACACTATTATCTCTATCTAGGATATTTGGATCTTGTCGTATGGCGTTGCACTATTTCTATTTCTTTTAGATGGTATGGCTCTGAGAACTGTTGTAAGGTAGCTTGCATACATACTCACCTGTGTATGTATTTGATCTCTTCGCCTGTTGCCTACGCCGCTCGCTCTTGTCCCGATGTTCTTAAAGTGGTTAGGGCGGCCGACGGGCCTACACGTGGGTGGCCCCTGGGCCCCCGCTATACTACTGTAACCACTTTTGGTTCATCCAAGCTTGAACTTAGTGCGTAGGGTCCGAGGTTGTTACAATTGGTATTAGAGTCATCCCGCCCTTCAGGGTCTCAGCCAAATGGTCGTTGTCAGTCTAGAAATATTTTGATAGCTATGTATACTAGGGAAAAACAAAACGTGAGAGTAGGACTGCTTCCATTTTTCTTCTTACCCACCCACACACCCTTTTCTGGTAAGGAAGTGTAACGTTTTCAATCCTCTTCTAAAATTCAAACTAGGATTCACGGGTTCTGGGTTCCTTAGTACCATAGGTTGTGTAGTGTGTGTGTGTGTAATTCCTTGTCTATCTGTTGCATCCAACTTGTTGTCGCTATCTGCCTTTTGGTTATCAATTGTTGGTACATTCCATACCGACATGCTTTTTGTAAACCGACGCGATCTATCTGATTCGTTGTAACCCGACGCGATTTGTCTTACTCTTTGTTATCCGACGCTATCTTGTTTTGGGTGTTTGTTTTTCCGTAGTTGCTAATCTTTAGGTTCATCTTAAGAAGGAAGGGAGTTGGGATATGTGTTTTACTTATTCATGTGTGAAGTAATGATTTGAGTGCGGGATGGAGTCACGACCATACCACTACTTTTATCATTCGCTCTGGTATATTGAATTGGTAGAGTTATTAATCTTGATTCGTTAAGTGGTTTGCGCATATAGTGGTATTTTAATGCCGAAATTTGCGGAAATTTTTTCTTTCATAGCTTCATGTACCACACTCCTTGTTCAGTCGTGTGTGATATGCTTAATATCTTCTAGGTGCTTTGAACTTTGTTGATATTTTAATATCATCTTAGTAATTTGTATCCTTTAATCTTGGATAATTCCATTTTGATACTATTGTGGATTATTATTATTCTCCATGATAGTACTGACTTGTGTTTATATCAATCACAGGATGGCACCACCACACCGTACTGAGGAGGACATACCACCTGAACTGGGGGCTGCGTTTGCAAGTATTGCTAATGCCTTGGGAACAATGCAACAAAACCAGCAACGCTTTGAAGAAAGTGTCAGGAGGAATGAGTTTGTTCCGCTACCTCCACCTCCCAAGCGAGGAGACATCAAGGGCTTTCTGAAGTTTAACCCACGCCACTTTGAGGTGTCTGATTAGCCACTAGATGCTGATGATTGGCTTCGTGAGATGTCAAGGTTGCTAATGACTGTTGATGTACCTGAGAAAGAATGGGTAAAATGTGCCACTCACCTTCTGAAGGGAGACGCAGCTCTATGGTGGGAGAATTACCTGAAGGCAAACCACTCTGGTTTTTAGCCTACTTGGGAGCAGTTCACTGGGGCTTTCAAAGAGCAATACCTGTCAGAAATTGTCATGGAAAGGATGAAGGAAGTGTTTCTCAACCTCAAGCAGGGCAATGAAAATGTCAATACCTATATCAGAAACTTCATGAATCTTTCTCGGTATAGTGGCGATGATATCTCTGATGACAAAAAGAAGCAAAAGAGGTTCAGGCAAGGGCTCAATGCATCTATCAAATTTGCAATCACTCATGCAAGGCCGGGGTCTTTTCTAGAACTCCAACATACAGCTCTACAGGTAGAAGCCAGTAGGCAAGTGTTCGAGGAGTCCAAGAAACACAATTGTGACGCAGCAAGCTCTTCAGCTATGACAGCTCCTTCTAAGCGCCGCGTGTGGGTTCCTAATACCGCACCGCCGCTCCCGGCTCCACCAAGAACTCCAAGCTACACAGCAAGGCCACCAAACTCCTTCACCGCTGCTCCTAGGGGCTACAACCACAACTACCCTCGAGCGCCTGGCGGAGTCCCTGGCTACGCTGCTCCACGTCCACCTGGTGCTTGTTACACTTGTGGGAACACTGGGCATCAACACTGGAGTTGTCCCATCAACAACAAAGCTGTCCCTCCACCACCTCCAAGACCTTCATCAAGTTCTTCTATGGTTCATGCACCTCCACCTCGGGCTCTCAACATCAACACCAAGCCCGGGTCCACTGTTGCATCTGCCAACTATGTCAACGTCGCTCAAGCTGAACATGCACCTGGAGTTGTGATGGGTACGCTTCCCGTTAACTTAGTCCCTACACGAGTTTTGTTTGATTCTGGTGCTTCGCATTCTTTTTTTTCTCACAAGTTTGCAAATGAGAATGAGTTAGCAATGGATGCGCTTCCTAAGCGTTTGATGGTCCTTTCTCCTGGGGCAACTATGGCATCTTCCAAAATAAGCCACGACAATCAAATTGAGATCGGTGGCTCTTCGTTCTCGGCTTTCTTAATTATTCTGGGCAATTCTGACATTGATGTTATCTTGGGCATGGATTGGTTAACAGCAAATGCAGCTGTGATTGATTGTGCTGAACGCTCGGTTTCTCTGAAAATTCCTGAAGGCCATATAGTCTATTCTCCAAGTCTACTCCTGCAATTTAGCTTTTCTCTTTGGTGGCTCTGAATGGTGATGCTATGGATGCTATTCAGAGTGTTCCGGTGGTCCGTGAGTTTCTAGATGTTTTTCCTGAAGAGTTGCCAGGTATGCCTCCTGATCGTGAGGTCGAGTTTGTGATTGAGCTTGAACCTGGAATCGCTCCTATCTCCAAGCGGCCTTATAAAATGGGTCCTGCTGAGTTGGCCGAACGCAAACGTCACCTTGATGAACAAGAGAAGTTGGGTTTCATTCAGCACCGTACTTCTTCTTGGGGTAGCCCAACCATCTTTGTGAAGAAGCGAGACCGCACTGATAGACTTTGTGTTGACTATCGGGCTCTCAATGCAAAAACCATCAAGAATAAATATCCCCTTCCGCGGATTAATGATCTCTTCGATCAGCTAGCGGGAGCTGTGGTATTATCTAAGCTTGACTTGAGAAGTGGATATCATCAAATCAAGATTCGCAAGGAAGATGTTCCCAAAACAGCTTTCACCACCCGCCATGGCATGTATGAGTACACGGTCATGTCTTTCGGTCTCACCAATGCACCTGCCACCTTCTCGAGGCTTATGAACTCGGTTTTCATGGAGAATCTTGATAAGTTCGTCGTGGTCTATCTGGATGACATTCTAGTCTATTCTAAGTCAAAGGAAGAACATGAAGAACATCTTCGGTGTGTCCTAAACAACCTTCGTGAGAAACCGCCCGTATGCAAAGTTCTCCAAGTGTGAATTTTGGCTTTCCGAAGTCACCTATCTTGGTCACGTCATCTTTGCCAAGGGATTTGCCGTCAACACAGAAACTATTCGGGCAATTGTTGAGTGCCTTCCACCCAAAAATGTCAAAGAAGTCCGGAGTTTCCTTGGTTTGGCTAGTTACTGCCGTCGCTTTGTTCAGAAATTCTCGAAGATTGCGAAGCCACTTACTGATCTCCTCAAGAAAGGCAAGAAATACCTTTGGTCTCCTGCATTTCAAGCTAGCTTTGAAACACTCAAAGAGAAGCTCACTTCCACTCCAGTCTTGATTCCTCCATATACATCAAAGCCTTTCCAGATATTCTGTGACGCCTCCTTGCAAGGATTGGGTGCGGTCCTTATGCAAGAAAAAAAAGTTGTTGCTTATGCCTCTCGACAGTTGAAGACGCATGAGATCAACTATCCTACACATGACCTCGAACTCGCAGCAGTTGTCTTTTCTTTTAAAGTATGGAGGCACTACTTGCTTGGCAACCGTTGTGAGATCTTTTCTGATCACAAGAGTCTGAAGTATATCTTCACACAACCTGATCTCAACCTTCGTCAGAGGAGGTGGATTGAAGCAATTAATGATTTCGATCTGACCATAAACTACACTCCTAGCAAAGCTAATTTCATGGCCGATGATCTTAGCCAGAAAGCTTATGTCAACAACCTCATGGTGGAAGAGCAACAGCCTCTCTTGTGCGAGGAAATCCGCCTGCTCAACCTTGAAATTGTGGATCAAGGGTATCTTCTGAATCTTCTGGCAACCCCTCTCTTGGAAGAAAAAGTTCTCTCCATTCGACTTGGTGATCCTTACACCAAAAAGATCATCTCCAACATTCAGCTGCCGAAGTATGAGTCCTTCCATGTCGACGACCAAGGAGCTCTATGCTTTGAACACCGGATGTTTGTTCCGAACTACCCGGGTTTGAGAGAGCAAGTTCTTAAGGAGGCGCATGATTCGATTCTTTCTATCCAGCCTAGCAGCACTAAGATGTACATGGACTTGAAAACACAATATTGGTGGCCTGGGTTGAAACGATATTGTGCCAAGTATGTCTCGGAGTGTGATGTCTGCCGTAGAGTTAAAGTTGTCCATCAGAAACCTTCCGGTCTTCTACAGCCATTGAAGCCTCCGGAATGGAAACGGGAGAAAATAGAGATGGACTTCGTAACGGGTTTTCCAAGGTCGCAGAAAGGAAACAATGCAATCTTTGTTGTCATCGACAGGGTATCTAAAGTGGCTCACTTCTTTCCCGTCAAGGAAACAATTTCTGCAATTCAGTTGGCTGAGCTCTGTATCAACATAATTTTCTCTCTGTATGGGGTTCCTCTTGAGATCAGCTCAGACCGTGGAAGCATCTTCACTTCCAAGTTCGGGGGAAGTTTCCAAAATGCTTTGGGAACAAAGTTGAAATTCAACACAGCTTACCACCCTCAGTCGCAAGGACAAGTTGAAAGGATCAATCAGATTCTAGAAGATATGCTCCATGCTTGCGTCATCTCTTTCGGCATGAAGTGGGAAGAATAACTTCCTTATGCTGAATTCTCTTACAACAACAGCTTCTAGAAGAGTCTAAAGATGGCACCATTTGAGGTTCTCTATGGTCGCAAATGCAGAACTCCGATTGCTTGGTCGGGCGCAGGTGAAAGAACATTGTTTGACCCCAACATTGTAACTCAAGCGGAGGAGAAGGTTCACATCATTCTCGAAAACCTGAAGGTTGCTCAAAGTCGCCAGAAGAGAAACTATGACAAAAAGCACACGCACATGGAGTATGTCCCTGGTGATCTCGTTTACATTCGTATCACTCCCATGAGAGGCACGCACCGGTTTGGCATCAAAGGAAAGCTGGCTCCTAGATACATCGGTCCTTTCAAAGTTCATGGAAGAAGAGGAGAAGTCGCTTATGCTCTTGAGCTCCCTGAAAAACTCAAGGTCCATGATGTTTTCCATATCTCTCAACTCAAGAAGTGCTTCAAGGATCCTGGCAGGACCGTGGACCATGAGCTCATCAATCTCCAAGAAGATCTGTCTTATCAAGAACCCACCACAAAAATCCTAGAAGTCGCAGAAAGAAAGACTCACAACAAGTCTATAAAGTTCTGCAAGGTGCAGTGGTCACACCATTCCGTTGATCAAGCCACTTGGGAACGCGAGGATGAGATCCGTGCCAAGTATCCTACCCTCTTTGTGTCTTCTACTTCTTCCTAGAATCTCGGGGCAAGATTCTTGTTTAGTGGGGGAGAGTTGTAGCATCCCACTTGTCTAACATCTGTAATGCTACATGGTCTAATAATAAAATTCTACTTCCTACATGTCATTCTTTGCATCATCATTATATCATGTTCATGTCATCATGCCACCTTGCATTTGAGCATCATATAAAACCCTTTGAGTTGGTTCTTATCCTATATGCATTCATATTGTATTACTTGTATTTGCTTTTTGATATATTGTAGTTGGCTTTTGATATATTGCTTCATGCCCAATTTGAGTTGAGGGCATATCTTTAAAATCATTCTACCTACTACCTTTTCCATATCAACTTCCATGTGATCACATCCTCATTCTACCATATACATGTATGTGGGCATCTTCATTTGTTTTTATTTCATTATAGCCCACATATATATTTGTATGGATTCTATTATTCATCTACACGTGGTCATATGGTTTGGTCCCAAACCAAATGCTAGGAGACCATGTAAAATCCCTTTCTCTAATTCTTTTAAATCATGTATATCCCACATACATGTGGCTATCTATTTTTCACTAGGTAGTATTGACGTGCATACAAATTTTGTGCATGTCACATGCAGCTTTAGGGCCCTCCATATTCCATCTTTCTTTGTTTTTGTGTGTGTTTTAATTCAAATAAAAGGCTTGTTGTTTTGAATCTAACTTACTTCAAAACTAAGCTAAGCTAGCTAGCTAATCTCTCTCTTTCTCTCTCTCTTAAAACCCTAGCTAACCATGACATTACCTAGTCTAATCCCTTGGTTCAACATAGTCTAAACCCTAGCCTAACATCCACCCTAGGTCCCTGGCTGTCCCAGCCGAGCCCTCCCTCTCTTTTCCCTATGCCGAGCCGCCGCTGCACGCCTCTTTCTTTCTTCCTGTTTCTCTTCCTCGTCCACGCGATCGACACGCCCGCACAGCGTCCCCACGCCGAAGCCGTGCTCCTCTCTTGCTCTCTGCAAAAACTAGAGGTAGGGCCTCCCCTTACCATCCTCATCTTCCCACCTACCCCATATCAAGATCCCCTACATCTTCTTCCTCTCCATGCCACCACCATAGCCATGACCACCTAAAACTCTAGCCACCATCTACCATGGCCGTCGTCGTCCTACGGCCGCCGTCGCCGGGCCATCACGTCCGGTAGCAGCGCGAGGATCCGTACAACACTAGGAGTGAGGAGGAGGAGGCCACGTATCTCGCCGTCCCAGCGCACCCCGACGCCCGTCATTGTTCCGTGCAGTCGCCGCCGCCATCTTCTTCCTGTCCTCGCCACCGGCTCGAGCTAGCGGGACTAGCTGGTTTCCCCAACGTGAGCGTGCGCCCATCCCCTGCATGTCTGCATCACAAGCACTAGCCTCATCTTTCTGAGCTCGTCGTGCCGACACTGTCCACGCGCGCACTGCGGACACACACACCCGCCGACCGGCATGCGCATGCTAGCAGCAGCAACAGCAGAAACAACCGTGGCCGCTCTGCTCAACGCATCCGCACGACCGCCATAGTACCCTGCTGGCGATGCTTTTTGAACCAAACCCGTAGATCAACCTCCCCTCTTTAAATCGAGCACTTGAACACTCGATTTGGTGCAGCATATCATCCAATATCGACCTCGCAAGATCGGCGGTTCGCTCTGCAAACCTGACCTATTTCATCAGTGTTTGACCAGCATTTATCCCTCTGTTCCCGGCGGCCCAGCGTTTGATACAGCCCATATCCGGCGATGATTCCTTAACAAAAGTTGTAGCCCTATCATCCCTCCCTAATTTTCTTTCTTGCGGTTTTGCAAAAATTGCAGTGGTTCACTCGCCATCGTCCTTCGAAAATCATTGTAGCTAGCTAGTTTTTCGTCAGATCCAGTTCAACCCCAGTTCCTTTTATCCGAAACCCCTGGGTTTTCCCTGTCGTTCACGAACTGGTCCCTTCGCGCTCCGGCTCGCCCACGTGTCCAGCGCACGCTGGCCACGTGCGCGCTGTGGCCCCGCCGCCCGGAGGCCCACCTGTCATCCGCTGCGGTTGGGTGAGCGCGCGGTAAGACAAGCCCGGTTCGGTCCCCGCCACGCCGGCTGGCGCTGAGTCAGCGCTCGACCCACATGTCGGCGTCGGCGGCTAGTTTTCTCTGTGTACAAAAAGTCTGTGAACTTTTTCTGTTAATAAAAATAATTTCAGAATTTGTGCAATATGATTTTAAATCCAGAAAATTAATAAATTTTAATTGGTAATCCCAAATTTGACAAATAATTTATGTTTTTGAATCAGAAAAAAATGAGGAATTCAAATCTGTCATTCAAAATAATGTGTATCTAATTTAAATTTTCGAAATTGTTTAATTGCAATAAAAATGCCTTTTTCTTAATTAATTAATAACGGTAATTCTATAACTTGAAATTTGACAAATAATATGTCTAAATCGATCAGCGCGACGAGCCCGTTCTAACTATCCATTCCATGATATGAATTGAAGCATGCATCATGTCATTATTAAAAAATCAGAACTGTTTAGGGCATTAAAACTTGACCAAATAATTAATAAAATGATTTATTCTTGTCCCCACACCTCACCGTTGCGATGCTACTTTATTGCCATGTAAATTGTGCATCATTCATCATGGCATGCTTGTTTTCTTATCGCATTTTATTCATATGCTTGTGCACTTTATTTTTGATTGGCCCTTGTTTGTTTGGTTCTTCTTTCGAATAGACACCGAGCAAGGGAAATATCAGGAATCCCAGGAGTACGACCCAGATCCGTCTCTCGCTTCCATTGAGCTTCCAGGCAAGCAATACCATATGCTTGCATACATATAGTACCTATTGCCTCTATCTTATTCTTGCATCATTGAGTCGCGATTGCATTAAATTGAATCTCAAGTACTACATAGCCTTTACTTTTAAACCCCACCGAGCTTGTTCCTCCATCCCATGAGCCATTACTACATGGGTTGTTTGAGCCATGCGGGTCATAGAACAGCATGTGTAGGGTATGGGAGTGTCTGATGGATAACGAGGTACCTAAACAACTTAACCTGAGTAGTAATGGGATAACTAATGAAAGAGGCATCGGTGAGCAATATCTGCTATTTGGTTTTTCATGCTCACTTGTGTCCCGTAGGACCCCGAGTACTTGATTCCTGTTCCTTGACTATTCGCACTATCCACATCCGGGAGGCCTTATGAACCCCCCTGGGCCAGAGCTTGATTCATTTCTATTTCTTGGGGCCACAAAGTAGTTTGGGGGCTTTATTACTATCCTGTACTTATGCCATGCTTTACCGTTTTATTTAAGATTGTGCGTGGAGCACCTGTGCTGTTTCGGATGCGGAGTGGTTTTGCGGTATCGACAAGCCCAGTCATATTTTCGGGTTCCCAGTCGTTTACAGCCATTGACGCAAACCTTGGGTCCGTCTGGAGTCGGCTAACTTTGTTGCGGGTAGCTTAATGGGGTGGCCCCCTGAAATATTTTATGAATACTGTGATCGCTTTGTCGTGAATGCCTCGTTGGGTTTTGAGTTGGTTTTTCCGAGGTTGATCGAGTGTGTGTTGCTATTTGTGCACCCCTGCAGGGTAAATCTTTCTGAAAGCCGTGTCTGCGGTTATGGACGACTTGGAGCACAGTTTCTCGATCATAGACAAGTACAACTAAAGTACCGTTTTTAATGTGACTAAATACCTGTCTTGTAAATAGTGCAATCCTCATGGAATGGTTAATAAAACTGCCAACGGATGGGTTGTTCGTCCGCTTTCTCGTTGGTAAGCGAGAAGGAGGATGGATCTGTTACTTTATACTGTTATATCTGTTGTTACTAATTATCGGATGGTTAGCGAGTATCTATAGACTTGTTAGTTATTATCTTTTGCGTCACCCCAGGTATATGTCCCCTTTAGAGGCATAAAGACTTGCTGAGTACCCCTAGGGTCTCGCACGATAAATTGTTTGATTCAGATGAACAGGTGTATTCGCAAGATGGATACTGGGTGGAGGAGACAGATGATGTTGGCAACGATCACTTGGTGTAGAGATTCCAGGGATGGGGATCCGTGAGATCTGTGGGCGGGATGTGCTTATTTATGTGGCATCTTATGCTGATTTGCTTCTTGTCCATACTCGGATCTTGCTTCCCGGTTCCGCTTGATACTCTGTTGATTGATGTATGAGGAGCTATCCTACACTATTATCTCTATCTAGGATATTTGGATCTTGTCGTATGGCGTTGCACTATTTCTATTTCTTTTAGATGGTATGGCTCTGAGAACTATTGTAAGGTAGCTTGCATACATACTCACTTGTGTATGTATTTGATCTCTTCGTCTGTTGCCTACGCCGCTCGCTCTTATCCCGATGTTCTTGAAGTGGTTAGGGCGGCCGATAGGCCTACACGTGGGTGGCCCCTGGGCCCCCGCTGTACTACTTTAACAACTTTTAGTTCATCCAGGCTTGAACTTAGAGCGTAGGGTCCGAGGTTGTTACAAAGTGTTAATGCAACTGTCGGATATAGAGGACGAGGAGGGCGCAGGCGGCCAGGGACAGGGCCGTTGAACTTCCCGGGTCTAAGGAAGAGGAGACCAGCAACCTCATAAAACCTATTATTCGGCTGACATTGCCAATAATCCGTGCGTGCATCACCTGGATGGCAATGGGGCCTCTTCCCACACAAATGCCGAGTGTCGTTTCAACGATGATATCAAAAAAGAGGAATATGCTGGCTACAAATCGAAGTGACAAAAAGGAAAGAAAAATTCCAATAAAGAGAAGGATTCCAAGGAAGATTCCGACATGGAGGAGGCAGATACCTCAAATCCCAAGTCGGATGGTAAGAAGGCTTACCCAAGAAAGAAAGACACCTATGTCTACTTCCTCGGATCCCTGCCTTCCAAGGTCAAAAAGCAGTGATACACGAACTCAACGCAACTATTCTAGCTATCCTGGTATCTAGACTGGTCAATAGTAACAATTACCTTTGACCGAAGCGACCATCCTCCTAAACCACATAGGCGAGGAAAGTATGCTCTGGTCGTTAATCGACTGATAGACTACTCTGGGTTCTTCAAGACTCTCATGGACGGTGGTAGTAGCATCAACATTCTTTATGTCGAAATGTTGCACCGTATAAAGATATCGAAAACATTCACAGTTTAATCGCAGAAGCATGATTTTCCATGGAGTTTTCCCTGGAAGACAAGCGAATTCTCTAGGAGAAATTACTCTGGACATTACTTTTGGAACGTTGGATAATTATCGGACTAAACAACTTTCTTTCAAAGTGGTGCCGTTCAAGAGATCATACCACGCTATCTTCAGGAATTCGTCCTAGTGTCAATTTATGGCTCGCCCTTGCTACATCTATAATATTATGAAAATTCCAGGTCCTAATGACATCATCACAATTCAGGGAAACCCGAAGAAAGAACGAGAATGCGAGGATGGAGCTTCCGCCTTTGCTGAAGCCGTACTACACGACGAGGAGTACTAGGAGATGAAGAACACCATTGAGCCGTATAAGATGCCCGTAATGAATAAGGATGTGATAAATCCGACTCTGGAATTCAAGGCATTGGAAGAGGCGAAGAAAACACCGCTGAAGGACGACGACCCCTCCAAGGTGACAGGCGTAGGCTTGGACTGCGCATAGGAAAGCACGCTCATCGAGTTCCTCAAAGCTAATAAAGATATCTTTGCATGCCAACCTTTTGACATGATTGGATTATCTGGGGAACTTGCCAAGCACTCTTTAAACATGTATCCTGGCGCTAAACTCATCAAATAGTCCTTACGATGTTTTGGCGAAGAAAAGCGCAAAGCTATAGCTAAGGAACTAACCCGGTTATAATTAGCCAGATTCATCAAAGTGGTCATCCACACTGAGGGGTCGGCCAATCCCGTAATGGTTGCTAATAAGGACACCACTTATTTAAGAATATGTGTCGATTATACTGCCTAGAAAAAGGCTTGCCCCAAATATCCGTTTGCTCTGCCTACAATCGACCAAGTTATTGACTCGATGGTAGGCTCGGAACTCTTATGCTTTCTCGACGCATATTTCGGTTATCACCAAATACACATGAAGGAGTCAGATAAATTAAAGACTTCGTTCATCACCCCCTTCAGAACCTTTGGCTATGTAACGATGCCTTTCGGGCTCAAAAATGCAGGAGCTATGTACCAGTGAACTATGCAACGTTGCCTCCATGATCAAATCAGACGCAATGTACATGCATACGTGGATGAATAGCTATGATGTCCAACAATAAGGAAAAACTAAGTCTGACTTGGAGGAAACATTCACAAATCTGCGAAAAGATAACATAATGCTTAACCTGAAGAAATGCTTCTTTGGAATACCAGCTAGAAAATTGTTAAGTTTCATCGTGTCTTAGAGAGGCATAGAGGTGAACCGGGACAAAATAAAGCATACACTCGACATTACCAGGACAACTCACCTGAAGGACGTACAACGGATCACTAGCAGCATCGTTGTGGTCAGTCGGTTCATAAGCCGGCTTGGTGAAAGATCCGCACCATTATACAAGCTCTTGAAGAAGACCAGGAAATTCTTCTAGACCGACGAAGCTAAAGCTGAACTCCAAGACCTGAAAGCCGTACTTTCATCCGCCCCTATCCTTGCAGCACCGGAACCTCAGGAACCTATGTTGCTCTACATCGCTGCGACAAACAGATTAGTCAGTGTCATAATGGTGGTGGAACGGCTAGCGGAAAAACAAGAGTTGCAGCATCCGACTTACTACCTCATCAAGGTCTTGACAAAATCAAACCAACGGTATCCTCATTACCAATAGTTAGCCTATGGTGTGTTCTTCGCATCTAGAAAGCTATGACACTATTTTCAAGAGATAAACATTACCGCAGTGAGCACAGCTCCCATGAGACACATAATCAACAACAATAATGCCACGGGACGCGTTGCTAAGTGGGGAATTGAGCTAGCACCTTTTGACATTGAGTATAAACCGTGTGCACCAATCAAATCCCAAATACTTGCCCATTTTGTCACTGATTGGATAGAGACGGCAGAAAATATGAATGTCCTAGAATCGGAATATTGGACCTTGCACTTTGACGGGTTGAAAGCGCTCGGGGGCTCGAGGGCTGTCATGGAACTCAAATCACCCCAAGGATACAAACTATTGTATGTGTCACAGATTCACTTCACGATGACAAATAACATTTCCGAGTATAAAGCCCTGCTACATGGAATTCGAATCGCAAAAGACATCAGCATTCACTAACTCATGTGCCATGGAGACTCGAATTTAGTTGCTCAGCAAGTATCTGATATCTGTAGGGAAAATAAGCACATGGCAGCATATCAAGTTGTCATGGATGAACTAGCAAAATTGTTCGAAGGGTTTGAAGTTTATCACATTCCCTGAACAGAAAAATGAGGAAGTAGATGCACTATAAAGGATAGGCTCTACATAGAAAAAGGTCCCGGATGGCGCTTTTATGGAGGACCTTAAAGTTCCCTCTATCACAAGAGTTGATGAGGATTATCTATAATGCCCCAGCATTTAGGGCCACAGAAGAAAGTTTGTGCATTTGCATTCATGCATAATAAAATTTGGGGTAAATTTTTCGCAAACTAAAATCCTGGGAGATCATAGTTTATTTCACTAGTTTGAGATAGGGCTTAGCTGATTCTGCTAATTGTTATAAATTTTGACATGATCTCTAGGAACTCTATGTTATTTGGGGGAAATAATTTGAATTATTTGAAATTACTTTCGAAAATATTCGAAATAAAAGTATGTAGGAAATTAATATTTTCAAGTAGATTTTGAATATTCAATATGAAGTATTAGGTATTACATTGAAGGATAATAATACAAGTAAGTAAAAACTCTTATTATTTTCTTTATTCCATAATTACAATACAAATAGAAATGAATAAGTAAAAAGGATATGAAAAACAATTATAAATAATCAAAAAAGTAAACCTTGTTGAATCATTTATATACATTACATTGTTCTTACAAGGAGAAAAAGAAAAAGATTACAAAAGTAATAAGGGAAAAACCTAAACTAATTCCTAACTAATCCTAATCTAAATATTCTTGATCTTCTTTGAAACTTCTTGTACCTGCAAACAAAATCGTAAACAAAAGAAAAAATGGAAATTAGTGGAAATAGTATTGCTCTTAGTTATGAATAGTAAAGTGCACTATTCAAATTGCATCATTGAGCAATTTCAAATGGAAGGGGAAATTTTCACCAAAGTGCAATATCTATTCTTTTAAGTAAAGGGATTCAGTACAACCTCATTAGCCATTGGGGCAAGTTTTACCAAGAGGATAGAAGTAAAAAGTAAAGGAATCAACTGATTGTACTTGGGTTGATCCCCAGCCACGCCACACAGGCATGCAGCACACTCATGCAGGCATGACTGCTTTGCTGTTAACATAGGAGCTCATAGGGCAGGGGTTATCTCCCCAGCCATAGTAGAGAGGGTGTACTCTTTCTTAAACCTGTAAAACCACCACTCAATCAACCAAGAACGGTCCAAGCACCTCATAGTTTCATCAACCACAACCACAGATCAAGCCATCATCCACTCACATAAAACCACCACATCAATAACCAAGATGGTTACTTCAGGAGGGGGTAGATCAGGTGTTGAGCAAGAACAAGCCAGGAGGTGTTAAAGGTGGTGACAAGAAGGATAAGAGTCACCTGTTCAAGAAGGAGCTCAGCAAGGGCAACATAGAGACAAGAACACATCAGTAGCACCAACATCATCTAGTTGGTGAGTCAGACACAGATCATGCTATCTATTTGTTCTTATCAATTATATGAGCATGATTTGTTGGATAAGTTGAATCCTTAGAGATACACTCAGGTAGGGTGTATACTCATCACTAGATATTGTAAAAATCCACAAGAAATATCTTTTCCAATATATATTCTAGGTCTCAGCCTCTACATCCTTCACCAATATGGTATCTACTAGTTTTGCATCTAGAGGAAAGTAAATTCATGGATGGGTGCTACTGGGCACATCCCAGTTATGGGTAGAACCTCAGTAGCAACCATCATAATAGTTTTTCCTCTATGATAAAGCCATAGTTACAAGCTTCCATAAATCAGATTATCAAATCATTTTCTGAATCATCTATAATCTTACTGCCATAATTGATAGAATAGATGACCACTCAATTATATACAAACAAGCTCTCAACTGGGCACATTTTCTTAAAGAAGCATCACCAAGTTGGTGAGCTACAAGCAATCATGTTCTTTATGTTTTTATCCATATAGCATAAATTGCTATTTCAAAGGAATTCTCATAGATGCGCCCAAGTGGGGTGTATACTCATCATAGAATAGCTAAAAGGATCAAGTAATATCTTTCCAAGATCTACAGTAAAGGTCTAAGTCTTTGCATCATTAACCCAAACTGGTGTTTACTAGTTTTGAAACTAGATAGTAGCAGATCTATTGATGAACTACTATATGATACATTCCAAAGAATGGTAGCAACAATGTATCAGTTCTATCTTCCACCATATTCCAAATAAGATGTAGCAAATACAAACATATATGCAAGAGCTATTCAAATAATCTTCCTAACAACATTAGGAATCATTTATGTAAGCCATATATCATAGGCTAGATACAACAAAGTAATATAACCATAACCATTCTTACCGCCAGGACTGGCTTAGGTAGTCTTTGTGTACAATCTCTCGCCGACCTACCCTAACTCGGGTTCTAGCATGCTAAAAGCATTGATAGAACCGTACCACGATTGCTTTCCTTAGTCTTGAATGCCCCACTTGTGTCAGCTCGAATTATACAACCTGGCCACGCACCGAACCTATGAATCATTGTTTTAAGCTCTAGTTCACAAGTATTAGGTCCATGTCATCTATCTAGTCCAAGGACTAGAAATCATATATAAGATTCATTAGTTAATACGAAGACAATGGAACCATGAAGCCACCATGTATATCATGCATCACTTATAATAATCACATCACCTTTTCACCACTGCCAGGAAGGATATAAAGTCCTTGGGCATTGAATCACATATCTTGAGCATAATCTAGGAAGTAAATCACCACCAACATCATAGAAGTCACATGTTATTCACAAGATGTGAGCCACCAGATCAACCACAGCAGGTTAATCAACTACCACATAGCTAGCAGTACTACTAAGCATCATCCTCCACTAGCAAGCCAGAGGCTAACACATAAATGGCAAACTAGGAAATTATCTAGCTCAATTCAAGTTAACCACTATCCACGGATATTTTTAGCAGTAATATGAACTCTAGAACACAGTATCAACACTAATTAGGATAATCATATCACCACAGCGAGGGATCTAGAGAGGAACCAAGAGAGGACGAGGAGGAGAAGCACGACCTACCCGTGGTCCTCGCTAGATACTAGAAGAGGAATTAGAGGTTGGCCAGTGGCGAAGCACATGGAGGCACGGAGAGAACCTGAGGGCAATGCAACCCACGCCAAGTTGATACGTCCATTTTGCATCACTATTCTATATCATAATTCACTGTTATTCATTGATATATTTCATATTAAGAGATGATACTTATGTTATTTCATCTTTTTTTGCATGATTGATGACTTTTGGAGCATGGACCGCTGTAGTCCGGATTCTGATGGAAAAGGTGCTGTTTGGAGGCAAAATTCGTGAAGATCAGAAAATCCGGGAAAATATACGGAAAGTCCTATTTTTTCAGAAGACGAAGGAAGCCATAAGGACGAGTGGAGATGGCCCACAGGGGGCCCACACCACCCCCTGGTGCGGGACAACCTAGGCCACACCACCAGGTGGTGTGGCTGCCCTGGCCCACCTCTGGCTCTCCCCTTTGGCGTATATAATCCTCCTCAAACCCTAATACTGGGGGAGCAACGACAGAAAGATTCCGCCACCTCTGCGGGGCGGAAAACACCGAGAGAGAAAGATCTCTCCGGCAGACAGAATTCTACCAAGGGAATTCCTTCCCGGAGAGGGGAGATCATCGCCATCAACACCACCATAAAGCTAGACTTCGTCGGGATCATCATCTTCATCATCATCACCATCATCACCACCTGCACCATCATCACCATCTCCATATTGCTGTAACAATTGGGTTGAATCTTGCATAGTTCTTAGGGGAAACTTTCCCGCTGTTGATTACTCTTTGTAGTTGATGCTATTGAGTGAACCATTGAATTATTGTTTATGTTTAGATTCTTATACATCATTATTCCATCTCTGATCATGATCCATATGATGTCTTGTGAGTAGTTCGTTTTGTTCTTGAGGACATGGGAGTAGTCATGTTGTTAGTAGTGGAGTTGTGTTGAGAAAGATTCAATAGGTTGATATTTAAGTTGTGGTGTACTTCTTCTAGTGTTGTCATGTGAACGTCGACTACATGCCACTTCACCTATATGGGCCTAGGGGAATGCATTGTGTATTTGGCTACTAATCGTAGGGGTTTTCGGAGTGACAGAAACTCGAATCCCCGTTAGGAAACCGTTGCACAAGGGACGTATGGGTCTTAGAGTTTAAAGCTGTGGTTAGGTTTCTACCTTAATTACTTTCTTGTACTTACGGATGTTTCCAACGGGTATTATCACAAGTATGTATTAGTTGTAGGAAGGTCGGTACATTAGCACAGGTTCACCCACACAAGACTTAGCAAGCTAAAGAAGATTAATCAACTATATGAAGTGAAAGCACTTGACAGTCTTCCCACGTGTCCTCGAGAACATTTGGTCATCTTAAGTAATACAACCAGCTTATCCTTTGCTGAATAAAGGATTGATCCACTTGCTGCATTTATTCTTATTGTCTTTTATTTACTCGTACTTTATTACTTGGTTTATCAAAAATGCCTAAAAATCCGTTTGCTAAGTATTTGCAGAGAATTCCTGATCCATACCACTAGCCAGCACCTTCTGCTCCTTGTTTTGTTCGAAACTCTTGCTTATCGAAAATACTGCGATACACCCCCTATACTTGTGGGTCATCAAGACTATTTTTTCTGGCGCCGTTTGCGGGGAGTGAAGCGTTATTGGAGAGTGGAACTGGTAAAGGAAACTTCTGCTATGAGTATTGTTTAATTCTGTTAGTTTCTTTATTTTCGTTATGGATAATTCACTGAGTTTCTTATTTGGTAATGCTACTACCACTGCTAAGGTAGTAGATAAGCCACCACCTGCTGAGAAAGATGTTTTCAAAATATCTACAAGAATTATTGATCGTGTTATGGATAACTACTATGTTGGGGATGGAACTGTCCATCCCGGTGATCATTTACTCTTTATACACGAATTATGCGGGTTGTTCAAGTGTGCAGGTATTACTACATATCAAGTTAAGAAGAAGTTATTCTCATTATCACTGAAAGGAAGAGCTGAGGAATGGTATAAGCTGCTGAAGAATGGTCAAGCTCTGGAATGGGAGGAAATAGTGCCTCTCTTTTATTCAAAGTCTTATCCTCCTAGTGAGATTAATAAAGATCAGAATCAAATATACAACTTTTGGCCTCTTGATGGAGAGAGTACAGCTCAAGCTTGGGGGAGATTGAAGTTACTAATGCTCAAATGTCCCATTCATGAGGTCCCCAACATTATTATTATCAATAACTTTTATGCAAGGCTTTCTCTTCATGATAAGGATTTATTGGATGCTTCGTGTGCTGGATCATTCAATCGCATGGAAGAAGAAGCTAAATGGGATCTTCTGGACCATATTCAAGACAATGCTGAAGCTTGGGAGAATGACAAAGGAAGAAAGTCATGTATAAATTATGATTATGAATGCATTGAATCTTTTATGGGAACTGATGATTTTCAAAATATTAAAAATGCTTATGGTCTAGACTCTCAAGCTATTGCAACTTATTTTAAGGCTTTTGCTTACTACATTGAAGTTCCTAAATAGAAGTGGAATAAGTATCATGAACCTTACAAAGATATTGCTAAGAGTGTTCCTGCAAGAAATACTGAAGTTTATACTACTAATCATGTTTTACCTAAACCTTACATTGAGAAAATGCCTTTCCCAGATAAGATAAAGGAACATTCTATGATAGCTAGTATGGTTAACGAAAGTACAAATAAAGTTGTTGAACCTGACAAACAAATGGATGATGAACCTATAATAGCAAATGTGAAAGACTTTGTCACTAAATATGTAGAAGAGGGACACACTATCCTTTGTAAGGATACCTCTAATATTGTTTCACAAAGTAGTATCATAAGAACTAGTATTCCTGTGTTTTCTGTTAGAATAAGTGATCATTGTTACAATGGTACTTGTGATAGTTATATTGTTAAGTTTATGCATGATACTGAAAGATACAATGAGAGAGGGAAAAGTGTTCTTATGCATCTCAATAATATCAAGTTTCCTTGTTTTATGCTGAAAGTTTTTATGTTGCACTTCATTTGCCTTCCTTTGCTAGCAGCCTCTCGTGTCAACAATTTGTTTGCTTATAAAATTCACTTGCATAGGAAGTGGGTTATACTTAAATGTGTGTATTTTTGCTTCTTAATGCTCTCTTTCACTTCAATTCATATTCCTATGTGAGCATCATTGAAATTATCATGCCCGCCTTAATGGCTATAAAGAAAGAGCTTTTTGGGAGACAACCCAATTTATTTTTGCTTTTAGTTTGTTTTTGTTTCTTTGATTCTTGCAAGTTATTACTTCGGTAATAACCTCTCCTTATCCTTTTTGTTTGGTTTTTGTGTCAAGATCAACCTCTAATGAGAGAGAAGTAAGATTCGAGGAAGTTGCTGTCCTGAAACAGATTTTTGTGCTTCACCATAAAAATTCGTGAGAGATCTCTATATGTCGGATTGAGCTGTAATGTTTTGTGCTCCTCAGGTTGTTATTTAACTTTCGTTAGTTTTGCACTTTTTGATTTGAGCAACAGAAGATTTTCGAAAAAATTGATCTTTACCTGCTGGTCTGTTTTGACAGATTTCGCCACTCTTACATTTGCTTCTTTAATCGATTTCCTTTTTTAATTGTTTTTATGCTTTCGGAAGCAGTTGCTACAGTAGATTATGTTTTGATGGTTTTAAGTTGAAGTTGAACTCAAAAGGTTTTATCACTACACTTATACTAATGTTGCTAATGAGAACTGTGTGAAGTTTTGTGTGAAAGAAATTTCCAGGTAGTGGAGATAATGGTGTAATTAGAAAATGAAAGGTTTATGACTCAAGCAATAAGTGTATGAAGATGAAGATATTGATGTAATTTGGTTACTCCGGAAGAATCTACTAGATACCAAATTCAGAGACCTGCAGAGTCCGTTTTCGAATAGGTAATAGTTCTGGTAAGAAAAGTTCCGCGAAAATACTATCCAACTATATTTTTGTAGTTTTTAGTCAGTAAGGAAAGTTACAAAGTGAAAGAGGGATGGAAACGGAGCCAAGGTGGCTCACACCACACTGCGGCGCGGGCCCACCCTGGCCGTGCCACCAGGTGGTGTGGCCACTCCGGACTCCGCTTCCGACTCATTTTCTCCCAGTACCTTCCATTTGTTGTGAAACTTTGTATTATATAATCCCCCGGATCTTCTGAGGTTCGTATATCATGTTCTCGTCATGTTTTTTGTTTTGGCCTGTTTTGTTCAGATGTCGTTCAGAGGTTCATCTTCAAAGGATTACGAGCTGCGACACCATCATGAGCTCTATCACAATCTTGAGCGTGAATACATGGATTGGAACGGCAAGGAGGAAGTAAAGCACATGACAACAGGCATGAAGGGGCTGATACCTTCGACTCTAGATCTCAGTTCTTGCCCTGCAGCAGTGGAAGCTCTACGAGTCACTGATGAGTTATGCGACAAGTACCGAGTCTTGAGGAAGAAGGTGGATATGCTTCAAGAGGAGATTAACAGGATTTGCAAGATACTGGAAGATTTCCTCGCGCCAATCA
This sequence comes from Avena eriantha, assembly GCA_910589775.1. Taxonomy (NCBI): domain Eukaryota; kingdom Viridiplantae; phylum Streptophyta; class Magnoliopsida; order Poales; family Poaceae; genus Avena; species Avena eriantha. The sequence continues at coordinate 353,735,379 of OU342743.1, read as the reverse complement.
AGAGGATACCACCACCGAAGAAGTAATTCGTCATCAGTTTTGGCATCCCCTTGGTTTGTTCCAAGCTTGGGGGACTGTTGCGGTATCACATCACTATCTTCTATATTTTTACCTTTTTAGTAGAGTCATATCATGAATAGAGAAGTTATCATGTAGGATGGTTTGCATTATGGAAGTGTCCCCTCTCTCGTTAGATATGTATCCCTTGGTGTGAGTTGCCGTTATGGATTATTAATGAGTAGTTCTATCATTTACTCTTTTGCATAACTTATATTAGTTTTCAATTCGTGGTTATATGATTGATCTTGTTTGTTAGTATTGGTATCACTTTGGGATCATTGTGTTAATTTAGTTGGTTTTGCCAAACCTGGCTTGGTCAGTAGCAACACTATTTTTGAGAGTTGAATGAAAAAGATAAAAGTACTCTAAAGAAATATAATTTCATCATCTTTCTTTCTTCATTTACTCATAAGTTTAGTATTCTCTTGTTAAGATCTTTTGTTCTTCCAAGGAAGATTGCATGTTTGTTTTTATCATTTGTATGTTTGTTTGTTTCCTTCAACTCTTATACTTGCTACCCAGCCTTGGTAGCCAAAAACCTGTACAGAGACGGGATTCTTCTCGTGCATCCAATCCTTAAACCAAAACCTATGCCATTTGTGTCCACCATACCTACCTATTAGCACTATTGCTATTCCAAGTAAATTCTTGCTATTATCTACCTTCTAAATTAAACTTGTTATGTGAAAATTAGTGATTAAAGCTCTCACGAACTTGATGGCACACTTTACTTTCTTGCATTTAATAAACTTGAACCATTGTGCCCATCTATGCTGTGTATATGCTTGCGCTTTGTAAGTTGTGAATTAGCAGAACCATGCAGTCATGGGGAACGCTTTCAACATTGCATTGGTACTTTGTACCTAGTTGATATCATGTTCTTTTGTCTATGGATGTCGTCGGTGTGAAATGAAAGGGGAGCCTGTAAGTCCATGGAGTTATGCATGTGTGTTAGAGAAACGCCTGGGCCGCTGGTCTAATCCATGTTGTCATGGTGGAAACCTACAGCGTAACCATAATGAGCATCTATGAAGCATTCTTCTTATAAAAAAAGAGAGTGAGATTGAGAAAAAGAGAAAAAAAGAGATATGAGAAAAGAGGAAAGAAAGAGAAAAAGCACCATTTTCCCATGGTAAATAAGAAGATTGCTGAGATGCTTGTTATATGCTTGCCTTGTCATTTTGATATGGGGATTCTTTTGTATCATCGGGCAAGGGGTACCCCATTGGCAGTTCTCCGTGATACACATGTGCTTACTATGACAAGAACTTACCGGTGACTAAACTTGACTAGCATGAGGAGCGACCCTCGTATTCAAGGGACAGGAGATTTTCAATTTACAACTTGTCAAGCATATCCTCATATTTGATCACTTTAACCTTAATCACCTAAAGATGCCTGTGATAGGGGCAATGAGAGCTGAAAGCTAATAAGTATCATAATTTTTGGGAGCTCTTTATGAAACTTGAAATCCCTGCTTCCCTCTGCAAAGGGCCCTTATTTTACTTTTTAGCTCAGTCAATAAACCTATTCCCTTCTATCTCAGCAAGCATTTTGAGTTGTTGTGTTTCATTCATTCATATGATGATTTATTCAATCATGTTTCTTATGTTTCTTGTTTTGCACATTGCTCTTATCTTGGTGACTACTACTTTGAAAGCTATCATTAAAAACCAGTTATTTGTGAACTCCAGCAAATTATCAACTATTCTGCGACCATCAAGCTGGACTTCATCGGGATCATCATCTCCATCCCGGAGAGGGGAGATTGTTGCCATCAACACCACCATCAAGCTGGACTTCATCGGGATCATCATCATCACCATCATCACCACCAGCACCATCATCACCATCTCCATATTGTTGTAACAATTGGGTTGAATCTTGCATAGTTCTTAGGGGAAACTTTCCCGGTGTTGATTACTCATTGTAGTTGATGCTATTGAGTGAACCATTGAATTATTGTTTATGTTTAGATTGTTATACATCATTATTCCATCTCTGATCATGATCCATATGATGTCTTGTGAGTAGTTTGTTTTGTTCTTCAGGACATGGGAGTAGTCATGTTGTTAGTAGTGGAGTTGTGTTGAGAAAGATTCAATAGTTTGATATTTAAGTTGTGGTGTACTTCTTATAGTGGTGTCATGTGAACGTCGACTACATGACACTTCACCTATATGGGACTAGGGGAATGCATTATGTATTTGGCTACTAATCGTAGGGGTTGCCGGAGTGACAGAAAGTCGAACCCCTGTTAGGAAACCGTTGCACAAGGGACGTATGGGTCTTAGAGTTTAAAGTTGTGGTTAGGTTTCTACCTTAATTACTTTCTTGTACTTACGGATGTTTGAAACGGCTATAATCACAAGTATGTATTAGTCGTAGGAAGGTCGGTACATTAGCACAGGTTCACCCACACAACACTTAGCAAGCTAAAGAAGATTAATCACCTATATGAAGCGAAAGCACTTGACAGTCTTCCCATGTGTCCTCGAGAACGTTTGGTCATCTTAAGTAATACAACTGGATTGTCCTTTTCTGAATAAAGGATTGGGCCACTTGCTGCATTCTTAGTGTCTTTTATTTAATCGTACTTTATTACTTGCTTTATCAAAAACAACTAAAAATCCGTTTGCTAAGTATTTGCAGAGAATTCCTGATCCATAGCACTAGCCAGCACCTTCTGCTCCTTGTTGGGTTCGACACTCTTACTTATCGAAAATACTACGATACACCCTCTATACTTGTGGGTCATCACAAGTCGTGGTCACAGCGGCCACAAGAGGAGGAGGCGGCACCAACCAGCACCATCACGCCACCAACAAACCAGGGCAGCGCCAAAAGTGCAGCGGAGTACCACATCATTGGCAACGGTGCAAACCCTAGGCACCAGATAGAGGAGCGCGACCAGAGGAGGGATCGAGCATCAAATCAAGCTGGGACAGTCGATGTAGCTGTTGGGCCACGTAGAGATAAACAAAACGTTTTCCCTATGCGGTGATCCCAAGATCTAGCTCAGGTAGAAGGCCACGAGGATTACCACTATACTCGCAGTTGCGGAATTGATGAAGCACGTCGCTTGATGCAGTGCAGTCCTCGCGATCCGTTCCGGTTCCACGATTCACCATCCGTACTTTCTTCACGATCGTCGAAGTGCTGAACGTACAACACCTCCGCTGGTATCCAAACGTACGAGGAGGAGCGCCGGCGATGGACTGCTAGGTCCGGTACGGCGGCAATAGGACGGACTGGGGCTAGGGTTTCCAACACATGGAATGACCTAACCTTGTGCTCTAAGCACCTGCGCCCCAGCTTATATAGGGAGTGAAAGTGGGCTCCACTCACTTGTGGCCCATTCACTAAAAGGCTTATATTAGCCACAGCAAGTCTCACTTGCTGACTAAGTCATGTCTCTATTTGGGTCCAACCCAAATAGGTTTCATGTTTGGGTCTAACCCAAACTTGCTCCCGCTCTTAAGTGTGTGACCCGACAGGCTCATGGTAACCCGGACACGATTCCGAGTCTCACTCGTGATCGATCAGTTGGTAGCGGCTCCTAGCAGAACGTGCCAACTCCCAAGTACCAATAAGTCATGACGACATACCTTCCAATGCGACTTTCGTCTGAGTCCCTTTTGCCTCACGATATACCTTGTCGGACTATAGGCAAATGATCGTCATCCCTTAAATAGTCCGACTCTCTTTCTCGATCCGAGATAAGTGATTCATCCGACTAACTCTTAGTCGGTTGCTTCGGTTAACACTTAATCCGAGACGCGCATGCCCATGCTTTCCGAATCATATCTTCCGAGAGGGCCCAGAGAATATCTCTCCAGATGGAGGGGCAAAATCCCGTCTTGGTTATTCACATCACGCAGCTTGATTCTCAGTCAACCCGAACTCCGCCTTTATAACTGCCCAATGACGGAACAGTGTTTGACAGAACCTAAGTCGGAGATCCTCAACTCGGATTGTGTAATAACCTCAGGTCTAAAGATTACATTGATTGAGACATGCAAATGACGACTTGAACGTTGCATCTCAATATGGGTTAGTCCGACTCGCTAAACTCTTTAGCCGAATCCGTGTAAGTCGGAATAGCATCTCCATGCCCATGACAAGTGGAACCTAGTCATCTGCCGACTTTCACATTGGTCTAAGTTGTGTGTCCGGCACAACCTCAATGACCAAGGACAATTAGTATGAACAACATGAATATGTAGTTCCACAATCAAATCACATATTCGATGATACATATCAGCAGTTCATACATGGACCATAACCTTATGAATACACAGGAATATCATCATACATGATTGCCTCTAGGGCGTATTCCCAATAGTAGCATCATCGACTGCGTCATATCGCACATCGGCAGTGGCTGGGATCGAGCGGAGGCAGCGACGGCGACGTCGGGTCGCCATAGAGGGGAGAGAAAGGGGCGAGCATGAGCGAGAGATAGCGAGAGGGGGTACTGGGCTAGTAGGGGCCAGCCTAGTGAGCGGGTGTGGGTTTGACTCCAACCCACTAGGTCGAGCCGGGTTGGGCTAGCCCAATGCGCCAGGCCTAGGTTTTAATAAAAGAACTTGAATTAATAATATCTAAATTACAATAATACCCCTAATGGTATTTTGACCCTAGGAAAATAAATAAAAATCCTAAAAATATAAATTATATCTATAAATGTTCATAAAAATGTGACCTATTCAATAAAAATACTAACTTGTATTTTAGAATCACAAAACTAACTTAATTAATTTTAGGACAATTTCCTACATGAAATTTTCTAAAATGAAGAATAATACTTAAAAATAAATAAAAATCATTTATAACATCTTAAAAAAATACTTTATGTAAGAAAAATACTCAAAAATATTTTAGCATAATAAAACTTAATTTAAATATTTTAGTGTAAGAATTCCTTTAAGGAATTTCCTAAAAATAAAGATAATACTTAAAAATAAGTAAAAAACTTTTTTAGATTCTCAATAAATACTAAATGGAAGGAAAATACTAATTTGTACTTTAACCTAATAAAATTAGAATGTGTTTTTGAAAACACTTATTCCTTAATGGAATTTTATTAAAATAAGAGTAAGACTAAAGAATACATAAAAGCCAATTTTAAGAACTTGAAAATGTGCATTTTACTATAAAAATGCTAACCATGCTATTTGTAAAGGTTTTAAGATTTATAAAATAAAGATCTTTAGTTGTCTTTTTTATTCAAAGGAACTATTTGATTTGTCATAAGATAACTCTCCAACATTATCCCGAAGTAAAAGCAAATATATGATCCTATAACATGTTGTTTCTAAAAGATCCCTTGAAGTGTAAAATACTAAACCTAAAACAATGAGTACGGTTTATAATAAAACCTAAGTGAAAATTACTAATTACTTAATACTCCTTTAGAGTCTTAAATCAACTATAACCAATAAGTTCAATCCAACCTTTAGCATCATTCACTTATATTGATGGTGAATGATCGCATCTCTCAAACCTTACCTAACATGACTTTAGAGCATAATAGGAGTTCAAAAAATCATATAATGAGATCAACATATCTCATAAATTAGCTTTAACTCTATAATCTACTTAGCATTGACTTGCTCAGTTTAGAGTCATAGAGAAATACTCAATACCTATATAAATCCATCTTCAATTATATCAAAGAAAACTCTTAAACTCGACAACAATATAAAATTACTACATCCTAATCCAAGTTATCTTCTATAGTTAACTTTTGTCTGTTACTTAACCTGCGAGAAGCACATTAATGTAAGATCATTAGAAAGATTCAAATAACCATCGATTGTATTCTGAGAACACTAAAAATTGTTTTAATTATAGAATAACTATTTCCTTCAAAAGTTATTCGTTTTGCCACTTCCAACAAAAGCTTTAGTCATTCTACTAACCGCCACCCACTTGAAATATGATATCCTTAAAAGTGCTTACCAATCAACATCTACTAACAACTTTTGTTGTACCTTACTTTCATCACTTATCAATTACTTTTAGAAGCTTAGTAGGTATTTATTTGTAGCGTAAAACTTGACTATAACACAACTCTTTCATAAATCACCCAACCTAATCCATAATTAAACATGGGGATTTACTTTGGTATTTATACAAAATGCATATCATTATCTATGCATAATAGCATATTGCTTCTTTAAACATTAGTCCTTAACGGACCAATGATGTTATTTTCAGATATTGGAGTTTATACCGACTAGAAGACCTTGACTACATAATCTTGTAGTCAAAAGTCCAGTTCACACTTGCTGATGTCCTTTGGTTATTTTCTATCAAGTATTTGCAAACTAATATTGTTATCACCTGCATTTAGAAAAGGAGGATAGAAAACAATATTTTCATAATTGACTTGAACTAGTGGTTACTGATCCAGGATGATCAGATAATCTATTATGACTGGCAATGGAAACACCATTGTTAGGGAATGTATCATCTAGGATTTATCAACAAATTTCGCTAGTGATTCTTGTGCCATATAATATGCGTTAACCATGAGATCTAGAATGGATCTAGGTAAGTCATCTAGATCTTCTCCCTTTCATGTGCCAATAGACGACCTTATCATGAGGCTGTAGATCCCATACAACAATCTAGCACGTACATGGGTGAGACCCCTTAGTACTCCATGATATGAGTGTCTAGAGTCTTCGAGGGACATGATCTACCACTTTAGTGGGGGTTGCTAGGGACATTATCTTCTTACAAAGTCTTCGAGAGGCTACCAGAGTTATATCTGCCTGCAAGGGGGTTAATAAAGGTAGATATGCTTGGAGCATCATGTTATCACATGGGGTCGCGGAGCGGGATAGTGATCGTTTTGGGTTCTTATGATGGGCCTCACACCAAAGGAATTCTGAATGGGAAAGTATGCCCGGATGTGCAACAAGGATAAGGATCTCTCATGGGTAAAGCAACGCACCTCTGCAGAGTGTATAAAAGTGTGACATGTTACTCCCTATTCCAAGAAGGAACTACGAACACTACAGGAAAGGAAATCCACAAAGTTCTAATCAACCTATGAAGGCTGACAGAGATAGCTTTTCGGAATAAAAGCAACCTTTGAAGAAATGTTTACAAAAACTTGCATAACCTATGACCTTTTGGTTTATGGTTATAGTTAGTGCATTAAACACTCCTTTTTCGTGAACTTGCTGAGTATGCTCGTACTCAACCGTACCTTCTTAAACCTTGCTAGATTCTGGAGCACTCAATGGCAAACCTAGGAGCTGAAATACCTTGAAGAATTGAAGATATCCAAAGGAGATCAACGGGGTAGCGTATAAATAATCTTAGAATCCAGAACCTACTTCTGTAGAGAATTGTTGTAGCAGCAATCGCAAGCCGTAGTTATATAGTAGTAGTATTTCTAGCATCGACTTTGAGTTGCTATTTTTGGTACTCTTTTGTAAATTATAATCCTCGTTATGTCGAGGTAGTTCTTTGGATCTTCTGTAATGTGATATATGTAATCAAAAGACATGTTTTGTACCTGTGATGTTTATATTGTGCCATTGTGAGGTATGTAATACTAGTGAACGGTGTTTCATTGGTGTTATGTCAACGACTATAGTGTACTACATCATACAGTGGTATGATTGGTCACCGCAGCATCCGACCAAATTTGACTCACCACTCATAGAAGTTCTGGATGTATTCCCAGCTGGACAAAACCCTACCTCAAATTATTGGTAGAAGGAAAATTACTCGAAGACGCAGTTCTGAGCAAACAGATTTTTCGATGAGCGAAATACTACATAGTAGTAAGTGGGGAGCTCTATAAGCGGAGTGTATATGGGGTTTTCTAGCATTGTGTTTCTCTAGAAGAAGGATTGGAGATCCTAAGGGAAATCCACGAATGTGAATGCGGACATCACGTGGCAGCCAAATTTTTAGTGGCAAAAGCTTTTCAACATGGATTTTTATGGATTATAGCTAAGGAAGATGCCGACAAGCAAAGGCTGCCAAAAATAAGCCAAACAAGCCCATGTTCCTGCTGATCAGCTGTGAACAAATTCGATTACAAAGCCCATTGCAGTATTGGGTCTTGACATGGTAGGATCGCTTAAACAGGCTCCAAGTGGATTTACTCACCTACTTGTGATGGTTGATAAATTTATAAAATGGATTGAGGCTGAACCCATCACAAGTGGTGATGGAGTTATAGCCAAAATATTCATCGAGGACGTCATAATCCGTTTCGGCTATCTACACAGCACTATTACAAATAACGGGAGTAACTTTTCAATGGGAGAACTTTCCGAGATTTGCGAAGATCAAGGGACCCGACTCGATATCGCATCAGTCGCACATCCACAAGCCAATGGACAAGTCAAAAGGGCTAGTGGTTTAATTCTTCAAGGCCTCTGTCCTAGGCTCGAAGCACCACTTTATCATGCTGCGGGGGCTTGGGTGGATGAATTGTCGTCTGTTGTATGAAGTTTATGAACTACTCCTAATAGGTCAACCAGATATACACCTTTCTTCTTGGTCTTTAGCGCAGAGGTAGTTCTTCCGAGTGATATTATCCATATTTCTCCCTGAGTCGTTGCGTACATCAAGGAAGATGCCGAAATTTCTCGACAAGATGACCTTGGTCTACTCGAGGAAGTTCACGTCATTGCTGAGAAGAGATCTACAGCCTATCAATAGAAGTTACGCAAGTATCATAGTTAGAGAGTCGAAAATCGGTCTTTTACAAAGGGCGATCTAGTTCTCCGACTTGTGCAACAAAGAAAGCACAAACTTTCCCCAATTTGGGAAGGGCCCTTTATGGTTAGTAGAGTATTGCACAATGGTTCATACTGTCTAACGGACATGAGGCCAGACAAAGAAAGACATGCTACTAGGAAGAGAAAGAGAGCTAGAGGCACTACAAATTCGGATGAATTAGACCATCCATGGAATATTGCTCAGTTGTGTCCCTTTTATTCTTATATTTTCTTTCTTTGTAATCATATCAATGTACATGTTCAAAGTGAAATAAAGTTTTGGTCCCCCTCAATGTTTTTACTGAGAAGTTTTAAGTACCATCTTATTTTTGACTGATCATGTCATAGTCGAAAATCCTAGGATACTTGAATGTACTTTATGCTCATGATTGTTCTGGTTAGATTTTTGATTCTAAATAAAAGATAACTTCGGGTGTAAGTCTCATTTTCTGTTTATACTTTGGCTTTTCTCCAATTGCTTATACGCGGGTATTTTCTGAGTAGTGAATTGTTCGTACTGGAGGCTGGATTTGTTGTCGGGTTTAAACTGGTTTAGTAACTGAACTCCATTGCTCGACAAAGTTTACATGCTAAAGGTTTGACGTCTCTCGAAAGGGACGAGGTAGAAAGACAGATAAACAATAAGCACGAACAAAAGGTGCTTAAGTATTTTTCAAGCACAAAACTAAAACAAACGTGCTAAGAGTAAAGCATCAGTTCTTACACAGCAGCAGCACGAAATAGATAGTTTAACTATTACATCAAGCATGTTTTAGAATAATGCAAAGTTTTTCTAGCAAATCTTATGTTGAGGGTGAAGGATTTGCCGACTCACTGGTGCTACCACCCAAGTCACCCTAATCTTTCTCCAAGACGAGGATGTCGGACTTAGTCTCTTCGTCATCATCGTCGAGAATTTCTTCATCTTCTGCTAGGGGGATTGGAGGCACTTCGACGGATTTGAAAAATGGCTTCTCATAATTGGTCGCATCAGCCACGTGGCAAGTGTATCCGGCACAAGAATCCCATATCTTGCCAATGTTCTTAAGCTTGCCATCTTCATCAATAGTCGAATAACCCTTGGTAACTTGATAGATTTCCATGTTGCCATGGTAGCTCATTACCATAGAGAGGGAATTCTGTACCGCTGTGCGGGGTAGGACATTTTCCAATCCTCGACCATCTAAGGGATATCCTTTGATTTGTCATGCACCTCAAAAGCAGGCAACTTTTCTAAGTTAGAGAGATTAACAGTCTCACCAATCTCTTCAAGAGATTGGCGTAAATCATGAAGCAAATCTCCGACTGCGACAAGCCGGCTAGTGCGTGGCTCAGACGAAGATGAATCCAGGAGGTTGAGAGGCCTTGAAAAAGGAGCAATATTAACAAAATCTGACAAAAAAAGTCAGAAAACCAGAAAATGAGACGAAATGGCAGCAAACATACCAAAGATAGCATCATCTACTTTTTATCCTCTGCAGACTCTAGAGTTCATCCCGAAGGGCTTGAGTGGTATCCTTTTTCCTATCCATCTCTTCTTTCAAATTCCAAGATCACCTTATCTTGGCGAGTAATGGTTCGGTCGCGTTCCTCGGTGGCCATGTTGCTGGATTCAAGTATACTGATGACATTGCGTTCATGGTCCACCTGCAATTTTTCAAGTTGCTCGCGTAGACTGGCATTCTCAGATTCTAAGGCATGAAGTTTTCAGCTTGCTCCACAAGTTTGAAGGATTGAGTCAACAAGCCTGGAGTAAGAAGGATAAAGTTAGTCGAATTGGCAATTCTGCTATAGCATAAAATCCTAGAAGAGGTAGTCAGAAAACTTACTATTGGCTTCATATTCTCAGCTTTAAGCTAGGTATTTTTCAAGTCAGAGAGCCTTGACCTCTCTTTACTTGTTACAGATGTTCTACAGTAATTCCTGGTTGTAAACATTAACTTTCTGTAAGTCAGAATTGTAACCAGCATCAGAATTCTACTAAGACTCGGGCTATTATTTTAACTAAGTTAAATTTTAGCACGAGCCTTGGGGGCTACACTACTTCGTTCTTTGGCATCCTATGAACGAATAAACTCGGATTTCTAGTTATATCCAACTTCATGCTTAGGGGGGATATGATATAAGTATAGTAAAAAGAGTCAAAAAATGACTAACGAAATGCTCATATTGCAATTTGTTGAGGATGTTGTTGATTTCAGCAGAAACCTTCTCGGTCAGAGTTAAAGGGATGATAGGTAGAGGCGTAAATGCAGCGGCCTTTAACTTTTCATCGTGGAGACAAACTTGATCCAGCAGATCAGCGAGTTTCACATCTTCAGCTTCCTGAGCCTCTTCCTTAGCAGTAATAGTCCTGGTATCGAGGCAGTTCAGGGCAAGCTTCCGAAGTTCTTATGCACTTTTCCTCGTGAGTCCACCAGGGATCTTTAGAGGATCGTCAGAGAAGATTTTATCTGAGGGGTCATTACCATTACAAGGTTCGCCCTTATCAGTTCCTGAGTCACTCATGGTGACGTCGGGTTGTGAACCAAAGTTCACTGGCTCTTCAGATTGAGCCACAACATCCTCAGTGCACAGAGATGGAATATCCTCTTGCATTGATGATAGCTTTGGGTTGGGATTCAGAGGTGCAGCAGCAGGTGAAGCCAAGGTTAACTTTTGCTGACGTAGAGTCTTCCCCAGCTTTTCCTTTCCTTTAATCAATGGTTTAGCTCTAGATAATAACATATTAAGATCTTTATAACCTAGAAAGAATACGAATGAAAATACAAAGTTTGATGGAAGAACTTACTTCTTGACAACTGGCATTGTTTGTGGGCTAGCTGAGACAACTAGAGTTTTACGCTTCTAGGTAATTGTTTCTGGTAGCACTTCAAGTTCTTCATCCTCCTGAGGAGTTGGATCCTCTAGTGTATATCCCTTGAGAGGAGACAGCTCCAACTTGGGGAGTTCAGCAAGATGAAAGTCAAAATATCTCAGAATTGAAAATAAAACATATACAGATAAACAAGTACAAGAGGGATCAGTCAAAAATCTTACAGGGGCCAAGGGGTTCTCTACTATAAACATAGGCATGGAAATCTCCGGAATTTTCTACTCACTCCTTGATCAATCACTTGACCCGGGTCTCGTATTCCTTGGTGGAAATTGGGGTATGGCTCACTCTCAGGCTGTCTTTCTTGTTATTGGTGATCGTATGCATCAGTCGGTCCCCATGATATTGCAGAGGCTGAATCCAACGAGCTAGCCAGCAATGGACTAAGTCGAATCCCATCAAACCTTTATTCTTCATCAAAAACTCGATTCGCCTCTTGACGTGCATCAGGTCTTCGGACAGAGTTGGTGCCTCCGCATCCCAGGATTCCTATTGGGTGGTGGAACCATCGACAAAAACATGCAAGCTTTTTGGATTGCTAGGAGCCGACCTATTCTTATGATAAAAAAAGGTGGCATGCCACCTCTTCACTGATTCACTAGCTATGACCTTGGGAAAGACCCGGTATCTCCCAGGGACTAGTTTAAGGGTTCCAGTATTATATGGAACACCGGCAATGATATAATTTTCCTAGTACTAAAATAGTACCATAAGAAAGTAAGACTTGGCTTAATTTCGAGGTAGCCCTCACAAAGAGAGACATGGGCTCTTAGCTCAAGAATATAATTTGGAGGAAGATTATGGAGTTGCACGCCATAATAGGAAATTACCTCAGAGAAGAACTCTGTTGGTGGAAAGCTCAAACCTCAATCCAGATGGGTCTCGAAGTGAACTAGCTCATCGTCGTGGGGAGCGGCAAGAGGCTCTTTGTAGTCGCTCCACCACTCACCGGCGTGGAGAAGACCCTCCTCCTCGATACCTCAGAGCTTCTCATCATCTAGTATGTAGGGGATCCAGACCCTACGGTATTGCTTATCGTCTGTCGCCGCTGACATCGCCATGCTGCTAGAACATGATGCTTCAGCCATCTTGCTGGAGGAATGACCTTGGGTGGGCGGCAGTGTTGGAATTAGGGGCAGAGAGAAGGGAAGATGGGGCGATGGTTTTTCTAGGGGAGAAGGAAGACGAGGGCATAGGTGGAAGGAAAAATGAGGAGATTTTTTCCCCTTATAAACCCCATCTGCACCAAGATTATCGTGAAATTGCAATATTAATGCCATGTGTCACGGAACGGGCAGAGCAGCTTCCCTGCGAAGGATAGGCCACCTCGATTTCTGCATTCACATTAAAACGGTGCCCCAGTTCCGCGCATTGCGAACCCACCAATGGTCACACTGATAGAATATTTGTCAGTGATAAGACTTTACCTGGAATTACGTCGGGTTGTGTCACACACCAGTTCTCAGCTGAGTTTGAAATCGAGCAGGGAAAAACCTTGATGGGATATTAACAGGTCCGACTTATTTTGAGACTCGGATCCTACTTTTTATTTTGGAGTTTTAGGAACCCTTCAAGATTCTACAGCAGAAGAAGAATCAGGCTAGATGATGAAATTTGACTTTGGATCTCGGAGGCTTCCGGGGGCTAGTGTTGGGGATATACTTTTCGTGTATACCCACTGTGACTCGCTGACCAGGGTGGCCCACTTTGGGTTAGAGCTATGCTTCATGGGCGGCCTAGTTAGGGAGCCAAGTTGGAAGCCCATCCGGCTACGAGAAGGCTCAGAAGAATTACCGACTTCGGCATGTAGGAATACTCATAGTCCAAGATGTACTATGTAACCAACTCTGTATCGTAGCCAGATAGGACTCTCCCGTAACCCTAGGACAGGATGACTATATAAGCCGTCCTAGGGATCGGCCATTAGGGAAACCAATCACAACAACCTCAACTCGCATAGGTGAAACCTCTCTTGTAATATGTACTTCCGGCTCTATCGCATTACTGGATTGCTAGTAGGAGTAGGATCCCTCCAATGCAGGCGGATTCAAACCTAGGTAAGCTTGTGTGCTCACCATCCCGGACGATCGTACATTTCACACCCCACATCTTTCCCCTCCCTGGGGACCCCCATGGCATCCTTGTCTTCAATCTGATGACAACATAGGTTCATCCTCCTTACATGATTCGACCAGATCCGGTGGAACATCGCCCTTGTTATGTCGTCTTCTTCCTCGATGCTAGCCTGGATGGTGAGGTTTAGAGTGGCAGATCCAACAAGCTGCAGGCAAGTTGCGTGGAGGCTACTACCTTAGCTTGAATAAAGGTGGTGGTCCTAGGGTTCCAATTCGCACCAAGATGATGATCTATCGGATGTCTGTCCCCACCGATCTCGCAGGTCTGTCGTTTTCTGGAAGGCTCCACCAGCGAACGCCACTGGGTGATTCATGCTTGAATAACTAGAAGTGTGACAATCAATCCAATTCCTCTAGTTAAATCTTAGTCTGCCAAGGAACACTTGAATATTTTATAATAGCAAAATTAATTAAGAGAGATCATGTCACAAGTAGCATAACAGTGAAGTGTCTTATTGACACCCACATTAAAAAATCAAGACTATCAAAACACTACTATTCCAATCATTGTCTTTCAAGAAAATTAGTAGAGTAGTAACGAGACCATTCCAAAGACAGTTTTGTGTGGATATTTATTTTTCAAGGGTAATTCTCAACAATGAGCATTGAGTGATTCTTTTAACAAATGGTTTGCATGGCCTTCAAGAGTACCATTACTTTTTCCCATTGCGATGACAAGTGCCACCCATGTCCTCAACTCATAGCCAAAATCAGGGGTTGTACCAATGATCGTTCGTAGGCTAGTGGAGTTGTTCGCATCCAAACGTGTGCATAAAAAACATATAAACTTTTTAAATATTATCACAGTTTGATCCAAAAGGTTAGCTTTGGCATGAATCACAAGGTTAGCTTTGGCATGAATCGTCAAGTCTATCAAAACATCTATGGGGTTAAGTATCTTCAAATGTATATCGTAAGATAATCACTCACCAAACAAGTCATAAATTTGAGACATTTTCTTGTTGTACCTATTTGGAAATATTATTTCCAAGGAAAGACTCGCTTAACTACAAGAACTAGAGCAAAAGATTCCACAACTACTTACCCATGCAAATAAAACGCTTTACTCTTACTATTTTGAATTACTCCCACTAGGATATCATCTTAGTAAATAACTTAGCTAAGATAAACAATTCAAATTTCTAAAATGGGACACATAGGACATACCTCACATGAGTGACTTTATTTTTCTATTCCTTATGGCGATCTGTTCCTTCAAAACTCAAGTTAAAATCACTCTCATAATAATATTGAAGCAAGGAGGCAATAGGAAAATCCACTTTTGTGAAAAAGGATAAAAGGAAAACTCTTTTTGTATTTTTTAGGATGGGGATTTAAAGAATAGAAAAACATGCGACCAAGCAAGAAACTAAGAAAAGAAAAACAAACGAAAAATAAAATAAAACTAAAAAGAAAGAAAAAGCAAAGTGTTGGAACAAGCCAACACGAGTGTTTCAAAGCTCACAAGGAGCTGAAGTACAACCTCATCATTACACAAATATAAATGTCGAGGGACAAATGCCCAAGCTCAGGCTTTTGCAAGCCCTTTTGTTGCTCATTGTGGTGGTGGTGGTGGATATCTCCCAAGTGTGATTGGCTGCTCCAATTGGTGAACTGGGTTGAGAGGTTCGCAGTAGCATCTCGAAGGTTGATGGATAGGTTGCTCATATTCTGGATGCTTCCTTCGAGAACATAAATACATCAAAGGTGGTGTAGTAATTTTGTGGATGCATATCTTGTTCGGGTACCTCTTGTTCTACTTCTTCATCTTCTCCTTCTTCATCTGCGGGTTCTTCTTGTTAGGGTAGACTTGCTTCAACCTGCACGTCAAAACACAAACATCCATTCTCGATAGAGAACAAACCATTAGGCAAAGGAGCTAGGATCAAGTGATCCTCTCTAGGTATATCAAGAAAGTATCTACCATTGGATTTAGAAATCATACCACAAGCTCTTAGAGTATAGAAACCGAGACGGTGCTCTCCTACGAATGGATGGATATTACCTATGTTGACTTGAAGTCCATGTGTAAGAATGGTGACAACTCCTCCTCCACATATGGGACCACGAGATTGAAGAGCCTTATGATTAAGATAGAATAATAGAAGAGCACCCAAATTTGGTGTCAAGTTAAACTTTGGAATAGAAGCTCTTGTGAGGATCATCATATCCTCCTCGTTGACTCAAGTAAACTCACCACGTGCCTGCAAAGTATTAGCAATAACATAGAACAAATAACTAATAGCAGGGTGATCAATTTGGTTTCCCTTGGGAATGTTTCCACAAATTTTCATTCTACAAAAGTAGTCCAAGCGTGATGGATAAAGAACAAAGGTAGTGGAGCATATGTCGGTGGTTGTGTTGGCAAACCCAAAATAATGAGCCCATAGGTTGAGTGTCAAGGAATAATCATGGTTCATAAGGCGGAAGGTGATGCGACCAACTCCTAGCATATGCTCCTCGGAGCAGTACTGTGAACTCACTGTATGCGTTAAGGTACTAAGGAACTCAAGTGTCAAGCGGTGATATGTGGCTTTGTCCTGAAAAACAAAGTGATACAAACCAACATCGTTGGAAAGGAAATCAAAATCATGATGAATGACCATTTGGTTGAGGATGTAAGGGCACGCCTCCTTGGTGGTCTTGATCTCTCGATGCTGGAGACGGTTGAAACGAGTGAGCTGAAACTCCTCGGTGAACCTGATGCCAAATGACTCGGGGGTAAGCATATCAACGGGTGGTGCAGCTTGTTACGCAACCACTGCACATGTACGGCTCCTCGTATTCATCTAAAACAAAAATAAAACTAATTAAAAACATTATCCAATAGAAACATAGTATAAGTGATCCTCTACACTTCTTACAAAATAAACTCCTCTAAGAACAAAACTAATCAAGATCATAATAATGATTAGCTCAAGAACAAGACCTAAGTCTAGATTTATAATGGTGAACGATTGATCAAGATTTTGATGCAAATAAGCTATATATCGGAGGAGAAACATACCTTAGATCGATTGGGTGCGAGGAATCGAAGAAAGAACGAGCAGAGTTGAAGATCCAATGGAGGTAGTTTGGAGTTTGTAGAAAGAATAAAGAGGAAATTGTGATTTGGGATTTTAGGTTTACCTCTCCCTAGGGTTGATGTCGTGGCTGAGTACGTGGTACGGGCAGGCGGTACGGACAGAGCCCGCCCGTACCAAGTGACTTACCGTGAGGTTGAAGTATCCGTCTGGCCATGCACTTGGTACGGGCACGCGGTATGATCGGTCGCTGTAGCACCCTAGGAAAACCACTACTAGAAAATTGTCTGTTATTTTATTTTGTGAATCATCATGACATCATGCATATTTTTTCCTCTAAATATTTTTGCCAAAAGCCTATTTTGTTTTCTAATTAGTCCAGTTCTTTAATTTCAAATTAGAAACCTGTTCTTTTGCGATATTTTGTTTGCCTAAACACTATTTACAAAAGTATTTTATAAAAAATAAAACAAATAAGTAAAAATAAAAATATTTAGTGGGGGAGGCAGCCAACCGCTAGGCCCAAAAGCCAATCAGTCGGCTACCTACCACCCCACACAGGCCCTAACCCTAATCCACGTGTCATGAGCTCACACCCACACGCCCGCCGTCGCAAGCCACACTCACGCACTCCACCTGCCGCTGCCAGCACCTACACACACACTATGCACCTGGTTGGACACACACACAAAGGCACACACACAACAGTGCACACAACCAAGCACGCACTCAACGCATACTAGATGCACGGTGGACACACAACGACCCAGTCCCACACGAACCGGTCGATCCCCACCAAGGCACCACCCAATCGAACCCCACCTACCTCTCGATCCCCATCCTATATCCCTACCAACCCCATTGATCTCCCTGCTCACGTTCGACTAAGACCCCGACGCCGAGATCCTCGCTCGCTTCCTCCACACCATCGGCAACCACCTCCTCTTGCTAGTGTCCCTCTGCAGCTCTCTATCCCCCGACATGCACCCTTCCATGAGTGCCTCTCCTCGCCGTCGGTCGCCCTCCTCTCTGCCCCACTACAGGTCATCGATGCCCCCCTTGCTGACCTCGCCCCGAGGTCGCTCAAGGCCCGATGTTGGGGATATACTTTCCAGGTATCGTCACTGTACCTCACTGACCAGGGTGTCCCACTTCGGGTTAGAGCTTTGCTTCACGGGCGATCCAGTTAGGGAGAAGAGACGGAGTCCAGTCCAGCTACGGGAAGGCCCAGAAGACTTACCGACATAGGCCCATAGTGTTACTTGTAGTTCAAGATGTACTCTGTAACCGACTCTTAGTCGTAGCCGGATAGATCTCTCATGTAAACCCTAGGCCGGATATCTATATAAGCGGTCCTAGGGAGAGCCTTTAGGGCACACCTCAATAGTCTACAATCTCAACTCTCACAGGCGAAACCCTTGTAATCTATATTCCGGCTCTACCGTATTATTCGATTGCTAGCAGGAGTAGGATCCGTCCAAAGCCGGCGGATTCGAACCTGGGTAAAGTTATGTGCTCACCGTCCCGGAATACCGTACGTCTGATACGTCCATTTTGTATCACTTTTCTATATCATAATTCACTGATATTCATTGATATATTTCATATTAAGAGATGATACTTATGTTATTTCACCTGTTTTTGCATGGTTGATGACTTTCGGAGCATGGATCGCTGCAGTCAGGATTCTGATGGAAAAGGTGCAGTTTGGAGGCAAAATTCACGAAGATCCGAAAATCCAGGAAAAATACATGGAAAATCCTATTTTTCCAGAAGACGAAGAAAGGCAGAAGGGGAAGCGGAGATGGGCCACAGGGTGCCCAAACCACCCCCTGGCGCGGCCTAGCCTAGGCCGCGCCACCAGGTGGTGTGGCCACCCTGATCCACCTCTGGCTCTCCCCTATGGCGTATATAATCCTCCCGAAACCCTAATACTCGGGGAGCAACCATAGAAAGATTTCGCCGCCTCTACGGGGTGGAAAACACCGAGAGAGAAAGATCTCTCCGGCAGACAGATTTCTACAGGGGGAATTCCTTCCCAGAGAGGGGAGATCATCGCCATTAACACCACCATCAAGCTGGACTTCATCGGGATCATCATCATCATCTCCACCATCATCATCAGCAGCACCCTCATCCCCATCTTCATATTGCTGTAACAATTGGTTAAATCTTGCATAGTTCTTAGGGGAAACTTTCCCGGTGTTGATTACTCTTTGTAGTTGATGCTATTGAGTGAAACCATTGAATTATTGTTTATGTTTAGATTGTTATACATCATTATTCCATCACTGATCATGATACATATGATGTCTTGTGAGTAGTTCGTTTTGTTCTTGAGGACATGGGAGAAGTCATGTTGTTAGTAGTGGAGTTGTGTTGAGAAAGATTCAATAGTTTGATATTTAAGAGGTGGTGTACTTCTTCTAATGGTGTCATGTGAATGCAATGTGTATGGGTCTTAGAGTTTAAAGCTATATGGGCCTAGGGGAATGCAATGTGTATTTGGCTACTAATCGTAGGGGTTGCCGGAGTGACAGAAACCCGAACCCCTGTTAGGAAACCATTGCACAAGGGACGTATTGGTCTTAGAGTTTAAAGCTGTGGTTAGGGTTCTACCTTAATTAATTTCTTGTACTTACGGATGTTTGCAACGGGTATAATCACAAGTATGTATTAGTCGTAGGAAGGTCGGTACATTAGCACAGGTTCACCCACACAACACTTAGCAAGCTAAAGATGATTAATCAACTATATGAAGCAAAAGCACTTGATGATATTCCCATGTGTCCTCGAGAATGTTTGGTCATATTAAGTAATACAACCGGCTTGTCCTTTGCTGCATAAAGGATTGGGCCACTTACTGCATTTATTCTTATTGTATTTTTTTTACTCGTACTTTATTTACTTCCATTATCAAAAACCCCTAAAAATCTGTTTCCTAAGTATTTGCAGAGAATTCCTGATCCATACCACTAGCTAGCACCTTCCGCTCCTCGTTGGGTTCGACACTCTTACTTATCAAAAATACTGCGATATACCCCCTATACTTGTGGGTCATCAAGACTATTTTCTGGCGCCGTTGTCGAGGAGTGAAGCGCAATTGGAGAGTGGAACTGGTAAAGGAAACTTCTACTGTGTGTATTGTTTATTTCTGTTGGTTAATTTATTTTCAATATGGATAATTCGCTGAGTTTCTTATTTGGTAAAGCTACTACCACTACTAAGGTAGTAGACGAACCACCACCTGCTGAGAATGATGCTTTTAAACTACCTACAAGAATTGTTGATCGTGTTATGGATAACTATTATGTTGGAGATAGAACTGTCCATCCCGGTGATCATTTGCTCTTTATACACGAATTATGCGGGTTGTTCAAGTGTGCAGGTATTACTACAGATCAAGTCAAGAAGAAGTTATTCTCATTATCACTGAAAGAAAGAGCTGAGGAATGGTATAAGCTGATGAAGAATGGTCAAGCTCTTGAATGGGAGGAAATAGTGCCTCTCTTTTATTCAAAGTTTTATCCTCCTAGTGAGATTCATAAAGAACGGAATCAAATATACAACTTTTGTCCTCTTGATGGAGAGAGTACAGCTCAAGCTTGGGGGAGATTGAAGTTACTAATGGTCAAATGTCCCATTCATGAGCTCCCCAACAATATTATTAGCAATAACTTTTATGCAAGATCCCTCTACATGATAAGGATTTATTGGATGCTTCTTGTGCTGGATCATTCACTCGCATGGAAGAAGAAGCCAAATGGGATCTTCTGGACCGTATTCAAGATAATGCTGAAGCATGGGAGAATGACAAAGGAAGAAAGTCAGGTATAAATTATGATTTTGAATGCATTGAGTCTTTTATGGGAACTGATGACTTTCAAAATATTAAAAATGCTTATGGTCTAGACTCTCAAGCTATTGCAACTTATTTTAAGGCTTTTGCTTCCTATATTGAAGTGCCTAAGAAGAAGTGGAATAAGTATCATGCACCTTATAAAGACATTTCTAAGAGTGTTCCTGCAAGAAATACTGAAGTTTATACTGCTAATCATGTTTTACCTAAGCCTTATATTGAGAAAATGCCTTTCCCAGTTAAGATAAAGGAACATTCTATGATAGCTAGTATGGTTAGTGGAAGTATAAATAAAGCTGTTGAACCTAATAAACAAATGGGTGATGAACCTATAATTGCAAATGTGAAATACTTTGTCACTAAATATGTAGAAGAGGGACACATTATCCTTTGTAAGGATACCTCTAATATTGTTTCACAAAGTAGTGTTATGAGAGCTAGCATTCCTGTGTTTTCTGTTTGAATAAGTGATCATTGCTATGATGGTTCTTGTGATAGCTATACTGTTAAGTTTATGCATGATACTGAAAGCTACTATGAGAGAGGGAAAAGTGTTCTTATGTATCTCAATAATATCAAGTTTTCCTCGTTTTTTGCTGAAAGTTTTAAGTTGCATTTCTTTTGCCTTCCTATGCTTGTAGCCTCTGGCTTCAACAACTTGTTTGTTTACAAAATTCCCTTGCATAGGAAGTGGGTTAGACTTAAAAATGTGTATTTTTTCTTCTTAATGCTCTCTTTCACTTCAATTCATATTCCTATGTGAGCATCTTCAAAATTATCATGCCCATCTTAATGGCTATAAAGAAAGAGCTTTTTAGGAGACAACCCAATTTATTTTTGCTTTCAGTTTGTTTTTTTTTTTGAGTCTTGGAAGTTATTACTTCGGTAATAACCTCTCCTTATACTTTTTGTTTGGTTTTTGTGTCAAGATCAACCTCTAATGAGAGAGAAGTAAAAATTGGGGAAGTTGCTGTCCCGAAACAGATTTGTGTGCTTCACTGTAAAAATTAGTCAGAGATCTCTGTCTATCGGATTGAGCTGTAATATTTTGTGCTTCTGCTCCAGATTGTTATTTAACTTTCATTAGTTTTGAACTTTTTTATTTGAGCAACAGAAGATTTTCGAAACAATTGATCTTTACCCGCTGGTCTGTTTTGACAGATTTTGCCATTCTTGCATCTGCTTCTTAAAACGATTTCCTTTTTTCATTATTTTTGGGTTTTCAGAAGGAGTTGCTACAGTATCTTATGTTTTGATGGTTTTCAGTGAAATTTAACTCAAAAGGTTTATTACCTCATATACACTAATGTTGCTAATGAGAACGGTGTGAAGTTTTGTGTGAAAGAAATTTCTAGGTTAGTGGAGAAAATGGTGTCATAAGAAAAAGAAAGGTTTCATGACTCAAGCAATAAGTGTATGAAGATGAAGATATTGATGTTATTCAAGTGGTGACTCCAGAAGAATCTACTAGGACCAAATTGAGAGACCTGCAGAGTCTGTTATCGAATAGGTAACAGTTCTAGTAAGAAAAGTTCCGCGAAAATACTGTCCAACTGTATTTTTGCAGTTTTTAGTCAATAAGGGAAGCTACGAAATGAAAGAGGGACGGAAACGGAGCCAGGGTCGCTCACACCACCCTGTGGCGCGGGCCCACCCCTGGCCACGCCACCAGGTGGTGTGGCCACTCCGGACTCCATCTCCGACCCGTTTTCTCCCAATACCTTCTTTTTGTTCTAAAATCTCGTAATATATAATCCCCCGGATCCCCCGAGGTTCGTATATCGTGTTCTCGTTGTGTTTTCGTTTTGATCTGTTTCTGATAGGTAGAGTCCCAGATTTGCAGCCACAATGTCTTCCTCTGGATCAGCCAAGGAAGATTCTTTAGAAGATATCATCAACCCATACATGAGAGAGTTGAAGATCCATCCCAAGGAGTTGTTGCTTGAGGATGGGGAGGTCCAGATTAAAGAGGTTCAAGGCCCTAAGGGTGAAGGAAGTCTAGAGGACAGGATGGAAGCACTGGAGCAAGAAGTCTTTAGGTACAAGAAGATGGCAGAACGCGAAGTGGATATCAGCCATAAGATTTGTTCCAAACTCTTCGCCGAGAACCAAGAGGAGACTGCTGAGCTCAAAGATGAAGTTCCCTCCCTTCGCCAAACAACCAACGAACTGCAAGCACAGCTCTACGATGTTCAAAATCAAAATTGTGAGTATGAGGTTAGGTTTAAACGCATAAGTGTTGCTACAAGTTTCAGGATGCTGGAGACCACAATGTCCTTTGTTGATGGGAAGCCCTTACCCTGGAAGTCGTACAATGATGAGAGGATACCACCACCACCAAAGGAGTAATTCGTCATCAGGTTTGGCATCCCCTTGGTTTATTCCAAGCTTGGGGGAGTGTCGCGGTATCATATCACTATCTTCTATATTTTTACCTTTTAGTAGAGTCATATCATGAATAGAGAAGTTATCATGTAGGATGGTTTGCATTATGGAAGTTTCCACTCTCTCGTTAGATATGTACCCCTTGGTGTGATTTGTCGTTATGGAATATTAATGAGAAGTTCTATCATTTACTCTTTTGCATATCTTATATTAGTTTGCAATTCGTGGTTATATGATTGATCTTGTTGTTAGTATTGGTATCACTTTGGGATGATTGAGTTAATTTAGTTGGTTTTGGCAAACCTGGCTCGGTCAGTAGCAACACTATTTTTGAGAGTCGAATGAAAAGATTAAAGTACTCTAAAGAAATATAATTTCATCATCTTTCTTTATTGATTTGCTCATAAGTTTAGTATTCTCTAGTTAAGATCTTTTGTGCTTCCAAGGAAGATTGCATGTTTGTTTTTATCACTTGTATATTTGTTTGCTTCCTTCAATTCTTATACTTGCTACCCAGCCTTGCTAGCCAAAAACCTGTAACGAGAGGGAATTCTTCTCGTGCATCCAATCCTTAAACCAAAACTATGCCATTTGTGTCCACCATACCTACTTATTAGCATTATTGCTATTCCAAGTAAATTATTGTTTTTATCTACATTCCAAATTAAACTTGTTATGTGAAAATTAGTGATTAAAGCTCTCACGAACTTGATGGCACACTTTATTTTCTTGCACTTAATAAACTTGAACCATTGGGTCCTTCTTTGTTGTGTATATGCTTGCGCTTTATAAGTTGAAGTTACCAGAACCATGTATCAGGGCGAACACTTTCAACATTTCACTAGTACTTTGTACCTAGTTGATATCATATTCTTTTGCTTGTGGATCCCGACGGTGTGAAATAAAAGGGGAACTTGTAAGATCATGGATTCGTATATGTGTTAGAGAAACGCTTGGGCCGCTAGCCTAAGCCATGCCTAATCATGGTGGAAACTTGCAGCATAACTATAATGTGCATTCTATGAAGCATCCTCAATAAAAACCTAGGCAAATAGCAAATAAAAAGATTGCTGAGATGCTCATTGTCTGCTTGCCTTGTCATTTTGATTATGGGATAGCTCCTGTGTCATGTGCAAGGGGTACCCCGTTGGCGGTTCTCTATGATACATATGTATTTACAATGACAAGAGCTTACTCGTGACTAAAGTTGAGTAGCATGAGGTTTGGTCTTCGTAAGTAAGGGGAATGGGACTTCAATTTATAACTTGTCAAGCATATCCTCTTAGTTGTGTCACTTTAACCTTAATCACCAAAAGATGCCTATGATAGGGGAAATGAGAGCTGAAAGCTAATAAGTACCATAATTTTTGGAGGCTATTTTTGAAACTTGCAATCCCTACTTCCCTGTGCGAAGGGCCTTTCTTGTACTTTCTAGTTGAGTCAATCAACCTATTCCCTTCTATCTCAGCAAATATTTTGAGTTGTCGTGTTTCATTCATTCATATGATGATTTATTCAATCATGTTTCTTATGTTCCTTGTTTTGCACATTGCTCTTATCTTAGTGTTTACTACTTTGAAAGCTATCATTAAAAATCAGTTATTTGTGAACTCCAGCAAATTGTTAACCATTCTTTGACCAAGAGCTTAGTTTGCCATTAACAATTATGATTCTCTCTATGTATCTTTATTGTGTTTCCTTTACCTATTGCAAGTTAAGTTATATAATAGTGAGTTGTCTTCTATGATGACTTATGTATTGATGAATGTGATGCTTCTTGTCTGTATTCTTTTATCGACTCTTCACTCCATAAACCTGAGGTCATGTTTATTGAGTTCAGTTTTGCTTGCGGACAAGCGAAGTCTAAGCTTGGGGGTTGATACATACATTTTGCATCACTTTTCTATATCATAATTCACTAATATTCATTGATATATATCATATTAAGAGATGATACTTATATTATTTCACCTATTTTGCATGGTTGATGACTTTCGGAGCATGGACCGCTCTAGTCAGGTTTCTGATGGAAAAGGTGTCGTTTAGAGGCAAAATTCGCGAAGATCAGAAAATCAGGGAAAATACATGGAAAAACCTATTTTTCCAGAAGACGAAGAAAGCCAGAAGGGGAAGCGGAGATGGGCCACAGGGGGCCCACACCACCCCCAGGCGCGGGCTAGCCTAGGCTGCGCCACCAGGTGGTGTGGCCACCCTATTCCACCTCTTGCTCTGCCCTCTGGCGTATATAATCCTCCTGAAACCCTAATATTCGGGGAGAGACCACAGAAAGATTCTGCCGCCTCTGCGGGGCGGAAAACACCGAGAGAGAAAGATCTCTCTGGTAGATAGATTTCTGTCGGGGGAATTCCTTCCCGGAGAGGGGAGATCGTCGCCATCAACACCACCATCAAGCTGTACTTCATCGGGATCATCATCATCATCACCACCGTCATCATCAGCAGCACCCTCATCACCATCTCCATATTGCTGTAACAATTGGTTGAATCTTGCATAGTTCTTAGGGGAAACTTTCCCGGTGTTGATTACTCTTTGTAGTTGATGCTATTGAGTGAAACCATTGAATTATTGTTTATGCTCAGATTGTTATACATCATTGTTCCATCTCTGATAATGATACATATGATATCTTGTGAGTAGTTTGTTTTGTTCTTGAGGACATGTTGTTAGTAGTGGAGTTGTGTTGAGAAAGATTCAATAGTTTCACATTTAAGTTGTGGTGTACTTCTTCTAGTGGTGTCATGTGAACATCGACTACATGACACTTCACCTATATTGGCCTAGGGGAATGCATTTTGTATTTGGCTACTAATCATAGGGGTTGCCGGAGTGACAGAAACCTGAACCCCCGTTAGGAAACCATTGCACGAGGGACGTAAGGGTCTTAGAGTTTAAAGTTGTCGTTAGGTTTCTACCTTAATTACTTTCTTGTACTTACGGATGTTTGCACGGGATATAATCACAAGTATGTATTAGTCCTAGGAAGGTTGGTACATTAGCACAGGTTCACCCACACAACACTTAGCAAGATAAAGAGGACTAATCAACTATATGAAGCGAAAGCACTTGATGATATTCCCATGTGTCCTCGAGAACGTTTGGTCGTCCTAGGTAATACAACCGGCTTGTCCTTTGCTGCATAAAGGATTGGGCCACTTGCTGCATTTATTCTTATTGTATTTTGTTTACTTGTACTTTATTTACTTGCATTATCAAAAACCCCTAAAATCCGTTTGCTAAGTATTTACAAAGAATTCCTGATCCATACCACTAGCCAGTACCTTCTGCTCTTCGTTGGGTTCGACACTCTTACTTATCGAAAATACTGCGATACACCCCCTATACTTGTGGGTCGTCAACGTCTCACACCGGTCTCTTCCACATGCCTCGAGGACCCCCTCGTGGCGTACTTGTCATCAATCTCATGACAGTTGGTGCCCACCATGGGGCAAGTGAGCTTCGGATCTGTGTTTCGAGCAGAATCTACCAGAATCAGAATCGGCGAGACCATCGCCATTGGTCGCATCCTCTATGCCAGCAACGTCCCTCTCATCGTTCACGACGAGACCTGGATTCCGGCTAGGGAGGTCGTGACTGCCTACACCATCATGTCGTTCGGCGAGATCGATGTGTACATTAGATTCGCTGAGACTGTCCAACCCACCCCAACGGTGATGATAGAGGCAGAAGAAATTTCTAGGTCCTCTTTGTCCATGGAGGCGGCAGAGTTCCGAATCTCAGAACTCCCTAATCCAACCCAGCCCGCACCCGTTGCGGAGATAGTGGAGAAATCCGGGCCTGAAGCAGACTTCGCGGCTCAAGTCAAATCTGTAGTGGATCTCCCTAGCGAGGGCGAATCCCAGATCGATCCACCCGCTGAAGTCCAAATCCAAGAGGATCATAGCAACAACCTTGGTTCCGGCTGTGCCAACGCCAGAATAGATCAACCGTTCCTGAGGCACACGTTGAGGCGCATGATTATGCAAGACGCAAGTGTGGATGAGGTTCTCAAAACCATCAAGATCTTCGAGGAAGCCCACGAGGAAAGCCACAACTACCTCAGCACCCGCACATCGCACTTCGTCGGATACGTTGGATCCGGATCTGGATCTACCGATGATAGAGACAACACCGACTCGGTGCTGGAGGCGATTGGAA
The DNA here is from genome assembly GCA_910589775.1 of Avena eriantha. NCBI lineage: Eukaryota > Viridiplantae > Streptophyta > Magnoliopsida > Poales > Poaceae > Avena > Avena eriantha. The sequence goes on along the minus strand of OU342743.1, from coordinate 353,708,113 downwards.
CAAATACCGACTTACCTACATCCTCAGATGACTCGATGACGTCGGCGGATTTCCGAAAGTTCACCATAGAATATGAAGAGGAGTACAACTCCAAAGCTGCAGAAGACGGAAAAGCAATGGATGAAGGATCCGGAGAAAACTCTCCCAAAGTGTAGGATGACATGGATATCGAAGATAATCCCGAGATCTAGATGTCCGAAAGTACCGATCAGAGCTTGACTCCGGGAAACGGACCCAAAGCCGTCTTTCCTACCGGCGCTGCCAAGAAGGCAAAGAAGAAGAAGAAGACCCCAGCAAAAGATCTTCCGGCAGAGGAAGTGATTGCCGAGGAATATGAGGAAGACTCAGATGGAGCACTTATCCCAGACGAGCCCAAAGAAGAGTCGGTGGATGGACACGTGATCATCGAAGGTGCGTGTAAACTCATCGATGTTGCATTAACCACACATATCCCTACAACTACATAACTTACTGCTAAAGAGCTAGATGAAAGGGCCCAGGCCCTAGAAGCGCATCGACAAGTACTCCTCGATGAGGCCAAAAACATTGAGGAAGAAAAGAAACCTATGGCAACTACGGAGAAGTACATCTCTCGGCAGCATCAGAATACCTGGAAACGTCACACTCATGATGACCAATTCCCAGAAATTCACAAAGTCCTCTTGGGAGAAGACCATGGGATGCCTCGACTCGACAGCAAGGGAGATTGGGTATATCCAACACCAGTGCAAAACACCTTCGCTGCTCGAGACATCCTAGCAAATAATCCAAACCCAGAACAGGTTCGATTGGGTATTAAGCTACTCACCAAGGGTCTGGAGCCACAAAAGGCCACCTAGTCCGGAAGCGGAAAACTGGTCTCCCAATCTGACCAATGTCGCACGGATCCGGCCTAGAATGACGTAAGACCCCAATGCGCTCCGGAACAGCATCACCGTTCTGACTGTCGGGAAGACAACTACTCAAGAACCGGATCTTCAGGACAGCATCACAAAGCTGCACGTGACTGGCGCAATGTTACTCCAGCTATGGAGCAAGAGGCAATTGCTGCACTGTATCCGAAGAATCCTCCCCGACGAGAGTCGAACCATCGCAGGGAGGAAGACAAAGAGAAATGTCGGGAGGAGGACCATCAAAGAATGCCACCTCCTAGACATACAAGTCATCCGGCTGATGGACGAATGAACGACGAACACCATGCTGAGTCAAGCCGGTAGGGGGCTCGTCGTTATGAAGATCCTCCCTGGAACCGGAATAATGATGCTCCGGACGGAGGCCAGTGATTAGCCAGAAACATTCCAGCTGCTCCACCCTCTCCACCAAGCAGCCATCACAACGGCTCCCAAGGAGGCCAAGGAGGGCGTCGTGGCAGAGGAGGTGGTGGCAGAAGCCGAAGTCTGGCTCCAAGGCACCGCAGCCATAGCCGTCAATCGGGGTGATCTTTGCCCCCAAGTGACGCAAGGCACAGGATTAACTCCAACATAGAGGCGCGGTGCTATGAGAATGATGATATATACATGGGCCCAAAATGCTTCGGACCACGCATAAGAGCAACAAAATTCTCGGAAGGATTTGCTATCTCAAGACACATTAAAGCCTACGACGGTATGGCTCGGCCAGATACTTGGCTCCAGGATTTTTTCCAGGCTTGCTGTATCACCAAAGGCGGAAACAGCCTGGTCGCAACCCGATATCTCCCACTCATGTTGCGGAAGACAAGACGATCATGGATCAATGAACTTCCGGAGAACACCATCCACAACTGGTATGAAATGCAAAGTGCGTTCTTTCGGAATTTCGAAGGCACGTATCGGAGGCCCTGTACGGTAGGAGACCTACAGAGTTGCACCCAGAAAGCCGAAGAAACTTGCCGGGATTATCTTGGATGATGGATCGACGCCAAGAACTCCTGGGAAGGAGTAAATGACCAAACTGCGATCAAAGCCTTCATTGCAGGACTCCCAAATAGTTTACTACGTCATCGCTTGAAGTGTGGCAAGGTCACTGATTTGGGAGAGATGATAGAAACAATGAGCAAGTATGCAGATGCTGACGATGACGCAGAGGGATTACTTAACGCCCTAGCTGTGCCACAGTCAGCAAAACAACCAAAGCAGCAAGCTCAGAAGCACAAGAACACCTTGGAGGAAAACCCCAATGCGGAAAAGGCAGTGGTCACTGCTACTTTTAGGTCGGGAGGACGAGGAGGGCGCGGTGGAGGCCACGGACGTGGTCATGGGACATCAAGAGTCCAGGGTAGAGGAGACCAGCAACCTGGTAAAACCTACTCTTGGTCCGACATTGTCAATAACCCATGTGTGCATCACTTAGACACCAATGGTGGCTCGTCTCACACAAACGCTGAATGTCGTTTTAATGACGACATCCAGAAAGACGATACCGCTGGCTACAGGGCTAAGCGGAAGAAGGGAAAGAAGAATCCCGAAAAAGATAAAGAGACCAAGGATGATTCCGACATGGAAGAAGAACTTGCCGACAAAGAAAGACACTTACGTCACCTTTCTCGGATCTCAACCATCTAAGGTCAAGAAAGCAGTTCTACATGAGCTCAACGCAACATTTCCGGCTGTCCCTCAGTTCCTGGACTAGTCAGAAGTGGCAATTACCTTCGATCGTGCTGATCATCCGCCTAAGTTGCACATGCGAGGAAAATATGCCTTAGTCGTCAATACACTTATTGATGGCTATGGTTTCACCAAGACTTTCATGGACGGCGGCAGCAGCATTAACATCCTATATGTCAAAACGCTATGCCGGATGAAGATCTCGGAGACCCAGCTGAATTACAGCTCTGTGATCTTTCACAGAGTTGTCCCAAGAAGACAAGCAAATTCCCTGGGAGAAATTACTTTGGATATTTTTTTTCCATACAACCCCCATCACATAGGGGTCGGGTTCCACTATCAACCAATAACGGAACAAACAACACACACCATCATCCACCAACACAGGTTCATCCTCCTGGAAGCCAAGCTCTGTCGAAGCAACTAGAGCCAATCTTCTAGAGCTAGTTATCCCAAAACACAAGAAGAGAGGAAGAGAGAGAGACGCAAGATCACCGCCAACTAGGATAGTGTTTTTAAACTACGACAAGTAAGCACCACAGACCAACGGGACAAAGTACATGCCAACATAAAGCTTTGAACTGACCCCACAAAGCTTTTTCTATCTGTATCTCAATCTTCTTCCTGTTCCTCCGCAGGCGACCTGGGACGTTTGCGGCTAGTTGATGGCAGTCCCAGTAGAGGCACCCTCGCCCTGTCCATGCCTTCAGCCTCAGCTAGCGCATTCCTCTGCAAAGTCTCCGCTCCTTCACGTAACAACTCCCCTTCTTCATCTTCATGCAGACCTGCCCAATGTTTCAAGAAAACACAAGCATACATCACTAGGTCCACGTGAGACTTGATTAGTTTGTTTTCAAAAGAAGCTATGTTCCTAAGCTTCCATATAGCCCATCAGATAGCAGCAATGGCAGTTATCTGAATATTACGACTAACAGTCAAAAACCTGACTATCCACCGGAAAAACTGAGAAAAGGATCCAGGTCTGGTATCAGCACCCACAGATTTTGCAACCACACTCCAGACATACTTGGCCGTAGGACAATGGAAGAACAAGTGTCCAATAGTTTCCTCCTGGTCACAAAATCTGCAAGTTGTATCTCCCTCCCACTTGCTTTTCTTCATATTATCATTGGAACAGATTGCATTGTGCCAGATAAGCCACAGCCAAATATTAATCTTCAGAGGAATTTTTGCCTTCCACAAGTGCTTAAAACTCCTATCCACCCCACCATTTGCCAGATGATTATACATTGATTTAACCGTAAACACCCCTGATTTTGTCCACAACCATCTTGGTTTATCTTCCTCACCCGTCATTTGAACACCAATCATCATCTCTTGCATACATCTATACTGCACCTGTTTATCACTGTCCAACCATCTCCTAGAAGAACAATGCCAGTTTCTACCAGCCATCTCAGAAACAGACACATTCTGCTGCCTACATATGTTAAACAACTCAGGAAATTTCCTTTTTAGAGGTATATCCAGGCACCATGCATCCCCCCAGAAATCTGTTCTCACCGCATTCCCCACCACCATTCTTCTCCCAGACATGTAAATTTCTTTGACTTTCAACAGATCAGCCCAGAAAGCAGAATCTTTTTGTGTATGCTTGATGGAAAAGATTCCTCCACTGCTAAGGTATTTCTTCCTCACAAACATCTGACATGGACCATGTTCATATTCTAACCTCCACCACCACTTTCACAACAAACTGATATTGAAAATTCTAATGTTTTTTATCCCCATGCCCCCTTTTTTCTTAGGTCTACACACATATTTCCACTTAACAAGCTGGTATTTCTTTTTTCCTGCTTTACCATACCAGAAAAAAGATCTGGTATGTTTTTCCACTTCCTCCACATTTGTCTTATGTAAAAGGATCATTAACCTAGGATAAACAGCCACACTGGAGATGCAGGAAGTGATTTTGATATACCTACCCCCCACAGAAAGTGCACCTCCCATCCATCCATCCATCTTTTTACCCATTTTCTCCCCTATGAATCTCATATCAGACAGAGAACATTTCCTGCTACCCACAGGAAGACCCAGATATTTGATAGGCGATTCCCTTGTCTGATAGTTAAACAAAGTAGCATACATCTCCTGCTTTGTATCATCTTCCAGGACCATCATCACCTCACTTTTCTCAAAATTTATTTTGAGGCCAAACATTGCTTCAAACAAGTACAACAACAGTTTCAAATTCCTGGCACCCTCCACCTCATCCTTGATGAATAAAATGGTATCATCAGCATACTGCAGAATGGCTATACCCTTTACAAAAAGATTATCAGCAAGCCCAGTGAACAAATTTCCTGCATGTGCATTCAGTACCATTTTGGCCAAACAATCCCCTACCATATTGAACAAGAAGGGAGAGGGTCACCCAGTCTCACCCCTTTATAGCTCCCAAAATAAGGACCAGTTTCATCATTGATTTTTGTTGGAGATATGCCCAAGAGGCAATAATAAAGTGGTTATTATTATATCTTTATGTTTATGACAAATGTTTACATCCCATGCTATAATTGTATTAACCGGAAACATTAATACTTGTGTGTTTTGTAAACATAAAAGAGTCCCTAGTAAGCCTCTTGTTAAACTAGCTTGTTGATTAATGGATGATCATGGTTTCCTAATCATGGACATTGGATGTCGTTAATAACAAGATCATATCATTAGGACAATGATGTGATGGACACACACCCATAGTAAGCATAGCATAAGATCAAGTCATTAAGTTCGTTTGTTGTAAGCTTTAAAATACATCGTAACCTAATCCTTCGACCATGAGGTTATGTTAATCACCATCATCGGATGGGTACTTTGATGACATCAAACACCGCTTCGTAACTGGGTGGTCATAAAGGTGTCATTGGGTATTCTGAACACATTTGTTGAAGCGCATGGACCAAGATTGGGATTTGTCCATCCATATGACGGATAGATATGCTCTGGGCCCTCTCGGTGGAATGTCATCTAATTAGCTTGCAAGCATGTGACTGGGTCACAAGGGATGACATAACATGGAACGAGTAAAGAGTACTTATCAGTAACGAGGTAGAACTAGGTATGGAGATACCGACGATCAAACCTCGGATAAGTAGAGTATCGCGTGACAAAGGCAATTGGTTCCGTATGTTAATGGTTCTATCGATCACGAAGTCATCGTTAAGTATGTGGGAGTCGTTATAGATCTCTAGATCCTGCTGATGGTTATTGATCGGAGAGGTGTCTCCATCATGTCTGCATATTCACAAACCGTAGGGTGACACACTTAAGGTTCGAAGTTGTTTTAAGTAGATATGGAATGTGCGTTGGAGACCGAATGTTGTTCGGAGTCTCGGATTGGATTCGGGACGTCACGAGGAGCTCCAGAATTGTCCGGAGAATAAGATTCATATATTGGGGATCATTTTCTAAGTTAGGAAATTTTCCGGAGTATTTGTATGGGGATTCTAGAATGTTTCGGAATGTTCCGGAAGGTTCTGGAAGATTTCTTGGAGTTTACTTGAAAACCAAGAAAGGATCAAGGAATCCTTGTGGGGTAAGACAAGGATTCGTGGGGGAGTAGGACTCTCCCCCCACCTCCTTGATCCGCCGGCCAAGGGAGAGGGGAGTCCTACAAGGACTCCACCTCCCCATGGTGCCTCCCTCCTTTAAATAGAGGGGTAGAGGCGCCACCCCCTGGCCCCCTTCCACTCAAAACCCTAGCCGCCTCTATCCTCCTCCTTCCCTCTGCTCTGGCTTAGGCGAAGCCCTGCAGAATTCTCTACTCCACCACCACCACCACGCCGTCATGCTGCTGGGATTCCGTGGAGAGATCTACTACCTCCGCTGCTCGCTGGAACAGGGAGAGGAAGGTCTGCTTCGACTCCGCACGTGTGACCGACTGCGGAAGCGCTGCCGGAACGCGGCGCCGGAAGGATCGTCTACTCGATCTTGAGATCGGCAAGTGATCGACTACATCAACCACGAGATCTGAATCTCGTAACGCTTTTGGATCTAGAAGGGTTAGTACAGATCTATCTCGTTGCACATGTCTAATAGATTAGATCTTGGTTTTTATCTAGATTAGATCTGGGTTTTGTTCGTTCTTGCGGTAGAAATTTTTTGTTTTCCATGCTATGAACCCATCAGTGGTATCAGAGCCGTGTCTATGCGTAGATCTGTTGCACGAGTAGAACACAATGGTTTTGTGGGCGTTGGTGCTCGTACCGTCTTTTGTTTTGTGTACTTTGCATCTTGCGGTATGGTGGGATGAAGCGGCTCGGGCTAACCTTACATGTCATCGCACATGAGACTTGCTCCACGCTTGACGTGTAACTTGCTTTGCACAAGTGGCTTTGCGGGTGTCTGTCTCTCTCACCATAGTATAGATCCAATTTACACTTTGCAACTTGATAGCACTTGTATCAACGTTGTGGTTCAGTTTCGTAGGTAAGATCCGTTCTTATTCGAAAGCCTCAAGCCACGTAAAACATGCAAAGAAAATTAGAGGCGTCTAACTTGTTTTTGCAGGGGTTTTGTGATGTGATATGGCCATCATGTGATTGTGATTATATTTGATGTATGCAATGATCCTTGTTGTAATATGGCAACTGGCAGGAGCCTAATGGTTGTCTTCAATTCTGTTAAGACATGCGTGTCTATTCATCTTGTAATAGCTTTGTTCCAAGTAGTTGTAATAGTTGCTAGTGATGATGGACAACCATGAAGCGGCGCCATGGACCTTGACGCCACGCTGATGATGGAGATCATGTCCATGCTTTGGAGATGGAGATCAAAGGCACAAGAAGAAAGGCCATATCATATCACATATTATGAATTGCCTGTGATGTTAATCCTTTATGCATCTTGTATTGCTTAGATCGCGACGGTAGCATTATAAGATGATCCCTCTCACTAAAAATCAAGTAATAAAGTGTTCGTCCTTAGTTGGCACCGTTGCTAAGACTCGTCGTTTCGAAGCATCTCGTGATGATCGGGTGTGATAGACTCTACGTGTGCATACAACGGGTGCAAGCCAGATTTGCACATGCGGAAACTAAGGTTAACCTTGACGAGCCTAGCATGTACAGACATGGTCTCGGAACACGGAATATCGAAAGGTAAAGCATGAGTCATATGGATGATATGATGAACATGTTGATTGTTCGCCTTTAAAGCTACATCATCTCACGTGATGATCGGACATGGTGTAGTGGATTTGGTTCGTGTAATCACTAAAACAACTCGAGGGATGTTGTTTTGAGTGGGAGTTAATTTGTAATTTGGATTAGTCGAACTCAATTTATCATAAACACAATCAAAGTGAATTTGCATAGTTTGTTGTAGTCATTGGCATCCGTTCACCACCTTACGCTTAGTTATAGTTGAGATAGTGGAACTACAGAAATTCTGGATATTTACTTTACGAACTGGTATCGTATTGTTTTGAATGTCAATTTAAAGTTTATAAGTCCTATTGCAAACTTTCAGCAAACTCTATTTACTCCATGAAGTTTAATAAATAGTATTAAATCAAGAGTAACAATTCTAGTGTTATTATCTAATGTATCATGTTTGCCTCCATGATTCTTGATACTCAAAAGATTGTTTTTAATATCAAGTTTATCTAAGAGCTGAAAGCAATGTTTCATAAACCATCATATGTGAAAGGTATTGCGATATCTAAAACAATGTGTTGGTTACAACATGATAGAGTATACATCCTCATATTTTATGAGAATTTGTGAAGGTTGGAGACGCTAGTCGTCCTAATCCTCCAAAGGTTTTGAAAAAGAAACTTTATACTCGAAATTCACCTGTATAAGCTATAGCAGCTTGATCATGAAAGTTGTCATGATAAGGATGAATAGAAGATGTAAGTAAAATGTTTACTACACTAAAAGATTACTAAAGAATGGATTTTTGAAAGAACACGAAACATTTGATGATGGTGATCCACCTCAAAGTGCAAGTCCAAAGGTATTAGTAGTTGACTATATACGCTTTGTACCATGTGTCATGTTGATGACACCACTATTGATGTTGATAGATTCTTTTAAAAGAAAAGGAATTGCTGAAAGAGAATCTATAAAATATTTGGCAGAAAATAAAAGGTTGGAGATGTCCAACTTAGGCATATAGAAGATATACATGTTATGGTTGTATTCCTTGCTTGTTAAACAATGTGGTTCTTAGGTATTGGATACCGGTATTGGATACCGAATTGGTTGGTATGAAGTGTCATACAGGACAACACAATTCATGAACTGCAATGGCCTAAGTAACTAGCAAGAGAAAATGTGATGATGTTCATCGAAAACAAACAAAGGGTTGTTGTGTTGCTCGTTAACATCAAAGCTTGCCTTCAAGATTTGTTTCAATAATTGTTATTTTGATCATGTATTATGACGACAAAAGGTTGTTCAAATAATTACCGTATTCCATAATAGATGGATAATATACAAGTCTGGTAGGAGAAATAACGACCATAAAACTAATGCTAAAATGTCGCAAGACAAATGATTGAAAGATCACTTACAAAGTGACATCGCTGTTTAAATTATATTGAAAGGATATATGAAGAAACTCCATGTTGATGGATTTTTGCAGTCTTTGATTTGGATCAAATGACGCTTGTGATACTTTCCTGGAGATAATTAAAACTCCGTTCGTAGGCCAAAAGAGGAACGGACGACTAACTGATTGGAATTTGTACATATTGATGTATATAGTCCATTATGTGTAGTCGTGGGCGATGGATTTCAACTTCATATGCTTTCTCCGAAGATTTGAGTGAGTATATGTATATACTTACTCAATAAAGAAGAAGTATGAAACATTTGAAAAAAGTTCAAAGACTTTCAAGATGAAGTGGAAAATCATTGTAACAAGAAAATAAAAGAGTTTATGATTGGATCATAAAGAAAGATGTTTGAGTTACAAGTTTAGCAAAACACCTAAGATTTGAGGAATCGTTCCATGGATTTGCATTTCCCAAAACACCATAGGAGTATGGAGTGTTCGAGATATGTAATGTAACCTTGTTTTACATGGTAAGATCAAAGGTGTCATTTATAAAACTGCCATTATATTTTAAAGATTAAAGCTTTAGTGACTACCGCTTTTACACTGAAAAGAGCTCCACCGTGATCCGTTGAAATGACACCATATGATTTATGGTTTGGGATAAAACCTGAATTGTCTTTTCTTAAATTTTGGTATGCTATGCATGAGTAAAATGTTTACAACCAAAGTCGGATAAGCACGTCTTTGTAGGTTATTCCAAAGAATTTGTTGGGAATTTCTCCATAACGCCAAGGACAAAAGAGTTTGTCGCTTGGAACGTCAAGTTTCTTGAGAAGGAATTTTTCGTGAAAAGTTAAGTGGGAGGACAATAGAACTTTGATAAGGTTGTTAAACCTTAGCTATATGTGCTAAGTAGCGCAGCGCCGGAAAGTGTCCCGGTGGCGGCCACAATGCTCATGGCTCTCGTGATTACAAAAGGTGTAATCTCGGAGATCAGAGTTCCTATAGAACCGTGTGGGTCGGTAAGAATCAAATAGTAAGATTTGATAAGCAAGTCGTTAGTGTTTTGACAATGATGAACCGACTACATGCAAAGAAGCGATGATGGGCCATGACTCCATAAAATGACTAGAAGTCATGGAATCCGTGATAGTATCCATACACGAGAAATCAAGTTTCTGAACTTAGAAGACCCTCCGGAAAGGCGTGAAGCCTATCGGTCGTGTTTGGATCTATAAAGAAATAGACATGGATGTTTCAAATCTATGAAATAGTCGACATGTCGGAAAGAGTTTACGACAATGTTCAAGGAATTGACTATGATAAGATTTGATCTTTCATAGCGATACTTAGTGTGAACGGATTAATGTAGCAACCACTACACATATTTTGGTATATGGTAGTTGAATAAACAAAACAAGTTCTTCTAATAGAATGGTTACCTAAGACGTGTACATGACACGATCCAAAGGGTTTTGTTAATTCAAAGGATGCTAAAAGAGTATGCAAAACTTCAATGGTTGAAATGAGCATCGCGGAGTTGGAATCTTCACCGTGATGAAACCGTTAAAAGGTTTAATTTCATCAGAGACGATGAAGATGTTTGCATTTTGCAAGAAATTAAGTGGGAGCGCTAAGACATATTTCTAATACATTATGTGAAAGACATATTGTTGATTAGAAATAATGTATCTTTTATTGACACAGGTTAAGAATTTCATTTCGATGAAAGACTTAGGCATAACTCGAGAATTAGGCATCAATGTCTATATGAATAGATTGAGGCCCTAATATGGTTTTGCCAAATGTACATAGATAAGATGTTGAATGAGTTTAATATGGAAACAACAAGAAAGGTTCTTGATGCACGGAAAGGACTAAATCAACATTCAAGTGTGTTGACACGAGATTCAAGTGTTTTGACACTTGGTGAAATCACAAGAATATTTTGATCAATCATTCTTTGAGATGTACACATCCAGATATGTCATATGCTCTATATGTTATAAGCATATACCAGAATGATTCATAAGATGATCATTGGACAATAGTAAAGATATTCTTGTGAGCTAAGAATATATCATGTATAAGTGACAAATAGTTAAAGGTAGTTCATTGTAAAGTGTTACATTGATACTAGTTTTGTCACAAGATACAAATTAAATTTATCTCAATTTAGACTATGGATGGCACAATATAATGGAAAGGATGTTCCATGATGGATTTGGATGAGTTCCAAAGTTGAGATATTGTGACGGATACTACAACAAAAGGCTAAGTATATAACTGCTATAGTAGCAGCAAAGGAGGGCATTTGTGTTAAGTAGTTTGTTATCAAACTAGGTGTGGTTCATAGCGGGATAATACTATGAAGATACATTGTATGATAATTGTATCAACATAATTTAATCCCAAGGAACTAAAGGTCTCACCAAAGGACCAAATTTATACAATGCCATCTCATTGGAGAATGAGTAATGCGTAGAGACGCAAGGACATGCAAATAGACACGGACCGGAAGTGTCAGATCCGAAGATTATGTTTACCACTAGCAATAGTGTCTATACAACACCAGAAAGCCATAGGTGTTGAATGCACAAGTTTTTAACTAGATTATTGACTCTAGTGCAAGTGGGAGACTGTTGGAGATATGCCCAAGAGGCAATAATAAAGTGGTTATTATTATATCTTTATGTTTATGATAAATGTTTACATCCCATGCTATAATTGTATTAACTGGAAACATTAATACTTGTGTGTTTTGTAAACATAAAAGAGTCCCTAGTAAGCCTCTTGTTAAACTAGCTTGTTGATTAATGGATGATCATGGTTTCCTAATCATGGACATTGGATGTCGTTAATAACAAGATCATATCATTAGGAGAATGATGTGATGGACACACACCCGTAGTAAGCATAGCATCAGATCAAGTCATTAAGTTCGTTTGCTGTAAGCTTTAAAATACATAGTAACCTAATCCTTTGACCATGAGGTTATGTTAATCACCATCACTGGATGGGTACTTTGATGACATCAAACACCGCTTCGTAACTGGGTGGTCATAATGGTGTCATTGGGTATTCTGAAAGTATGTGTTGAAGCGCATGGACCAAGATTGGGATTTGTCCATCCATATGACGGATAGATATGCTCTGGGCCCTCTCGGTGGAATGTCATCTAATTAGCTTGCAAGCATGTGACTGGGTCACAAGGGATGACATAACATGGAACGAGTAAAGAGTACTTATCAGTAACGAGGTAGAACTAGGTATGGAGATACCGACGATCAAACCTCGGATAAGTAGAGTATCGCGTGACAAAGGCAATTGGTTCCGTATGTTAATGGTTCTATCGATCACGAAGTCATCGTTAAGTATGTGGGAGTCGTTATGGATCTCTAGATCCCGCTGATGGTTATTGATCGGAGAGGTGTCTCCATCATGTCTGCATATTCACGAACCATAGGGTGAGGTTCGAAGTTGTTTTAAGTAGATATGGAATGTGCGTTGGACACCGAATGTTGTTCGGGGTCTCGGATTGGATTTGGGACGTCACGAGGATCTCCGGAATTGTCCGAAGAATAAGATTCATATATTGGGGATCATTTTCTAAGTTAGGAAATGTTCCGGAGTATTTGTATGGGGATTCTAGAAGGTTTCGGAATGTTCCGGAAGGTTCTAGAAGATTTCTTGGAGTTTACTTGAAAACCAAGAAAGGATCAAGGAATCCTTGTGGGGTAAGACAAGGATTCGTGGGGGAGTAGGACTCTCCCCCCACCTCCTTGATCCGCCGGCCAAGGGAGAGGGGAGTCCTACAAGGACTCCACCTCCCCATGGCGCCTCCCTCCTTTAAATAGAGGGGTGGAAGCGCCACCCCCTGGCCCCCTTCAACTCAAAACCCTAGCCGCCTCTATCCTCCTCCTTCCCTCTGCTCTAGCTTAGGCGAAGCCCTGTAGAATTCTCTACTCCACCACCACCACCACGCCGTCGTGCTGCTGGGATTCCGTGGAGAGATCTACTACCTGCGCTGCTCGTTGGAACAGGGAGAGGAAGGTCTGCTTCGACTCCGCACATGTGACCGACTGCGGAAGCGCTGCCGGAACACGGTGCTGGAAGGATCGTCTACTCGATCTTGAGATCGGCAAGTGATCGACTACATCAACCACGAGATCCGAATCTCGTAACGCTTTCGGATCTACAAGGGTTAGTACAGATCTATCTCGTTGCACATGTCTAATAGATTAGATCTTGGCTTTTATCTAGATTAGATCTGGGTTTTGTTCATTCTTGCGGTAGAAATTTTTTGTTTTCCATAGGTATTTATTATAGAATTAAACATATGACTCCATGTACTTAGGACATGAGTTTTGTTTTTATCAGAGATAAATCTCATGATGTTAAAGTCCCCTCCAATTAACAAAGAAATACTCTGATCCCTGCAGACATCAGCCAATTCAATCAGAAAATCCTCCTTATGCACATTCTGTGCAGCCCCACAAAATATCAATGAGTTTGTTTATCCAAGTCATATACTTTTATCTTAACATGGAACTTCCCCACTGAAGAATCACATTGTCAAACCTGGAGGAACGTAGGCCCCCCAGGATACCACTAGATTTCCCCACAGAAGGCAGCCAACTCCAGGAAAATTGATTCATAGGATCAATTTTCCTAAAAAATCCATGAGAATAATCTTTCTTCATTGTTTCCTGTAAACCCACAAAATCCATCCTCTCTCTCTCTACATCAAATTGTTCAGATAGGAACTCATACCTTTCTTGCCCACACCCCTGCAATTTATAATGGCACCTATCATGATACTTTTTTCCTCTCCCTTGTTCCAGTTACAACACCACTCATAGGGTGATAGTTGTTAACCTTCACAACAGCTTCCTTTAACTTACCTTGCCCATTCTTCAAACTTCCACCTAACTTTCTCTTTTTTTTATTCTTCCTAGAAATCACAGGAGTAAACTCAACATCCTCTTCCTCACCATCCCACCTGCTCAACAACCTCATCATCCTTCCCTTTTTCTTTCTCAGCTAGTTTATGTCTAGCTAACTCTAAATCTTTAAGAGAATTAATAAACTCAAAACTCAAAGAAGATTGTTCTACCCCCATTTCTAAAGCTCTATTAAAAATATCATCATCATCTAACACAGCAAAGGAGTTAAACAAGGACAAGTTAGTACCTGACAGATCTCTCTGTGTAGTTTGAGCCATAGAATTCTCATTCATATTCGAAACCCCACCCTGAGTAGCCAGCCTTTCACTCCTTCTTACCAGATGGTCCTCCACATCTGTTTCATTTTTTTCAATATCTTTTCCCTAAGACTCCTGCTGAGAACTCTGACTTTCCTGAGTTAAGTTTTCAGGTTGTGAAGCCCCCATCTGTAACTCCACCTGCTCCTGCACCTGCTCCACCCCTGCCCCAGCATTCTATACCTGAATAGTAGGGGGATTGTTTTCCACATCAGCACCACTTTCAGCAGAAGAACTGCCCTGCTCACCAGATCCCTCAGTACTGCTATCATCCTCTCCCCCAGCACCACCATGTTCTTCCTCAATTTGCTCTAGCAAATGGGCATACATTTTCTTGTGCTCATAATACTTATCACTACTTTTGTTTTGTAACATATCTTGCACAAAATCCTGGAAAGACTGACCTCCACCAGTAGGGTCATCAGGGTTAACTACTGCCCCTATTTCCTTAGGAGCCAAAGCTTGAGCAACCTCCAGGTGTACTTCCCCCATCTCCTGATCCTGAACCGAATCAATCACAGCTCTTTGTTGCACATTGCTACTAGCACCCCCTTCCACCTGTTGATTCTGGCCAACAACATTTGCCCCAGTATTTTCCCGAATCACAACACCCCTTGCAGGGTTACCACTTGGCCAAACCTGAGCCACCCTAGCACAAAAAGACATGTCCCATGTATCAGTAGATTCCCTATCCTCTTCCCTAGGACCCTACCCTTTCTCCCAATCAGCACATTGTGGGAGATCCCTGTTGGTCTGGCCCCCCTCTCCAGATGCACCAGTTGCAGCAGCATTTGTCCCCAAGTTAGATTCACCCCAATCAACAGTAGCCACTGTGAGCACAGGTCTGCTACTTTCCCTAGGAGCATCAGCAACAGGTTGAGCATCTCCCCCCCTATATTAACAGAAACAGGTATAGCTGGCACTTCTCTAGGAGCAAAATCTCCCTAGTATATTTAAATTCATATAAGCCACCTTTCATCTCCCCTCTCCTTGTATTAGGCACTAAAGTGACATCCAGCCATGCAACTTTAACCCTAACATATGCCAGATTCCTGAGACTATTCCTGTCCATTCCCAAAGGTTTGCCTATCAAAGAAGGAACATAAAAAACAGTAGATCTCTCCATGTATTTCATAGGAATACCCACTATTCTGAACCAGGCCTCCTCCATCCACTCCAGAGGATCCAGATCACCATTCCATTTTGACAGTTCAATCACAGCATCATGAATTGTCTTCATGAATACTTTTCCAAAATGAAAATCATCAATGGATATCGCTGAGGGAAATCTCATCAAAAATTCCACATCATTGATAGGTCTTGCAGTAAATCTCCAGCCAGAGCCAAATGAATCAGCCAAAGCCTTAAATTCCCTCTCCAGGTCCCTCCCAGTGGCATCCCCTCTGACCACAGTGATATGTGCCAAATTCAAGTTATCAAGAGACTAGATGGACGATTCAGTTACTGGGATTGAATAGAAACCCTGCTCAAAATCAGTACTCCCAAAAAATAAAGGCACATACTCCCATGGCTTCCTTTCTTGATAGACCAAAATGTTATGGTTCTTCCCATAGTTTTCACATTCCTGCACTTCCACAATCTCTGTGTTCGTCTGTGGGAAATTGTTGACCTCCACTGTCCTCTGTTGATTTGCAGGCATAGCAACAACTGGTGCAGGTACAGAGGACCCCACCAGTGTTGTGGCCACCGCCTCAGATTGGCTAACCAGCGGAATAGCAACAGAGCAATTGGCAGCAACAGATGGTGTGCTCCCCGGAATCGAACTAGGAATACTCATAGAAGGGTTAGTACGAATAGGGGGAATTACCTCCGGAGCAGCAGATCTACTAACATTGACAGACGCTGGCGCTGGATTTCTGATCACCGGCGGTTGCTCAACAGTCCATGCAAACACAGGAGCAGGACGCCGAGAGGAGATGTCAGTCGTATTACCTAGACTCCCCCTGAAATATGAATCTGACGCCGTGGAGTGAGAATCCCTATGCATCTCAGGTCGATGGCTCCATCTGCTCCGGTTCCTGACATGTTCATCCTCTCTACGGCGAGCCTCCAGCAATGCCCTCTCCCTTGCCAGATCCTCACGGCATTGCGCCTCTGCCGTCGCAACTCTATCAGCTTCATCACGACGACGATTCTCCGCGCGTGCCTCATCTTCCTCTTGTCGCCGTTCCTCTTCTAGACGGTCCTCCTCCCACCGCCGCTCTTCTTCCCTGCGCCTCTCCTGCTCTCTGATCCAGCCTCCATCACACCGACGAGCATCTGGAAGACGCCAATCCCCTAATTACCGCCCTGCATCATCGTCAAATCTCGACCTGTTCACATAGGGAATAGGTCGATTTTGACGCCACAAAGGAGATCTCCTCGAGCCCTGGTAGCGGTGATCCATCGTCGGCGGCGGATTCGTCACAACCTGTGCAAAAGACCTAGAATCACCAGATCTAGTGGCTCTCCACACAGTAAGGTTTGCAGGTTGGGGAATCGTGGGAGACGATGCAGGCGGCGACTGAACGAAAACCACTCTGCCCACCCCCTCCAACCTAGGGTTGAGAGAAATCCCCGAACCGCTCGACGATCTGGATTCCCCTCTCGGGCTCTGATTCACCATCACAGCCGCGACCCCTCGAGAAATATCCTCTGTTGGGTGGCCCTCGCGAACAAGTGGTCCACCTCCAGAGATATGGTGTCGCGCACAACCGCCGACCACGATCGTCCGACACACCCACGCATAGGGCGGCATGCCGGCACGATTGTGTCGGTGCCACCGCACATCTCTCCGCGGGCCGACCAGTACGTGCCATGCACCACATCGTACACGATCCCCATACATGACAGGCTAGTCAACCTGGATCGGGGATTTGAGACACTGCCCCGTTTCGTCGAGCAACGTGGTGAGCACACCGACCACCTCGATCGCGCCCGATCTACGTGGAGCCAAATCCTCAGTACCTGATCGTCTGAAAATCGCCTGCCGCCACTCGGTCACGAGCGGTGTGGTAGGAGCCGCCACCGGCGTGGGGGTAGACGTGGGGGTAGACATGGCTTCAAACATGTATCGAGGAACCACCAACTTCTTCTTCATGCATCAACAGGTTCGAAATTACTTTGGATATGACCTTTGGAACTCCAAAGAACTACTGGACGGAAGCACTTTCCTTCGAAGTGGTCCCGTTCAAGAGCGCATACCACGCTATATTCGGACGTCCGGCTTATTGGGCTTTTATGGCTCATCTGTGTTACATTTACAATATGATGAAAATTCCAGGTCCTAAAGCCGTGATAACCATCAGGGGAGACCCGAAGAAGACACGAGAGTGCGAGGACGGAAATGGCCGCCTTTGCTGAAGCCATGCTGCACGCCCAGGAGCACCAGGAGATCAAGAAGACCATAGATCCGTCCGAGATGCCCACAACAAAAAAGAAGGTGACAAAGCCGAATCCGGAGTTCAAGGCATCAAAAGAGACGAAGAAGACGCCGTTGAAGGATGATGACCCCTCCAAGGTGACCCAGATAGCCGTAGGCCTAGATAGCACATAGGAAAGCGCGCTCGTCAAGTTCCTCCAAGAAAATCAAGATATCTTCGCATGGCAGCCATCTGAAATGACCGGAGTACCTAGGGAACTTGCCGAGCACTCTTTAAATGTACACCCGAACGCTAAACCCGTCAAACAGTCCCTACGAAGTTTTTGCGATGAAAAGCGTAAGGCAATAGCTAAGGAACTAGCCCGACTCGAGTTTGCCGGATTCATAGAAGAGTTCATCCACACTGAGTGGTCGGCCAATCCTGTAATGGTCCGCAAAAAGGACACCACTGATTTAAGGATGTGTGTTGATTATACTGCCTTGAACAAGGCTTGTCCCAAAGATCCATTCGCTCTGCCTAGGATTGATCGTTATCGATTCTACGGCAGGCTCAGAACTCCTATGTTTTCTCGACGCATATTCTGGTTATCACAAAATCCAGATGAAGGAATCTAACAAAGTCAAAACTTCATTCATAACCCCCTTCGGAACCTTCTATTTCGTTATGATGCCCTTTGGACTCAAGAACGCAGGAGCTATGTACCAGCGCACTATGCAGCGTTGCCTCCACGATCAAATCGTACGCATGTACATGCATATGTGGACGATATTGCGGTGGTGTCTAAAAAGAAGGAAACCTTGATTTCCGACTTGGAGGAAACATTCGCCAATCTAGAAAAATACAACATAATGCTTGACTCGAAGAAATGCTTCTTTGGAATCCTAGCCGGAAAACTGTTAGGTTTTATTGTGTCTCAAAGAGGCATAGAGGTAAACCGAGACAAAATCAAGGCTATACTCAATATTTCCAGGCCGACTCGCATGAAGGACGTTCAAAGACTAACTGGTTGCATTGCTGCAGTTAGTTGGTTTGTAAGCCGGCTCGGAGAAAGAGCCGCACTACTCTACAAGCTCCTGAAAACGACCAAAAAATTCGTTTCGACTGACGATGCTAAAGTTGCACTACAATACCTGAAAGCAATAATCTCATATGCTCCTATCCTTGCAGCACCGGAACCCGGAGAACCGATGTTGCTCTATCTCGCTGCAACAAATAGAGTCGTCAATGTCGTCATGGTGGTGGAGAGACCAGAGGAAAATCAGGAACACCTGGTGCAGCGTCCGACTTACTATCTTAGCGAGGTCTTAACTTAATCAAAACAGCGGTATCCGCACTATCAAAAGCTGGCTTATGGTGTGTTCTTAGCATCTCGTAAGTTACGGCATTATTTTTAGGAACATCAAATTACCGTGGTGAGCACAACTCCCATGATAGACATAATCAACAATAGTGACGACACAGGACGCGTCGCAAAATGGGGCATAGAGCTTTCAGCTTTCGACATTGAGTACAAGCCTCGTACAGCAATAAAATCCCAAATCCTCGATGACTTTTTGCTGATTGGACAGAGACAACGGAGAATATGACCCTGCCAGAGTCGGAATACTGGACCTTGCATTTTGGCATGTCTAAAGCGCTCGGGGGCTTAGGGGCTGGCGTGGTGCTCATATGACCCCAAGGAGATAAACTTTTCTACGTATTGCAGATACACTTCACGGGGACAAATAACATTGCCGAGTATGAAGCATTACTGCATGGAATCCGGATTGCTAAGGATATTGGCATCCGATGTTTAATGTGTTATGGAGATTCGGATCTTGTTGCTCAACAAGTGTCGGATATATGTAATGCGAATAAACACATGGCAGCATATAGAGTTGTCGTGGATGAATTATCTAAATCGTTTGAAGGGTTTTAAGTTCAACACATCCCTCGAATAGAAAATGAGGAAGCAGATGCACTATCTAGAATAGGCTCTGCCTAGAAAAAAGGTCTCGGATGGCACTTTTTAGAGCACCTCAAAGTTCCCTCTATAAAGGGAGTGGACGAGGAATATCCGACCAAATCCAACTCACCTTTACTAGCAGTTCTGGTTGTGATTCCCAGCTGGAATCAACCCTACCTTGATTTCTTGGTAGACCGAAAACTACCCAAAGACGAAGTTCTGAGCCGACAGATCGTTCGACGAGCAAAATCCTACACTATAATTACTGGTGAGCTCTATAAGCGGAGTGCATCTGGGGTTTTTCAGTGCTGTGTATCTCCGGAAGAAGGAGTGGAAATTTTACGAGAGATCCACAAAGGCGAGTGTGGTCACCATGCTGTAGCCAAATTTCTAGTGGCAAAATCTTTCCGACACGGTTTTTTCTGGCTTACAGCCAAGGCAGATGCCGAACGGCTGGTCAAGACGTGCAAGGGCTGCCAAAAATACGCCAAACAAGCTCACATTCCGGCTGATCACCTGAGAACAATACCTATAACATGGCCTTTCGCGGTTTGGGGGCTTGACATGGTAGGACCGTTTAAACGGGCTCCAAGTGGATTTACTCACCTCTTAGTGATGGTGGATAAGTTCACCAAATGGATTCAGGCTAAACCCGTCACCAGTTGTGATGGAGCAACAGCCAAAAGATTTGTCGAGGATGTTACAATCCGGTATGGTTATCCGCATAGCATTATCACGGACAACGGGAGTAATTTCTCTATGGGGGAACTTGCTGAATTCTGCAACGAACCAAATATCCAGCTTGACATTGCGTTAGTCGCACATCCACAGGCTAATGGACAAGTCGAAAGAGCAAATGGTTTAATCCTACAAGGCCTAAAACCGAGACTCGAAGCACCACTACGACGTGTTGCGGGGGCTTGGGCAGAGGAATTACCTTCTGTAATATGGAGTTTGCGAACAACTCCAAACAGGTCAACTGGATACACACCTTTCTTCTTGGTCTATGGCGCAAAAGCAGTTCTTCCTAGTGATTTGATTCACACTTCTCCTAGAGTGGCCGCGTATATTGCAGAGGATGCCGAAATTTCTCCACAAAATAATCTCGACTTAGTCGAAGAAGTTCATGGCGTTGCTGAGATAAGGTCAACAGCCTATCAACAGAAGCTATGCAAGTATCATAGCCAAAGAGTTGGAACCTGATCTTTCAATAAGGGTGATTTGGTTCTCCGGCTTGTGCAGCAAAGAAAGCACAAACTTTCCCCAATATGGGAAGGGCCATTTTTAGTTAGTCGAGTATTGCACAATGGTTCATACTACCTAATTGATATGCGGCCAGTCAAAGAAAGACCTGCTACTAAGAAGAGAAAGAGAGCTGGAGGCAGTAAAAACCCGAATGAGTTAGACAGACCATGGAATATTGCTCAGCTACGTCCCTTTTATTCTTAGTTTATTTTTCTTTGTAATCATATATGTGTATATATTCAATGAGAAATAAAGTCTTGGTTGCCTCAAATTCTTTCTAAGAAGTTCATACCATCTTATTTCCGAATGATCATGTCACAGTCGAAAATCCCAGAATACTTGAAAGTACTTTATGCTCATGTTTGTTCTGGTTTAGATTTCCGATTCTAAAATGCTACCTTCGGGTATAAATCTGAATTTCCTAGTCTATACTTTGGTTATTTGTCTAATTGCTGGATGCGGGCATTTTCCGAGTAGTGAATTGTTGGTACTGGAAGCCGGCTTTGTTTCCAAGTTTAAAATGGTTTAGCAATTGAGCTCCATTGCTCGACAAAGTTTCCGTGCTGAAAGTTGGTCGGCTCACGAAAGGGACGAGGCGGAAAGCCAGATAAACGATAAGTGCAGACAAAAAATATAAGTGCTTATGCAAACATTTCAGGCACATAATATTAAAGCCAAAAGTGTTGAATAGATAAAATAAAGCTTAGCACTAGCAAAAGCATTATACTACCTATTTATAGACCCAAATTGTTTTCAGAATAACACATTGTTGTTTCCGATACTCTATGATGCAGGGGGAGAGGTACGAGCTACCGGCTCGCTCGATACATCAGCCTCGTTTTGATAATGTTCCGAGATGTTCAAATCCGATATGGTTTGATCATCGTCAGAAACATCAGTTGTTTCTTTGGAAGGCGGAGGCGGCGTGTCCACGCGGGTGAAGAAGGGAGGGTCGTAGCTGGTCAAATCAGCTACATGGCACCCATATCCGGCACAGGAGTCCATGATAGCATTGATGTCTTGCTCCTATCCATCTTCGTCCACCTTGCAGTACCCTCTGGTTACTTGCCAGATTTCCATGTTTCCATGGTGGCTCATAACCATGGTGAGAGCGTTTTGCGCTACGGTTCGCGTGTAGGACATGTTCCAGTCTTGAACAAGCTGTGGCATATCCTTGGCCTTATCTCGCACCTCAAAGCTGGACATGCTATGCATGTCCGGAACCTTGAAAACTTCACCAATATCTTCAAGGGATTGGCGGAAGTCATGCAACAAATCACCGACTTGGGTAAGCCGGTTGGTGCGAGATTCGGCAGAGCCTGAGTCCATTAAGTTCAGAGGACCTACGCATATAATGCAAAGGGTAAGTCAAGTAAACCCGGACTCCAAAGAGTCGAAGATGCAGATAAGTCAGAAAAAGGGAAACATACCAAAGATGACATTGTTGACTCTGGCCTTCTGTTCCCAAAGACTCTGGAGTTCAGCCCGGAATGCCTCAGTAATGTCCCTTTCTCTGAACAGATCATTACTGAGATCCGATATTTTCTTATCTTGAAGAGTAATCTTACGATCACACTCCTCGGTGGCCATGGAGGTGGATTCAAAAATTTGAGCAATGCTCTTCTCATCATCCGCTTTAAGCTTATCCAGCTCTTGGCGAAGTTCCTTGTTTTCCACCACCAGGGTTTTAAGATTCTCGGCCTCTTCAATCATAGCACAAGACTGCTTTACTAGTGCTTTAGTCAAAAGAACAATAGTTGAACAAAAAATTTGACTATGAAATACAAGACAAGGTTTGAGTTTCAGAATGTTTACCTTCGGCCTCATCCCTGGAAACTTTCAATTGTGCATTTTCAAGCCGGAGAGCTCGGATTTCTTTCCGCTTGTTGCAAACATTCTTCAATAAATCCTAGTTATAGGAATATACTTTCTGTAAGTCAAAATACCCAGAGTCAGAAGTCTACTAAAGACTCGGGCTAATATTTTTACTAATATCAGCACGAGACTTGGGGGCTACACTAATTCATTCTTTGGCATCCTAATGAAGCATAAAACCAGATTTTATTGTCCATCTTCATGCTTGGGGGCTAGGGGATATGATATGAAATAAGGGTAAACGGGAGTTGGAATTCCAACTTACATATTGTTCACGAGTGAGTTTGTGCAAACTCGCATTCACTTCAACAGCAACCTTCTCGGCGAGGGTTAGGGGACGACTAGCGTAGTTGGAAGCTCGCCGGTCCTCAGCTTCTCGTCGCGAAGATGAACTTGTTCAAGAAGATCAGAGTGCTTGATATCCTCTGCTTCTTGCGCTTCTTCTTTGGCAGAGATAGTCCGGCTTTCCAGGCATTGTCGGGCGAGCCCTTGAATCTCCTCCACAGACTTCCGAGATAAGCCAAGTTTGGCAAGTCCCGGATTGTCCAGGAGATTGCCGATGAAGGTCAATGCCGAGGGATCATTACCCGAAGAGGGTTCACCCTTATCAACACTTGAGTCACCCATGGTGACGTCAGTCTGTGATCCAAGGATCACTGACTCTGCTGTTTGAGCAGGATCTTCTACAACAATAAGAGATGGAGTAATCTCCGACGTTGCAGAAGGCTAATTGGCAGGAGTCGGAGGAGCTACGGCAGGAGAAGTAAAGTTGAGCTTCGACTGACGTAGAGGCTTCGAGCTAACCCCTTTCCCTTTGCCCTTGGTGAGCTGTTTAGCTCTGAGAAGGTAATAGAACAAAGAACATTACATCTCGGAAGGAATTACGAGCAAAATACAAAGATCATGTGAGGAAAGATTACCTCTTCACAACGGGCACTTCTTTTGTGCCGATGGCCACTTTCGGAGCTTTGCGCTTCTGAGGAACGACGTCCGGTAGTGGAACCAATTCACCCTAATCCTGAGAAAACTCAGGAATATCCCTCGAGAGGAGCGAACTCCGACTCGGGGAGGTCAGCAAGCTGAAAAGAAGAAGTATCTCAGTATTGCGAAATAACATAAAGGTGAACACATAAAAAGAGTTGTTGCTGAAGCTTACTAGCACAACGGGGTTTTCCGATGTATGCATGTCCAAGGACAGCTCCGGAATCTTCCTCTCAATCCGCTCCCTTATCAGCCATTTGATTTGGCTTACATAATATTTTGGCTCATAGGTTTTGGGGCTGATGCGGAGGGAATACTTCTTCGACGACGTGATGGAATGCATCGGTCGATCTCCATGATGTTGAAGAGGTTGGATCCGGCGTCCCACCTAGCATTGAACTAAGTCAGACCCTCACAGTCCCTTGTGTTTCATGAGATACTCGATCCGCCTCTTGGCGAGGAGCAGATCGTCACTAAGAGCCAGATCAAGCTCGTCCTAGGACTCTTGGGGCATGGCGGCTCCATCGATGAAAGCTGGCAAAGCATGATCTTTGCCGGGACCGGGAATATCCTTGTGATAGAAAAAAGTGGACGACCATTGTTTGACCGACTCACTAGCCATGATCCGAGGATAGACGCGCTCTCGCCTAACCGAAAAACTAATGGTACCGATAATTTAAGGATTACCAGCAGTAATGGAATTTCTCTCGACATGGAAGTAATGCCGAAATAGAGTAAGGCTTGGCCTAATGCCGAGATACCCCTCGCACAAAGAGGCGTACGCACTCATCTCTAAGATGGAGTTCGGGGGGAGATGATGGAGATGAACTCCATAATGACCTATAACCTCGGAAAAGAAATCTGAGGGAGGAAAGCTCAGACCTCTGTCAAGATGAGTGCCGAAGCGCACTCGTTCGTCATCGCGAGGGTTGGGGATGGTTTCGCCGAAGCCGCTCCGTCAGTCGCCGGCGCGGAGGAGCCCTTCTTTTTCCATGACACAGAGCTTGGGATCATCCAGGACGCACGGGATCCAAACCCCACGGTTGCTCTCCTTCTCCACCGTTGCTGCCGTCGCTGCCGTGCCGGAGGATGATGCAGAAGCCATTTTTTAGGTGTGACGGTGACCTTGGATGGGTGGTGCTAGAGATTGTTGGGGAGCAGAGGAGCTTTTGGTTTGTGGGAGGCGTAAGGGAGGAGGAAACGGCACAAAGTGCTGGTGACAAGAGATGAGGAATAGGATCTTCACCGCTTATATACAGCGGCCGCGTCAAGATTCGTGTAAACGCTACAGTGAACGTGCCACGCGTCGTGGAAAGGACTGGGAAACCCCCACGCGATGATTGCGTCGCCTCGATCTCCACGCATGCATTGAAACGTTGCCTTGGTTCCACGAAAGGCGGACCCACCAACGGTCGTGCTAGTAGGAAATGTCTGTTAGTGACATGACTTGACCATGACTGTTGTCAGGTTACGTCAGAGACCAAGTTCCGGCTTAGTTTGAATTTCGAGCTGGAAACACGAGTAACGTACTTATAGGTCCGACTCATTTTTTTAGACCCGGATCGTATCTTTTCTTTTGAAGTTTCAGGAAACCTTCAAGATTCTGCAAGACGAAGATTAAGCTAGATGATGATGAATCCTACTTTGGATCTTGGAGGCGTCCGGGGGCTGCTGTTGGGGATATACTTTCCGGGTATCCTCACTGTACCTCACTGACCAGGGTGGCCTACTTCGGGTTAGAGCTTTACTTCATGGGCGGCCCAGTTAGGGAGAAGAGATGGAGTCCAGTCCGGCTACGGGAAGGCCTAGAAGACTTACCGACATAGGCCCATAGCGTTACTTGTAGTTCAAGATGTACTCTGTAACCGACTCTTAGTCGTAGCCGGATAGATCTCTCCTATAAACCCTAGGCCGGATATCTATATAAGATTTCCTAGGGAGAGCCTTTAGGGCACACCTCAATAGTCTAGAATCTCAACTCTCACAGGCGAAACCCTTGTAACCCATATTTTGGCTCTGCTGTATTATTGGATTTCTAGCAGGAGTAGGATACGTCCAAAGCCGGCGGATTCGAACCTGGGTAAACTTGTGTGCTCACTGTCCTGGAATACCGTACGTCTCACACCCCTCTCTTCCACACGCCTCGAGGACCCCCTCATGGCGTACTTGTCATCAATCCGACGACACCCGGCCCCCTCCTGCTTAGCTCCGCCACCACCAGCGCCTCCCCTCTGGGCGAACTCACCCTGCTCGATTCTAGCGTCATCCTGTGCGTGAAAAGGGCTTGTCCCCGTCGACACTGCTCCCACACACACGCACCCACCATCGTCTGTATCAGCCACGCCTCTACCTCGCCGCCCCGCAGCCAGGAGGGACCCCGTGTGTCGTCGCCCTGCATGCCCCGCGCCACCTCATCTCGCTGTCCCCATGCTACCTACATTCTGTGCTCCCGGCCGTCCATGGTCTCCCTGACGTCGTTAGCTTTTTCCCGAGCGCCCTCCTGCTCGACCCGGTCCTGCGGCACACTAACAACACCAAGCCCCGAGCTTCTCAGCCTAGACCTCGCCCCTCATGTTGAGCATGCCTCCCGCCAGTCCCTGCCATCTCAGCGTCTGCTTCTCCTGCATGGCCTGATGCTTGCTTGTCTTCATGGTGGTGTCAGATGTTGGTCTATTGTTGTTGTTTGGTGGTGGAGTTCAGATACATAGGAGATGTGTCAAAGGTGGCACTAAAGTGGTGATGTAGTAGTTATGTTCAGATACTGATACCTTTGATCCAGATTCATGGATGAAGTATAATAGCTTTTTCCCTAGAAGACCTTGTTTTAATGGAACCTCGGAAATCAATGCAAAAAGGAAATAAAAAGGACACGTTTACAAGACTTTGTTTCTTCGTTTTACCTTAATTTACCGGACTAATCTAGTTTACTTTATAATGGGTTGAATCAATGGCTAGAGATAGGCACATCATATGGGATAAAAGATAATAATAAGCATAGTTATGTGTAATGTTTGAATGGAGATAATCTGTTGTGGGCAACACATCCTAATATAATAGAGCCCTTGTGATGGAGCGGGCATAGCAGTAGTCTTTTCATCCAACCGAGTGCACACCGAAGCAACGGGCTACAAACGATTATTAAGTGTAAAACACAATATATCACCTCAAGCCTTTATCAATTTATGGGATCTGGGGTACTTACAAGTCCACAGATCAAGACAAGAGACAAAGAAATAAAAGACAGAAATCTCAATTGCAAACAAAATACAATACTCTCATGAATTAGATGCACATAATCATTGCGAGGTTTCTCCCCAACCCATAGCCCGTGAGAACTACTCACTCATAACAAATAGATCAGAGATAGAAAACATCATACAAATACTTAGATTGAAATCAAATATTCTTACAATGGTCGCCAAATCACAAGGGAGATAACCCGCAAGTATAGGGGATCGTGTGTATCCTTTTCGATAAGTAAGAGTGTCGAACCCAACGAGGAGCTAAAGGTAGGATAAATATTCTCTCAAGTTCTATCAACCACTGATACAACTCTACGCATAATAAATGTTTGCATTATCTAGGAAATAAAACTAGAGCAACAATACGAGTAATAGAGATAGCTTTGCATGATAATAAATAACAAGAAAGTAAAGCTAGTTGCTGCAGCAATAAAATACACTAAACTAACAGAACCATGAGTGTGGAATAGTGGTGGTAATTGTGGTGGCTTTGTCCAAGTTTAAATAGCGAATAGATCGGTCTCATTGTCTTTGATGCAGTTTTCTGTGTGGGAGAGGCTAAATATACATGCGCTTCACTACTTGGAATTACATGTACTATATGATTGGATATTTAGCAAACATCCATAAGTACTAATCAATGCATTAAGGTTTCTCCAACCATAGCCTTAAGTTTAATGGTCCTCTTATTCCATACGTGCAACGTTCCGGTCCGTGTCCTCGGGTTTCTGTCACTCCGGTAGAACTTTCCCCTTCCTTTTACACATACTACAAACCCTATGATATTTAATCCATGGGCGCACAAATATAATGGACACCAAAGGACTGTACCATAACAACATACAACTCTAATGAACCAAAGACGTTCAACCATTCAATCTAAAACAAAGAAACTACGCAAACATGACATAGATCATAAGATTATAACTTATAGCATCAAACACAATGTTTACATAGGACGGTACAGAGGTGTGTGGGAGGATGAACCATTGGATACTAGGAGGATTAGGTGATGGAGATGGCGGTGAAGATGGTGAAGAGGGCGGCGGCGCCGGCGCCGGCGGCAGCACGGGGGACTCCATCCCCGTCGCTGGTATCGTGGGGGAGCACCGCCCCTTAGCCCCTTTCCTTCATGGATTCTTGGGAGCCCTCCCCCATGGATATGGGATCCATGGGGGAGGCAAAAACATGGCTTTGGTGGCTGCAAATTCGTGGGTGGAGATGCCCTTGGCGAATTAGGTTTCCTCCCTTTATATAGCTTCTCGGATTCCCGTCACCCCATCTTGGGTTGCAGTAATCGGGCCTAAAAGGACCGTCCGGACTCGTAATCAGCTAAATTTTATCTCCACCACGTTTGTTGTGAAATTTCCAACAACTTTGTAGTTGACGAGTTTTCCGTTTGACGCCGTCTTCGACCCGAAACATGACCATCTTCAAAAAGAGTTCTGAGACAGATTTCTGGAAAAATCCCAATTTGACTCCAACAAGATTTCGACATGTATTCTTAATAATTCCTACACATCAAAGTGTAAAATAAGAACATTGTGCACTTTTGCAACTATTAGTAGGTTAGTCCAAATAAATCATAAACTTTATACAAAAAGGAGTGTCAAAAGCATATTATTAGCATAAAACCATCAAAAATTATAGATACGTTATGGACGTATCAACATTCCCAAGCTTAGTTCCTTCTCGTCCTCGAGTAGGTAAACGATCAAAACAATATAATTTTTGATGTGACATGCAGACAACACAATCTTGATCATCATTATTGTAAAAGCATTGATAGCTGGGATTAAGGTACTCTAAACATGAATCATGAAAGATAGAGTTCTAACAATAAGACATAGCAACTATGTTGTAAAATGAAAAGACACAAACAAAAGATTCATAAATAACAATGCATTGCAGGACGTTTGGTTGTTTCACATAAAGAAAGCATAATGAGAATGGTATTCAGCTTGTCCCTCATAGAATAGCAAACATAAATACGTAGGACACCTTCAAAGTTCATAAGGGTGACTAGATACAAATAGTTTAAGAACAAACAATATCAAAGTTATGCATCAATCAACAAATCTTGGGACAATGCACATTAAACTAATAATGGCCAATATGCTCTCTAAATATGTGACTCAACATAAAAGTAAAATAAAGTCCTTCTTGGAAGGAAGCAGGGATTCAAGTCTCATAAAGAGCTTCTAAATATTATGGTACTTATTAGCTTTCAGCTCTCATTGCCCCTATCATAAGCATCTTTAGGTGATTAAGGTTAAAGTGACACAACTAAAAGGATATGCTTGACAAGTTATAAGTTGAAATCTCATGCCCCTTACTGACGAGTACCGAACCTCATGCTACTCAACTTAGTCACAAGTAAGCTCTTGTCATTGTAAGTACATATGTATCATAGAGAACCGCCAACGAGGTACCCCTTGCACATGTTACATGAGCTATCCCATAATCAAAATGACAAGCCAAGCAGACAATGAGCATCTCAGCAATCTTTTTATTTACTATTTGCATAGGTTTTTATTGAGGATGCTTCATAGAGTGCTCATTATGGTTATGATGCAAGTTTCCACCATGATTAGGCATGGCTTAGGCTAGCGGCCCAGGCGTTTCTCTAACACACATACAAACTCCATGATCTTACAAGTTCCCCTTTTATTTCACACCGCCGGGATCCATAAGCAAAAGAATCATGATATCAACGGAATATAAGTGCAATGTTGAAAGCGTTCCCCATGATACATGGTTCTGCTAACTTCAACTTATAAAGCGCAAGCATATACGCAACAAAGATGGACACAATGGTTCAAGTTTATTAAGTGCAAGATAATAAAGTGTGCCATCAAGTTCGTGAGAGCTTTAATCACTACTTTTCACATAACAAGTTTAATTCGGAAGGTATATAAAAGCATGAATATACTTGGAATAGCAAAGGCTAATAGGTAGGTATGGTGGACTCTTTGGTATAACTTGGTTTTATTTGGAGTTGGATGCATGAGTGGAACTCATACTTGGTTATGGAGGCTAGCAAAAGACTGGGAGCGACCAACTAAAAGAGCAATAATGGCCATAATCATGCAAAGCGATAAAACATCAATAATTAAATCATAAAGTGATATTACAAGTCAAAAACTAAAGGATCATAAAGGCTATGGTGACTTGGGATAGTCATAGTATGGTGTGAGCATGCGCCAAGTCAACCCAAATAAAGCATTAAAGGAGAATACCACAATACTATGCTTTAATATGCTAAAACAATGCATGATTCTTTCAAGGCACACATTAAGCAATCTCAATTGTTTATAACATGTCATGCTACAGAAAAATAACTAAGCATAAAGCCAAAACAATATCAAGCATGACATGACAAAGCATATGCCACCGTAAAAAATGAGCTTCTTTTACCACTTAAGCATGAACTTTTCCTACTCTGTTCCAATCCAAACCACACTTATTTGAAAACTAATGTATGAAAGAGGGGGTCCAACAAATTTATTCAAGCAAACCAAGCAAACAAAAAAACCAAAACGAAAACGAAAAATAAGACTCTCCAAGACCAACACAACTATGCATGAAACAATAAAAATGAAGCATTTGGAAGAAACCTGGGATTTTTATTAATGAAGAAGGGGATGCCCATTTGACGCTTGTACTTCTTGGATATTTCTTATGGTGACACGCGTGGCATCCCCAAGCTTGAGCTTTAGTCCATCCTTCATCTCATTACTCATTCCTTCCATACACTTGAAATTTTTCCTTCATACAAAACTTCACACAATCTTTATTAGAAACATTAGTGCACTCAAGATAATAGGTCTTTAGGTTCAATTCCAACACCAATAAAACTTCCACTAAAACACAAGATACTGTAGCACTTCCCTCAAAAAGCTCAATTTCCCAAAAGTACTCAAAAAGGAACCAACAAGAAGCAAATGCAAATAATGGCAGAAATCTATCAAAACAGACCAGCACGTAAAGACGAATTTATTCGAAGACCTTCTGTTGCTCAAATCAAAAAGTATTGAATGAACGAAAGTTAGATAACAACCTGGGGCAGAACCACAAAAATTCACACCTCAAAAGGACGTACAGAAATTTTACACGAATTTGTACGGTGAAGCACAAAAATCTATTTCGGGACAGCAACTTTCCCAATCATTACTTCTCTCTCATTAGAGGTTACTCTTGGCACAAAAAGCAAATAAAAAGGATAAGGAGCGGTTATTACAGAGGTAATAACTTTCAAGACTCATATAAAAAATTTGGGTTATCTCCCAATAAGTAGTTTTCTTTAACGCCTTTAAGTTAGGCATGATAGTGTGAGAAGATGCTCACATAAGAAATATGAATTGAAGTAAAAGAGGGCGTCAAGAAGCAAACTCAAAGCACATTTAAGTCTAACCCACTTCCTATGCATAGGAATCTTGTAAATAAACAAGTCATGAAAGCACAAAGCAACAAGCATAGGAAAGCAAACAAGTGCAACTTCAAAACTTTCAACATAAAGAGAGGAAACTTCATATTGTTGAGATACATAAAACCATGTTTCCCTCTCTCATAATAACTTTTAGTAGCATCATGAATAAAATTAACAATATAAATATCACATAAAACATTCTTATCATGAGCCACATGCATAAAATAATTAATACTCTCCACATAAATATAGTCATTCTTATTAATTATAGTGGGAAAAATTCAACAAAATAGCTATCATTATTATTATCATCGCCATAATCATCAAATATAGGAGGAATATTGTAATCATAACTAATTTTCTCCTCAATAGTAGGTGGACTGAAAATATCATACTCATCATTGTAATCATCATATATTGGAGGCATAGTATCATCAAAGTAAATTTTCTCCTCCATCCTTGGGGGATTAAAAATATCATGCTCATCAAAACTCGCTTCCCCAAGCTTAGACTTTTCCATAGCATTAGCAATTATGGTGTCCAAAGAATCCATACTAACAACATTTCTATTAGCATGCAAATAAAGTTCCATAGGTTTTTAAATTTTCTCTTCAAACACTTCATGTCCTAACTCAAGATAAATACTATAAAGCTCTCTAATTTTTTTGTTGTTTTCCATTAAGCCTAACTAGTGAAAACAAGAAACAAAAAGACAAAATTGCAGAATCTAAAGGAAATAACTTCGAGCACTCACACCGGAGGATGTGAGTACCTTTTACCTTACCTCCCCGGCAACGGCGCCAGAAAATAGCTTGATGTCTATGCACTTCTATTCTTGTAGATAGTTGTTGGGCCTCCAAGTGCAGAGGTTTGTAGAACAGCAGCAAGTTTCCCTTAAGTGGATTACCCAAGGTTTATCAAACTCAGGTAGCAAGTGGTCAAAGGTATCCCCTCTAGAGCAACCCTGCAATCAAGATACAAGAAGTCTCTAGTGTCTCCAACACACCCAATACACTTGTCAGGTGTATAGGTGCACTAGTTCGGCGAAGAGATAGTGAAGTACAAGTGGTAAAGATAATTATAAGTTGTAATGGTGCCAAAAAATAGCTTGCTGGCATGGAAAAGACTAAAGGCCAACTGAAATAAAGATGGAAACAAGCAAAATGTAACAGATCTAATTGCAAATGGTGTATCAATGTTTAGAAACAAGGCCTAGGGATCATACTTTCACTAGTGAACACTCTCATATAAATTTCTTCTCTTTATGATACTACTATTAACTACTCTCCGGTTGGACATTCTAATCGATGGTAGGGCTATAACAGCACACCTCAAACTTCATCTTTCCACATCTAGAGCAGCCTCGACGATGAACTACTCCCTCCTCATAAAGGGAATCAGTAACGGCGATGGAGATGGTGGTGGAGATTGATGGAGATGGCTCTAGGGGCACTTCCCCGTCCCGTCAGGGTGCCGGAACAGAGCCTTTCTGTCCCCCGAATCTCCCCTTCGATGGTGGCGGTTCTGTGGAACTTTTCGTGGCTGGAGGCTGGATGATTTAGGGTTTTTGCATCGGGAGGCATCTTATAGGCGAAGAGGCAAGGTCGGTGGGCGGCCAAGGGGTCCACATCATGGCCTTGTGTGGCCTAGGGCTGCCCGCGCCAAGAGGTGGTGTGGCCACCCTGTGGCCCCTCTCTTTCTCGTCTTCTGGCTCCGTGAGTCTTCTGGAAAATATCGACTTTGGCTTTTGTCCGGTCCAATTCCGAGAATATTGATTTTCTGACTTTCCTGGAACCAAAAACAGCAGAAAATAGGCAACTGGCACTGTGGCATCTTGTTAATAGGTTAGCCCAAGAAAGTGTATAAAAATACTCCAAAGTGTGGACAAAACATAAGAAAGTAAATATAAAACAAGCATGGAACATCAAAAATTATTGATACGTTAGCAACGTATCAATCACCCTCGAGCAAGAAGAACCAAAAGAACTATAAGGAATTCAGCATTTAAACTTGAAACAACAAGAATAAGAATTCAGTTACGGTTGGTAGTCATATGCACTCAGCACTTCATTCATTTGCGAGGCTTATAAAAGTTAGAGAGATGACCAGAATACTATACAAGCTTCAGTAAGACAAGACAATCAAACTAAAGTTTAATATAAGAATAAGTAACTAGAAGTGTAGCAATCAATCCAATTCTTCTAATTAACTCTCAGCTTGCCAAGGAACACTAGAATGTTTAAAGAGCATAATTGAGTAAGAGAGTTTCATGTCCTAAGTAGTATAACAATGAAGTGTCTTATTTACACCCACATCAACAAATCTAGTCTATCAAAAACACTTTTAATCCAATCATTGTTTTTCAAGAAAAACTCGTAAAGTACTATTGAGACCATGTCAAGGACTTGTTATGTGGATCCTCATAGATATATCATTTTTTCTTTTTTTTCTTTCAAGGATCGCTGGATGTTTCTTTTGCAAGTGTTTTCACAACCTTTGAGGGTACCAATATTGTTGCCCATATATTGATACATATGCCACTCGTGTCATCAACTCATAGTCGAAATCCGGGGTTATACCATAGATCATTCAAAAGCTAGCGGAGTTGTTGGCATCCCAAAGTTGGGATCAGATACATAGAACAAAGTTGTCTCACTTCGTTCTCCCCTTTTTGATCTAGTACCATTGTTGATCCACGAGATTAGCTTTGGCCTGCATCAAAATTACCATTGGCCTTTATTTCAATCAAACAACTCCTTTCATGATCTTGAAACCCATATCATCCTCATGACCAACGAACTAGTATGAATAGAGGCTACTAGGGACTTGGTTGTTTCATACCACACTTGTACCAATGTTTCTACTTGGCACAGTTATAGCACAATATGAAACTATTATAAACTAATTGAGATATGATAATAAAAACCTATTTATTATTTGCCTCTAGGGCATATCTCCTTCAGTCTCTCACTTGCACTAGAGTACAAATAATATAGCTCGCATTTTACTCATATAAACCATACAACATATGCGTTTATAGATCATGCATGCTCATGGGAAACGGCATGTCCATGTTCTGCTTTACCAGATCATTATGTCTTTTGCAAATCGTTAATATCTTCCTAACTTTGACATTCACACCATTATCGTATAATGGGTCGAAGTATTTGTTTGGCGATAAAGTGAGACTTTGTTTCTAGTGTTTATAATGACGGTCGCTTTCACTGTTGTCATCTAAACTTCGAAACACACTTTGTTATCCTTTGTGTATATACTGTAGTCATGGCAGCAGAACGAGGCCGGATACCAGGAGCTTACAGTGACTTTAGATCAACCTCGAGGGCTTTCTCATGGTCACTAGGCCCTGGGACACATCATTCTACGTTAAAAGCGAACTAGTTCCTCCATAACATTATACATCACATCAGATGGAGCCTTTATACTTCTATATCTATGTAGATCCTAGTGCATGAAATGCAACTATGCCACTTACATTGCTTCTTGCCATTTATGCACAAACTTAATTCTGGTTCTGTGATCAACTCACGAATCACTTAAAGACACGTTCTTAGAATTAAGACTTTGTCCTATCAACCAGAACTTCGGGCCACTTTATGTCAAGTATACAACATGGTTATATGGAAGAACCTATGACTGAGGCATAGGAGATGCAACGCATCTCTTCCTTTCAACCATAGTTGCAATACTAACTCAATGCTTCATATATTAAGAACTACTTTCTAACCTTGTTCCATTATGAGCTTCTTCAGAATATTGCTTAGGACATTCTGAACATCTTCCAGAATCAAGTACAGGAAGCATTCGACATTCAGTAATTATTAAACTCACTAATCTATCTCGATAGATCTCTTTGTTGAATAACTTCAACTTCATCCTTATTTATCTAACTTAAACGTTATTAATACCGAACACATCATTCACATATGTCGTTCACATATCCTAGAATGATTTCCCGCTCCCACTCAAATATGACATTCATGTTTGAGATCAAGGGATTTCACTTAGCTCCCACTCAAAAATATGTCAGCTACATATTATGAATTAGCCGAGCTGATTTGCTCCCACTCAAATCTAGGTCCTCTCGATAATCTTGGATATTCCAAAAATTTTGATCACCATCAATTCAAGAATCCCACTAATGAGATTTCAATGACCATTCATTTCTCGTACTTAGGTCCATCACGCTTCTTTGTAATTCGTAGGTATGTCTTGCTCAAAACATGAAAAGTGAATCAATAATATAATTCCACAAACTCATAGAATATATAGTTGAATCCTACTTTCTTTTAGTAAAAGTTTTTACTTGAACTTTATGATCATTATGAATAGTTTCTCCTCTATTTATAGAGTTTGGTTTCACAAAAAAAATTCTGCTGCGCCACTGAACAATTTGGTGGTAAGGTCAAAAACCTTGTTTTTATCTTTTACTTTCTTCCACCTATATCTTCATCAAGATACGACTTGGACGATAGCAGTTTTGCCCCTTTGTGGAAGATGGATTCATAGCTTCCTAAGAACACTCTATAAAGACTTGTTTATTCGCCACGACTTCGACTTATCGAAATCTCTAAAAACTCGAACTTGCCATAACACTTATGGTGTTGTTTCCACGAATCTTTTAGATGTTCCTTTGTATTTCAAATGAGTGTTTTCTTATTTTGATCTCTAACTCTAAACGACAACTATAACCCCGATGAGAGATAATATGTATCTAATACAAAATGATTATGATGTTTACACATTTCAACACAGTTTGAATTCATCCAATTATCATAATTTGTCAAACATCTTTCACAAGTCCCTTTTATGCTAAACTTAACTTGAATACTTCAGTCATGTCGATCAAATCGAAGAGACTTGTTAATTGAATATCCTCTTTGTTGTGAACTCATTTGAACAATTCAAATCATTTTAAACTTATGTTTCATTAAGTAAATATGCTTATTCACTTAAGTCAACAATTAACTAATGATTTCCACTATTTGTTGAAAATACGATACATCACTATGTATAAGATTTAACATTTCTTCGCATATCACCGTTTTACTAGAATGCGGAGTTTTAGTCATTCTGCCCAAGAGGCATGGTTTTGCAAAGTCTCTAGATTAAGCATCTAGGACCCCGATCTTCATAAAGAACAAGCAATAACCAAAATGACTTACACTATAGTGTCATTTCATTATTAAACCTTGGATATATTTTAGCATTCTAATCCTTTATAAATGTTTAAACTATTATCATTAACATAGTGATGAGAATAACTTGTTTGTGACCATAACGGTATTGTTCATAAGAATAGTACAAACTGGCTTGTAACTTATTCATATGAATAATCGTCTCGCCAAAAGCAAGACACACAAACAAGGATTACAAATTTAAATTCAAGTCCACTAATCCAAATGACAAACTTTGAGGAAAGAGGTGATGTCGGCCATCAACTGTTTTGCTTATCTTCATCAAGTCACTTTGCCTCAAAACTAGTAATTCTCAAGTAGATCCTCCTATTTTCACAAAATAGGACAAGTATCAAATACTTTGCAAACTGCAACGAGTTTTGCAAGAACCACATTTATAATTTGTATATCTTACATATACCTTTTCATCCATGACCTCCATTGCAATCAAGCCCTTCCAAGAGTTCTTAACTCTAATGCAAGATCGCTAAGTATTTTTTTCAAACAATCTCTTTTCATCCATGATGGACGAAAACCCATCCAACAGCTCATACTCTATGCGCCTTATTCTGTAGAATACAAAATGTAGCCTAGCTCCATCAAATGGAGAATGGCTTATTGGATGATTATGGAGAAAACACAAACATTTCAGAGTCATCGAATTATCTCCTAATGGTTATTGTATCAAGAAGAGAAGATCACCTTTTACGAGGATATCCCTCAGGCATGGGTATTAATCTATTAAGTTGGCCCCTTTTGCTAAGTTCCAAATTAAGCAATATATTCCCATGGTCGCAGCTGACCTCAATGGGATAGGCCATGATCTACTAAGATATTTGCAAACATAGATCTGCACTAAGTTTATAATAAGAGATCAATTTATAATTGGTCTCCACTAAAATTGTCATCCCCTGGACGATTTTAGTGATCACATTATCCCTATCCTCTGCACCTCCCCCGATCGTCACGGCCATCAATGCATTATCAAAGGTAGACATTCAATAATGCCAATCACATCATCCATGTGACTCATGCTCGATCTTTCGATCTCTTGTGTTCCGAGGCCATGTCTGCACATGCTAGGCTCGCCAAATCTAACTTGTGCGTATTCGCTGTGCAACATGGCTTACACCCACTGTATGCGAACATAGATGTGTCTGGCCCCTACTCACCAGAGGGCGCCTCATAATGAGGAACTTTCTTGGTAGTGCACACACAGGGGGAACACGGAACATTGGAATTCAATAGGTATTATCTTATTTGCTACCGTTGAGTATCTTAATACTAGCACACAATAAGATGTAAAACAGGTATCAACATCATATGTATAATGTGATATGATATGGTGCTTCTTCTTGCGCCTTGATCTCCATCGAGCACTCCGGCATGATCTCCATCTTGCCCTTGGTTTGACACCAAGTCCACAATGCCTCCACTAGGTCGTTCATCGGAACGATGACTATTACTATACTACTTAGTAACAGAAAAGTAAACTACTTTACCTTAGTAACGACCAATGCCATATCATAATCACATGCCCCCTGCAAAATAAAGTTACACACCTCTACTTTATCTATTGCAAGTTTTACGTGGTTTTTATGGATTTTGCAATAGAACCATTTCTAAACTATGAACTTTCCAACCACAACATGGATCCGATAGTTGTCTCTACTACACCCCTTTCGGGGCCCTTCGTTGTAAATGCTATATCAACTATTGAATGAGAGACAGACACCCACTAGCCACTTATATGGTACAAGTCGTATGTTGAGCGTGGAACCAGTCTCGTGTACGAATACGTGTAAGGTCGGTCCGGGCCGCTTCATCAAACATACCGCGATATAAACAAGTACATGTTAGAGGGTAACAACTAAGGGATCAATGCCCACACAAAACTTGTGCGTACTGGCCGTATAGCACTCCTATGCATAGATCAGCTCTGATACCACTGAAGGGGATCCGCAACAGAAAACAAAAAAATTCCTACGTTGGAACCCCAAAACTGCCTAGGATCTATCTATGTAGTAATGCAGTAACGGCCAATGTGTAGAGAATACATACCCTTGTAGACCGTACGCGGTTAACGTTCCGTGGGGAACGTGGTTGAAGTAGTCGTACTCGTAGCTCCTCGCAGGTCACCCCTTGCTCCTTCTTCATATTCATCGTGCAGCAGCTCCGACTCACGACATTTAAGTGCCCCAAGTGTTGCGCCTCGTGTCTTCGTACATATCCGGTGCACGATGAGACATCCGGCTCCCCGATCCTGCCGGGAGTGCAGAAGTTGATATCCGGCTAGGAATCCCTACAGCACAACGGCGTACTGCAGGTGTGCCTCGTTCGCACAACCCAAAATTGGGGCCATGGTCACAAGGGCTAGAGAGAGAGGGAAGGAGGAAGTCAACCAAAGGACTTCTCCAAATATTGGGTGTGTTTAATCCCACCCATGGGAATGCCTTTATATAGACGGAGGGGGTGTGCCCTCCCCATTAGGTTAGACATGTGGGGCTATTAGTAAGGAAAAATAGGAAGGAAATTCGTCCCAGTCGAATGGGCCAAAAACACTCAGGCCAACAGCAGCCAACAGCTCACAACTGTGAGTAGCAGCCAGCGCCGGTCGGGTGGGCATTTGGCGCGGCCCACCTCGCGCCCAGTTGCTCCTACAGCGGCGGCCTGGCGAGACGACCCCGGGTGGGCCGGCTCTGCCCCCGGCGGCCCACAGTAGCCAGGCGGTGGAGAGGCGAGGTCAGGTGGGCCACTACCGTCCTGCGGCCCAGCTCGCCTAGCGCCTTGCGCAGCAGCTGGCGGCTTGCGCCCGGGTGGCCGGCTAACCCTGTGGCCCAGCCAGGCCAGCTCCCCCGCAAGATCCTTGGGTCGGAGTCGAGCTGGGCCCAGCTGTGGCAAGCACAGGCAGCTGTTTTTCTTTTTCCCTTTATTTTTCTGCAGCTTTTATTCTAGGCTATTTCCCTCTAGGATTTGGCCTCATATAAAAGTTTCCTTTATAAATCTTAATTTAAATATTATTTAGAATATATTAATTCATAATTAACATATACTAAATGTATATTCAAATTCCCATTTATCCGAAAACACTTTCCGGGTCTTTTCCTTTATTCTTTCTCCAAACAACTTCGAATCTCTCCGCGGAACGATTCCGGCTTTCTCTTTCTCTACTATGATTCCGTCTTACGAATGATTGCTCTTATCGTACCCTTAGGTGTATCCTGACGGCTCGAGAATGCTCTAGACATGATATGTATCAATGATCAACAGAGGGACCAGGGATATCCATGTGACCCCTATGCATTCCTGATGACAATGTCGTTTTAACCGCTAAATGTAGCATCCAATTCCTTTTGTTTCTCGATACGACTTGTCCGAGATCAGATCATTGGTATCATATACCTTGTTCAATCTCGTTCACAACAAGTTATGTTTTCTTGTTACCGTAATATTACATCCCCGTGACCGAGTCACATGTTGCAACATTTATGGATGTCAAGCCGGCCGTATGTATCTTTACCCGTCATGTGGGTGAACAAATCCCGGTCTTGCAGTCACATGTCATCTACTGTTCCTTTGGAATACCCAACGTACACCTTTATGGCCACCATGTTACCAGATGACGGTTGATGCAGTCTAAGCAGCCTCGGGAAACAGTGAGTAATATGAGCTCATGGTTAAGGAAAAGGAGTCTAGGTATAGTTGTTGCAACAATGAACTTATATGACTTGATTGTGTTGCAATCCTTCGAGGAATGTCCAATCACATCATTCTCCAATGATATGACCCCGTTGTCAATTGGCATAAATGCCCATGATCTTGAAACCCAGATCATCCTCATGACCAACGAACTAGTATGAATAGAGGCTACTAGGGACTTGGTTGTTTCATACCACACATGTACCAATGTTTCTACTTGTCACAGTTATAGCACAATATGAAACTATTATAAACTAATTGAGATATGACAATAAAAACCTATTTATTATTTGCCTCTAGGGCATATCTCCTTCAAGATAAACAACTCAAACTTCATAAGTGGGAAACATAGGACATACCTCTCATAAGTGACTTCATGAGCCTCTTCCTTATAGGGATCTGTTCCTTCGATATTCAAACATGATTACTCTCATAATAATAATAAAGCAAAGAGACAAAGTGTGAATCCACATTTACAAAAAAGGTAGAACGGAAAAATCTTTTTTTTATTTTCGAGTATAGGGATTTAAAGAATAGAAAAGAACTTGCGACTAAGCAAGGGTTTTAAGAAAAGAAAAACAAACGAAAAACAAAAAAAACTAAAAATGAAAGCAAACTAAAAAAGCAAAGGAAAAAGCAAAGTGTTGGAACAAACCAACACGAGTGTTTCAAAGCTCCCAAGGAGCTAGAGTATAACCTCGTTATTACACAAATAAATTTTTTGAGGAACACATCCCCAAGATCAGGCTTTTGTAAGCCCTTTTGTTGCTCATTGTGGTGGCGGTGGATAGTCTCCCACGTTCCATTGTCTGCTCCAATCATGGAACTGGGTGGTGAGGTTTGCAGTAGCATCTCGAAGGTTGATGGAGAGGTTGTTCATATTTTGGATATTTCCTTTGAGTGTGTAGATATCTTCATAGGTGGTGTAGTAGTTTGGTGGCTTCTCATCTTGTTTGGGTCCTCCTTGTTCTACTTCTTCATATTCTCCTCCTCCCATGGGTATTTCTTGTTGGGGTAGGTTAGCTTCAACCTGCACGTCGAAACACAAACGTCCATCCTAGATAGAGAATAAACCATTAGGCAAAGGAGCCGGGATCAAGTGATCCGCTCCAGGTATATCGAAGAAGCATGTACCATGAGTTTTAGAAACTATACCACATGCTCTTAGAGTAGAGAGACTAAGACGGTGACTTCTTGTCAACGGTTGGATGCTACCTAGGTTGATGCGAACTGCGCGTGCAAGAACGGTTACAACTCCTCCTTCGCATATGGGTCCTCGAGATTGAAGAGTCTAATGCTTAAGTTAAAGCACGAGAAGAGCGCCCAAATTTGGCGTTAAGTTACAATTAATAATAGCAGCTTTTGCAAGGATGAACATGTCCTTCTCATTAACTCTAGTAAACTCACCATGTCCGTGCAAAGAGTTAGCAATCACATAGAATAAATATCGAATATCAGGGTGATCAATTTGGTTCCCCTTGGGTGTGTTTCCAAGAATCTTCATTAAATTAAAGTATGTATAGGGGAAGGATCTAAAACAAAAGTAGTTGTGCGTACATCGGTGATGTTGTTGGCAAACCCAAAGCATTGATCCCATTGGTTGAGTGTGAGGGTGTACTCACAGTTCATAAGGCGGAATTTGATGCGAGCAACTCCGGGCCTTTGTTCCTCGCTACAACCGTAAGGATCCACTATGTGTGTCAACGTGTTGATGAACTCAAGCGTCAAGCGTGATACGTGGCAACATCCTGAAAGACAAAATCATACAAACCAAAATTGTTTTAAAGTAAATCAAAATCAGCACGAATGCCAAGTTGGTTCAGGATATATAGACACGCCCACTTGGTGGACTTGATTTCTCGGAGCTTGAGACGATTGAAATTGTTCAGCTGAAACTCCTCAGTGAACTCGATACCAAGTGACTCGAGGGGTCAACGTATCAATGGGTGGTGTGGAGGATTCCACACCCATCTCACGTGTACTTCTCCTCGTGTTCATCTAAAAATAAAAATAAGATATAGTAAATAAAATTGCTAATAAAAAATTTGGTCCAATGGAAACATAGCATAACTGATTCTCTACACTAACTATAAAACAAACTCCTCTAAAAACAATACTAAGCATGTTGAATATCAAGATTGAATCAAGAACAAGACCTAAGTCTATATTGACAATTGTGAAAGATTGAGTGAAGCTTTTGCACAAATAAGTTGGGGATCGGAGGAGAATCATACCTTATATTGAATGAGTGTGAGGAATCAAAGAAATATTAAGTAAATTTGAAGTTCCAATGGAGGTGGTTTTGAGTTTGGAGGAAGAAGAAAGAGAAAGATTTAATTTGGGGAATGTTTGGTTACCTCCTCGAGCTAAATATGGTGGCCGCATACATGGTATGGGCGAGCAGTACGGCCAGAGTCCGCCCATACATGGTGACATACCTTGGGGGCGACGACTTCTCCCAGGTAGTGCACTCGGTATGGGAGCGCAGTAAGGTCCCGCGCGCCCGTACTGATGGTCGTTATCGGCTCTGAGTCTTTGCTTCAAATCTGATGTTTGCTCGAGGGTACGGTACGGGCGCGCGGTACGGGCATGTCCAGCCGTACCAGTGGTTGTTAAGAACACTAATCCCTGCGGCAAAAATTAGAATTTCTATCTTCCTTCGACTCGATGTGGTACGGGCGCATGGTATGGCCCCTTCGGCCATACGAGTGATTGTTAATAGCACTGTGAGCTGCAAAACTTAAAATTTTGATTAGAAGCTCCGTGTGCCTTTGCATATCTTATGAAAGGACAAAATAACAGCAAGTATACTATGTAAAGAACTAGCAATACTTCTTAGGCCATGTGTTAGTAAAATGAAATATAGAGTATTACCTTATTTCTTCTCCTTAAAGACATAAACAAAACAACACAAAACAAAACAAAACTAACACATAAAAAAATTATTCACATGGGTTGCCTCCCATGAAGCGCTTCTAGTTAAGGTCAATTAGCTTGACCCTGATGGCAATCACTTAGGTTTATGAAGTGGAATACCCACTCCAAAGTAGTTAGCTTTTAAAGTAATTACACCATCATCATCATTAGGCTTGGACTATAAAAGGATCTCTAGATGGTATCCCTATTCTCACATTCCCCTCATGTAAATTAATAAAAGCTTTATTAGTTCTTAGGAATGGCCTACCTAAAATTATAGGTGCTATGGGATCTTCAGGCATGTCCACAATAACAAGATCAATAAGAGCAGGACTACCTTT
The DNA here is from genome assembly GCA_910589775.1 of Avena eriantha. Lineage (NCBI taxonomy): Eukaryota > Viridiplantae > Streptophyta > Magnoliopsida > Poales > Poaceae > Avena > Avena eriantha. The sequence continues at coordinate 353,664,489 of OU342743.1, read as the reverse complement.
AATTTCAACAACTATATTTTCTTTAATCCCAACAGCTTGTTTATAAGTTGAATCAGCTAGATGGAGTCTTAGTTTAGTAGTAACAAATGGCCCCAAGTTTAACTTGTCGAACAAGCTTTTGGAAATTGTTGAGATGCTCACACCAAGATCACAAAGTGCAGATATATCATTGACTCCCAACTTAATTTCAATAGTAGGCTCAAATATATCATCTAGCTTAGCAGGAAGCTTATCAGTTAGTCTTTTATACTCCATCTCTAAATCACAAACCTTAGATGCTACTTGTTGTACAAATTGTTGGTACATAGCATCATTACCTTTTTCTATACCTGGATTCTTCACGGTGATCATCTTTAGTAGATCTTCCATGGTATATTCTGGTGTTGGCGTGTTGCTATAATCCAGCTCTTCAGGTTTTCTCTTCATTGGTTACCACCCTCATCATTTTGAGGTCTTCTACCGGATTTGGCTAAGGTTTTCTAGCAAACTTTGCTAGTATGAGAGCTTGGCTCTCATCTACCTTACCCAGCTAAGCCTCCACGGTCTTTGTCCTTTCCTGTAGATCATGCACATCATTTCTAATTGCAACGGCCTGGTTAGATAATTTTCATATACTACTTTCATGGTTCTCCGTGATTTGAATAAGCATATTATTTTTCTCGGTTTGAGCTTGTATAAATGTCCTAACGGTTTGCTCAAATGAGAGATTTCCATGATTTGCTCCATTAGTGCTATCATAATTATTATAAGGATCTCTTGTAGGATTACAATGATATTTTTGAACATTAGAAGCATAATTATTTTCCATGCAGGATTAAAAGGAGTGTGAGCTATAAAATTGACATCATTAACATCGGTAGCGATAGCATTGACTTGGGTATCTTCTTTATCTTTTATTATGCTAATCAACTCGTCTACCTTAGATGTAAGCTCTTCATTATTTACCTCGATAATTGAGCGTACTCTCTTCGAGTTTCATCCCACATGCCATTGGGCATGGTTGTTTTGCATATCGTCAAGTAACTTATTTGCAACACTCACTTGCTTTCCCATGATTGTTCCTCCTGCTACGGTATCTAGCATAGACTTACACATTGGGTTAAGACCATTATGAAACAAATGTAATATAAGCCGCTGTTCCATCCCATCACAAAGACAGTTCATTATGGCTTCTTTCATCCTTTCCCATGCAAGCGCTAGTGGCTCATGATCTTCTTGTCTAAAGCTTGTAATGTTGGATCTTAGCTGCATAGTCTTAGCTTGGGGGAAATTTAGTCATAAAGAAATTAGCACATTACTCCCAAGATTTAATAGTGCCCTTTGGTAGAGTTAGCAACCAATACTTAGCCTTTCCTCTAGGAGAGAAAGGAAACAATCTTAATTTAATGGCATTTGGATCTACATCCTTAATACGAATCATGCCGCAAATTTTAGTGAAAGTGTTTAAGTGCAAACCAGAATCTTTAGGGGATGAGCCCCCAAATTGGTTTTGTTGAACCAAACTTAAAAGGTTAGGCTTTATTTCATATGTTTCTGCATCAACTGTGGGCTAAGTGATGGGTGCACGAATAAAATCATTAGTGGGAGTAGCATACTCCCCTAATCTCTTTTGAGCCATGGCTCTTATAATTTTGGTATTTTTTAAGTAATGAAAACAGATAACAAGTGACTAATTTTTTTGGGTTTTCAAATAGATAAAAATAAATTAAACTAATAACAATAATTAAACTACAAAGTAATAATAAAACTAAAAACAAGGTCTCTAGTGACCTCACCAGGAGAGCAAAATTGCTTCCCCGGCAATAGTGCTAGAAAAAGGGTTGATACCTTCGATCAGGATTCATGGATGTAGTATAATAGCTTTTTTTGAAGACCCAGGTTTAATCAAACCTCAGAAAGCAATGCTAAAAGGAAATAAAAAGGCACGTCTACAAGACTTTCTTTGTTTGTTTTACCTTACTTTACCGGACCAATTTAGTTTACTTTATAATGGGTTGAATCAATGGATGGAGATAGGCTAGGGTTGAAGATCCACCTGCAGCTGCACATCATATGGGATAAAAGGTAATAATAAGCATAGTCATGTGTAATGTTTGAATGGAGATAATATGTTGTGGGAAACACATCCTAATACTCTAGAGCCCCCGTGATGCAGCGGGCATAGCAATAGTCTTTTAATCCAATCGAGTGCACACCGAAGCAACGGGATACAAACGATTATTAAGTGTAAAACATAGATCAAAGCTTTAAGTGGTGATGTTGTTGTGATCCCAAATGGTTCACTAAGCGAAGACCATACTACCCTTTCTATCACTGGGATTCCTATGACATCGTCGCTTGCCAAATATCTCACCTCAAGCCTTTATCAATCTATGGGATCTTGGGTACCTACAATTCCACATACCGAGACAAGAGACAAAGAAAAAAAAGATACAAATCTCAATTGCAAACAGAAAACAGTACTCCCATGAATTAGATGCACATAATTGTTCCGAGGTTTCTCCCCAACCCGTAGCCCGTGAGGACTACTCACCCATAACAAATAGATTAGAGATATAAAACATCATACAAATACTTTGATTGAAATCAAATATTCTTACAATGGTGGCCAAAACACAAAGAGATCTAAAGTACAAAGCAATGGTTATGGCTAGTAGATGGGATGGATGGTGGAAGTGATGAAAAATGGATGAACAATGGTGTGGATCTCCTTTGGTGGTGTTGTGATGTAATCTGAGAATGGCGGCTCTCTGGACGGTGGTTGGAGCTTCAAAATATATAGGCGTCTTCACGAAAGTCATAAGTTTGACGAGACGAATCCAACACCACCTGGAACGGGTAGACGGTACGGGCGGGCCCTGCCCGTAGCAGTGGTCGTTAAGCTTGCTCATGCCTCAACATTTTCATCATCATAAACCATTTGTGTTTCTTAACACATGTCAAAATATCTCAATAGAATGACTCATCATTCCAAGGTTTTCACAAGTCATTTTCACCAAGTACTCCCATCTAAAGTGCTCAATTTTTTGGTTTAACTCTAAACTACTAAATTAAGAGTGTTCACTAATGTGGGATGCCAATATCAATCTCATGCCATAGAATGACATCTTAACCTAACTAGATAGGTCAAGTTTTATACTCTTTATGCTATCTATAAACAAGGTAAAGAACTTTGGTAAAGTAAAAGAAAGTAAAGCTTGTAGGTAAAAATTGGGGTAGGTATAAGTCAACAATGCATAACCAAGCATGCCTAATGAATCTTGCTTACGTCATCTTGTATAATTCTAGCTTGCCTTGGTTGGTGAAGTGGTTGAAATTCTCTTCCTCCTCTTCTTGGTAGAACTCCTCCTGCTCGAAGACTTGTTCAGTACTATCGTCTATAAATACATATGGAATACACAATCACCAAACAATACTTAACTAGTCTATTTAGCACACTAAGGCACACATTGGATGATCTAGTATCATCACATACATCACAAGGTTTAATGTACTAGTTTCATTTATTTTATTTGAGAAAAGTAATTTCTACTCATTGAAATTAACTAAGATTTAATATTCTCCAATTAAAATATAGGATCATGTGGACACATGTCATCACAACATATTCTACTATATGATAATGTGATTTAAAGGTTTGATCACATTTTAATAAGTTTAAGTTTAGTATTTAATGATTTAAAGTGACTAGAAATGCCTATATAGCATTCTTTTGGTACTAGTCCAAAGTCACTGCATGCAAACCATAATATTATTACATATTCAGATAGCTATGGTTAAATGTGATTTTTGAGAGTTGGGAGCAACTCAAAAGCTATTATGGTTGATTTTTGAAAAATGTTTGAATGTGAAAAAGTTTCTGTCTTTTTATTTTTGCTAGGAGATATCTTTAGCTCTAATTGATTTAAATCCAACAGACTTGGATAGATATTTTTATTATCTTTCCAACAAAATTGGAATCATTCAGTTTGGATTTGTAAATCTCCCTGAATTGATTTTTGAACTAAGGGGCAGAAACTAGGTTTAGTCTAAAAAGAAAAGGGTTTATTTGAATCTGCTGGGTTGCGCAGGAACACTAATGGGCCGGCCCAGTCTCACTCCTTGGCGGTGAGGACAGCTGACAGGGGGGTCCCACATGTCAGTGGCTCTTTAAACGCGAAGCGGTATGGGGCAACGTGGACCGTAGGATTAAAACTAGGATCTATGGCTCACGTTCATCGTCGACGATAGACACGTCACCGGCAAGACGGAAACCTAGCGGCACTATGGGGGTGCAGTGGGGCATACGAGGGCTCTAGCTAATGCGGTGATGGGGGCATTTGAACAAGGAGACGACGACGAGCTCAGGCGAGGTCGCGGCAGCTCCGGGGGTGGACGAAATCGACGGGGGCATCTCCTCCTCTACTACGGCTATCTACGGTGAAATTCCGGCGGAGGGCTGCTCAAGCTGCTACGGCGAGAGGTTGGGAAGGACCAGTGGTGAGAGGGGAGCTGGGTGGTGTGAAGAAATGGTGCTGGGGAGGCTCCCTTATATAGGCTCGGTGAGGCAACAGAGAAGCATGGGCGGAGCTCGTCGGTGACGACGGCACAAGGCGCTAGATGTGTGCGCAAGGTAGGCGGGCGGTGGGCGGTTCCTTGGTGGTCATCTAGGGCTTAAGGGAAATGCTAGGGGCAGTGGATTGCGGTCGGGTGAGTCTAGCGCTCCGCGCGGCAGAGGCGGTGCTCGACGTGATCCATGGTGGCTGTGGGTCGCGCGGCAGGGAAAGGGCGTGTCTGGCGGGGTGATGTGGTCAAGGTGGAGCGGCGCGCATGGGCTGTGGTCGAGGGTTGGCTTGTGGAGCTCTGTCGGGAACGGCGCTCTGGCGTGCGCTACGCATGACGCAGAGGCGGTGGGTGCGAGCAGTTGGAGGTGGTCCAGGTGAAGGGAATATGCCCGTGAGGCAATAATAAAGTGGTTATGATCTTATTCCATGTTTACGATAAATGTTTATTTTGCATGCTATAATTGTATTAATTGGAAACATTAATACATGTGTGTTTAATTAAAAAAATACAAAGTTCCTAGTAATGCCTCTCATATAAACTAGCTCGTTGATTAACAATATGATCAAGGTTTCCTGATCATGGACATTGGATGTTGTTAATAGCGAGGTCACAACATTGGTGGAATGATGTGATGAACATTCATCCGAAGTATAGCATTACGATCAAAGTCATTATGTTTATATTGCTATAACATCACAGGAAGTAATCTTAGTCCTTAGACCATGAGATCATGTTAATTGCTAACATCGGAAGAGTAACTTGATAGCATCAAATGTCACACCGTAAAAGGGTGACTATAAAGGTGGGTTCAGATACTCCGAAGGTGTTATGTTGAGGCTCATGGATCAAGAATGGAATTTTTCAATCCTGATGACGGATAGATATACTCTGGGCCCTCTCGATGATATCACATTAAGATAGCTTGCAAGCAAGTGATGTGATCACTAGAATGTTATATCACGGGAACGTGAAAAGAGTGCATGTCAGTAACAAGATCAAACTACGTATTTGGATACCGATGATCGATTCTCGGACATGTAATATATCATGATACAAAGGGATTTAGTTACGACGTTAAAGGTTCACACGATCACAAGAGTCGTCGTTGAATATGTGGGAGTCAGTACGGATCTCCAGGTCCCGCTGATGATTATTGATCGGAGAGGGGTCTCGATCATGTCTGCATTATTCACGAACCATAGGATGACACACTTAAGGGATACCGACATCATTTAGGAGAAAATATGTTTCAGATAAAGATTAAGAAAGCGATGGAATCATTCCGATGAAAACCGGAATTATTTCGGGTGAAATTGCTGAAACTGGTTCTGCATGTGATATTGAAATGTTGCAGGGGGTTTTATGTGAATGTCTGTTAATTAATGTAATTGACAAAATTCTGAATAAAATAAATAAAATAGTTTTATTTAATGAGAGCTGGCATTAAATTTGGTGGAAATTTAAGGCATGTGAGTGGAAGTGTGAGTGGAGGCATATTTATGTGAGTGGAGCATCCACCACATGAATGATGGAAGACGTGGGGGCACCACCATGGCTGCCAAGCCATGGCCCTTGGTTGCCCCCCTTCTTCCCTATAAAAGGCCCGCCTCTCCTCCTCACAACATACACCTCCTCGTGAAGGATGTCTCTCCCCCTCTAGTTATTCCCCATGGTCTCGGATTAGCGAGATACATGTTCCCGGTGGCTTTACCTGGAAAGGAGTTGCTACTTCCGCTGCTTTGCTGGAGCGAGGGACGGAGGTTGTCAGGGTACCGGACGTGTGTGCGATCATGGATGCACCGCTGCTTTTCGGTGCTAGACTTGGTGGTGTTGGACTTGCTGGAGCTGGATCTGATGGACGTGCTGGAGCCGGACCTGCAGGACTTCATCACGATCTTGAGATCGGCAAGTGTACGACTACATCATCCACAAGTTCCAACTTGTTAACAAAGCTTTGTTGTCTTCGAGGGTAAGTTCTCTATGGATGTATGTCCACCTGTTGCTTGTATCTAGTAGATAGATCTTGGCTTATAGTTCCCATTGTAGGAATTTTTTATTTTCTATGCTGCGAACCCAACAGTGGTATCAGAGCCTGATCTATGCGTAGGTGCTTTGCACGGGTAGTACACATATGTTTATATGTGGGCAATGATGATCATGTTATTTTATCTTTCATGTATTTTGGATATTGGTGGCATAGTGGGATGAAGCGGCCCAGACCAACCTTACATGTCATCGCACATGAGACCGGTTCCACGACTGACATGCAACTAGTTTTGCATAAGTGGCTGGCGGGTGTCTGTCTCTCCTACTATAGTCAATGTCTGATTTATAACAAGTTGCTAATAACTTGGTTATCCTCGTTGTGGTTCCATGTTCATAGGTAAGACCGGTTCTCTCTCCGAAAGCCCTAAGCCACGTAAAACTTGCAATGGATAAATTAGAGGCGTCTAGTTTAGATCGTTGCTGGGCTAGTGTCATGATATGGTAATGTTGTAAGTAGATGTATGATAGATACTCTTACAACACACCTAACGTGTAAGTTCCATAGACCTTGGCCTTACACACAAAGGAATGATAGAGATCATACCACGATGCACATGATGGTGATCCAATGCATGGACCATATCATTCCACTTTACACATATGATGTTTGCATCTTATATTGCTAGTTTGGCGTTTTAGTAGCATTATAAGATGATCCCTCATTTAAATATCAAGATAAAATGTGTTCTTCCTTAAGTATGCACCATTCTATGGATCGTGTTTCGAGACATCACGTGATGATCGGGTGTACTCGACTCTACGCTTTCATACAACGGGTGTAAGACAGTTTTACACACGCGAATACTAAGGTTCTTACTTGGCGAGCCTAGCATGTACAGACATGGACTCGGAACATGGACCGAAAGGTTAAGCATGAGTCATATAGTTGATGTGATGCCCATATTGATGCTTGCATTTGAAGCTACACCAACTCACGTGATGATCGGACTTGGTGTAGTGGATTAGTTTCAAGTAATCAATAAAAAGGCACGAGGGATGACGTTTTTGAGTGGGAGTTCATTTCTAATTTGGATTAGTCGAACTCAATTTGTCATAAACTAAATCAAAGTGAATTTGCATAATTTGTTGTAGTCATTGGCATCTATTCACTACCTTATGCTTAGTTTTAATTGAGATAATAGAACTATAGAATTCTGGAATTTTACTTTACGAAATAGTATCGTATTGTTTTGAATGTCAATTTAAAGTTTAGAAGTCCTATTGCAAACTTTCAGCAAACTCTATTTACTCCATGAAGTTTAATAAGTAGTATTAAATCAAGAGTAACAATTCCAATGTTAGTATCTAAAGTATCATGTTTGCCTCCATGATTATTGATATTCAAAAGTTGTTTTAATATCAAGATTATCTAGGAGCTGAAAAATTGTTTCAGAAACCATCATGTGTGGAAGATATTGTGATATCTGAAACAATATTTTTGGTTGCATTATGATAGAGTATAATTTAGCAAAATACATGTTCTCATATTGTATGGTAATTTGTGAAGGATGGAGATCCTAGGCATCCGGATCTCCCAAAAAGGTTTTGGGAACTAACATTATACTCGTGATTCTTCCTTATAGGCTATAGTAGCTTGATTATGAAAGTTGTCATGATAAGGATGAATAGAAGATGTAAGTAAAATGTTTAATACACTAATAGATTACTAAAGAATGGATTTTTGAAAGAACACCAAACATTTGATGATGGCGATCCACTTCAAAGTGCAAGTCCAAAGGTATTACTATTTGACTATATACACTTTGTACTATGTGTCATGTGAATGACACCACTATTGATGTTGATAGATTCTTTTAAAAGAAAATGAATTGTTGAAAGAGAATCTATAAAATATTTGGCAGAAAAGAAAAGGTTGGAGATGTCCAACTTAGGTATATAGAAGATATACATGTTATGGCTGTATTCCTTGCTTGTTAAACAATGTTGTTCTTAGGTATTGAATACCGGTATTGGATACCGAATTGGTTGGTGTGAAGTGTCATACAGAACAACACAATTCATGAATTGCAACGGTCTAAGTAACTGGCAAGAGAATAAGTGATGATGTTCATCGTCGTCAAACCTAGCCTTCAAGATTTGTTTTAATAATTGTTATTTTGTTCTGGTATTACGAGAACAATGGTTTTCAAATAATTACCGTATTCCATAAAGGATTGATGAACTTTTACAAGTCTAGTTGGAGAAATCACATCCATTAACATTATTGCTAAAATGTTGTAAGACAAATGATTGGAAAAACACTTATGAAGTGACATCGTTGTTTGAATTATATTGGAAAGTAAACATGAAGAAACTCCATGTTGATGGATTTTTGGAGTCTTTTGATTTTGATCAATTGACGCATGTGAAACTTTCCTCGAGATAATTGAAACTCCATTCATAGGACAAAAGAGGAACGTGTGACTAACTTATTGGATATTATGCATGTTGATGTATATAGTCCATTATGTGTAGCCATATGCGATGGATCTTTTTGCTTCATATGCTTTCTCCAGCAATTTGAGTGAATATATCTATATATTTAATTAATAAGGAAGAAGTATGAAACGTTTGAAAAAATTTCAAAGACTTTCAAGATGAAGTGAAAAATCATTGTAACAAGAAAATAAAAGAGTTTATGATTTGATCATAAAGGAAGATATTTGAGTTACAGGTTTAGCAAAACACCTAAGATTTCAGGAATTGTTCCATGAATTTGCATTTCCTGATAAACCACAGGAGTATGGTATGTTCGAGAGATCAAATCAAACCTTGTTTGACATGGTAAGATCAAAGGTGTCATTTATAAAACTGCCATTATGTTTTAAGGATTAAAGCTTTAGATACTACCGCTTTTACACTGAAAAGAGCACCATCGTGATCCGTTCAAATGACACCATATGAGTTATGGTTTGGGATAAAACCCGAATTGTCTTTTCTTAAATTTTGGTATGCTATGCATAAGTAAGATGTTTACAACCAAAGTCGGATAAGCACGTCTTTGTAGGTTATCCCAAAGAATTTGTTGGGAATTCTTCCATAACACCGAGGACAAAAGAGTTTGTCGCTTGGAACGTCAAGTTTCTTGAGAAGGAATTTTTCGTGAAAAGTTAAGTGGGAGGACAATAGAACTTTGATAAGGTCGTTGAACCTTAGCTATATGTGCTAAGTAGCACAGCAACGGAAAGTGTCCCGGTGGCGGCCACAATGCTCATGGCTCGCATGATTACAAAGGGTGTGATCTTGGAGATTAGAGTTCCTATTGAACCATGTGGGTCGGTAAGAATCAAATAGTAAGATTTGAAACAGAATTCGTTAATGTTTTGACAATGATGAACCGACTGCATGCAAAGAAGCGATGATGGGCCCTGACTCCATAAAATGACTAGAAGTCATAGAATCCGTGATAGTATCCATACACGAGAAATCAAGTTTCTGAACTTGGAAGACCCTCCGGAAAGGCGTGAAGCCTATCGGTCAAGTTTGGATCTATAAAGAAATAGACATGGATGTTTAACATCTATGAAATAGTCGACATATCAGAAATAAGTTTACGACAATGTTCAAGGAGTTGACTATGACAAGATTTGATCTTTCATAGTGATATTTAGTCTTGACGGATTAATGTAGCAACCACTACATATAATTTGGTATATTCTAGTTGAATTAACAAAACAAGGTTCTTCTAATAGAATGGTTACCTAGGACGAGTACATGACACGGTCTGAAGGGTTTTGTTAATTCAAAGGGTGCTAAAAGGGCATGCAAACTTCAATAGTTGAAGTGAGCATAGCGGAGTTGGAATCTTCACCATGATTAAAATGTTAAAGGAGTTTAATTTCATCGGAGATGATGAAGACGCTTGCATTAGCAAGAAATTAAGTGGGAGCGCTGAGACAAATTTCCAATACATTATGCAGATTACATATTGTTGATTGGAAATGATGTATTTTTTATTGACACAAGTTAATAATTTCATTAAAATAGGATTTCGATGAAAGACTTGGGCAAAACCGGAATATTTGGCATCAGTGTCTATATGGATAGATTGAGGCGCTAATATGGTTATGCCAGACGTACATATATGAGATATTGAAAGGGTTCAATATGGAAACAACAAGAAAGGTTCTTGCTGCATGGAAAGGATTGTATCAAGATTCAAGTGTTTCAACACTTGGTGAGTAAAATCACATGAATATTTTGATCGATTATACTGTGATATGTATATATCCAAATATGTCCTATGCTCTAAATGTTATGAGCACATACCAGAATGATTCATAAGATGATCATTGGATGATAGTAAAGATATTCTTATGAGCTTTGGAAGAACTATGAATATATCATGTATAAGTAACAAATAGTTAAAGGTAGTTCATTGTAAAGTGTTACATTGATACTAGTTTTGTCACAAGATACAAATCAAATTTATCTCAATTTATACTATGGGTGGCACAATGTAATGGAAAGGATGTTCCATGATGGATTTGGATGAGTTCCAAAGTTGAGACATTGTGACGGATACTACAACAAAAGGCTAAGTATATGACTGCTGTAGTAGCAGCAAAGGAGGGCATTTGTGTTAAGTAGTTTGTTATCAAACTAGGTGTGGTTCAAAGTGGGATAATACTATGAAGATATATTGTATGACAATAATATCAACATATTTTAACCCGAACGAACTAAAGGTCTCACCAAAGGACCAAATTTATACAATTCCATCTCATTTGAGAATGAGTGATGCGTAGAGACGCAAAGACATGCCAATACACACGGACCTGAAACAGTTAGATCTGGAGATTATGTTAACCACTAGCAATCACGTATATGCAACACCAGAAAGCCATAGGTGTTCAATAGGCAAAGTTTTTCAAACTAGATTATTGACTCTAGTGCAAGTGGGAGACTGAAGGGAATATGCCCGAAAGGCAATAATAAAGTGGTTATTATCTTATTCCATGTTTATGATAAATGTTTATTTTGCATGCTATAATTGTATTAATTGGAAACGTTAATACATGTGTGTTTAATAAACAAAATACAAAGATCCTAGTAATGCCTCTCATATAAACTAGCTCGTTGATTAACCAGATGATCAAGGTTTCCTGATCATGGACATTGAATGTGGTTAATAACGAGGTCACAACATTGGTGGAATGATGTGATGAACATTCATCCAAAGTATAGCATTATGATCAAAGTCATTATGTTTATATTGCTATAACATCATACAAAGTAATCTTAGTCCTTAGACCATGAGATCATGTTAATTGCTAACATCAGAAGAGTAACTTGATAACATCAGACGTCACACCGTATAAGGGTGACTATAAAGGTGGGTTTAGATACTCCAAAGGTGTTATGTTGAGGCTCATGGATCAATAATGGAATTTTTAAATCCCGATGACGGATAGATATACTCTGGTCCCTCTCGGTGATATCACATTAAGATAGCTTGCAAGCAAGTGATGTGATCACTAGAATGTTATATCACGGGAACAAGAAAAGAGTGCATGTCGGTAACAAGATCAAACTAGATATTTGGATACCGATGATCGAATCTAGAACATGTAGTAGATCACGAGACAAAGGGATTTAGTTACGATGTTAAAGGTTCACACGATCACAAGAGTCATCGTTGAATATGTGGGAGTCAGTACGGATCTCCAGGTCCCGCTACTGATTATTGATCGGAGAGGGGTCTCGATCATGTCTGCGTTATTCACGAACCGTAGGGTGACACACTTAAGGGATACCGACACCATTTAGGAGCAAATATGTTTTAGATAAAGATTAAGAAAGCGCTGGAATCATTTCGATGAAAACCGGAATTGTTTCGGGTGAAATTTCTGAAACTGGTTCTGCATGTGATATTGAAATGTTGCAGGGGGTTTTATGTAAATGTTTGTTAATTAATGTAATTGAAAAAATTGTGTATAAAATAAATAAAATAGTTTTATTTAATGAGAGCTTGCATTAAATTTGGTGGAAATTTAATGCATGTGAGTGGAAGTGTGAGTGGAGGCATATTTATGTGAGTGGAGCATCCACCACATGAATGATGGAAGAGGTGGGGGCACCACCATGGCTGCCATGCCAGGGCCCTTGGTTGCCCCCCTCTTCCCTATAAAAGCCCCCCTCTCCTTCTCACAACATACACCTCCTCATGAAGGATCTCTATCCCTCTCTAGTTATTCCCCATGGTCTCGGATTAGCGAGATACATGTTCCCGGTGGCTTTATTTTGAAAGGAGTTGCTTCTTCTGCTGCTTTGCTGGAGCGAGGGACGAAGGTTGTCAGGGTACCGGACGTGTGTGCGATCATGGATGCACCGCTGCTTTGCGGTGCTAGACTTGGTGGTGCTGGACTTGCTGGAGCTGGATCTGATGGACGTGCTGGCGCCGGACATGCAGGACTTCATCACGATCTTGAGATCGGCAAGTGTACGACTACATCATCCACGAGTTCCAACTTGTTAACAAAGCTTTGTTGTCTTCGAGGGTAAGTTCTCTATGGATGTATATCCACCCGTTGCTTGTATCTAGTAGATAGATCTTGACGTATAGTTCCCATCGTAGGAAATTTTTTGTTTTCTATGTTGCTAATCCAACACAAGGGGATGTCTGTGCTTGGGGAAGGGACTGTGGGCGGCGTTGCTACCACGCCTACCTCCCTGGAGCAGCGGAAGAGGGTGGGGCTGTCTGCTGTGAGCTGCCTGTGCTCGACCGGCGGGCATGGCGTCGGGGTGGCGCTGCACTGTGGCTAGGGACTAGGGTGTGGCTGGTTTATGGCCTAGTTGGGACTAGGGGACACAAGGAAGGTTAATGGTCATCAAATGGCTCGACAAAATTTGATCAAAACAGTATTAGTTAGGCAGGTTTGATCTACTCACAAGGTGTTCGATACAATGGCCGCATGAATTCAACTTTTGAATTTTGAAATGAATTTTGGTGGAGTTGTTAGTCACATGCTTAAGTATCTATGGCTGATAGCATTTGCCAAATTGAATTCATTTGCATATTTTTTGAAAAAGTGGGATCTAGTACATACACTTGATTCCATTTTCAAATGTCTTTTAAATTTAGAGGTTGAATGTTTTTGGAAGATCACAAAGTGGGCCTTGGTACATCACTACTTGTACTAGCAAGGGGTGCAAAGATCCACAAATGTTTCTGTTTGGATTTGAGTTCTAGGAACACCCAAAGTGACCTAGTTGATTAAAATGGCAAAAGTGACCATTTCCATTATTAATTTTATTTGATTTATTTTTCTTTGGTTTTTGCTTGGGAATGATCTAGATGATGTGGCATTCATCTTAGAGTCATTTTACAACCATTAGAACAAACAATCATGGCAATTTAAAACAATTCCTATTTAATGCAACACACACATGCATGCTTAATTATTTAAATGAGAAAAAGTTTTTTGTTAACCCTAAATTGGGTCATTTGGATATTGATAACTTGGATTAAAGTTTTGGGATGTTACAAACCTTCCCCCCTTAAACAAAATCTCGTCCCGAGATTTAAGAAAGAAAACTAGGAACTAAAGAGATCTGGGAACTCAGTCCTAATGTAATCTTCTCGCTCCCAAGTGTCTTCTTTGGTATGGTTGCTCCATTGAATCTTGAGAAATTTGATACTTCGGGTCCTAGAGGTTCTGTAAGCTTCCTCCAAGATACGGATGGGCACTTCCTGATACGTCAGATCCTTGTTGATATCAACTGCTCGGTGGTCGATCTTCTTGAAAACTTCAGTCTTCTTTGGCACTTCTAAGCATTTGCGAAGTAACGAGATATGGAACACATTGTGGATGGCTGACATCTCTTCTAGCAGTTCCAGTTGATACGATACTTCTCCTCAGCGATTTAGAATCTTGAAGGGTCCAATATATCTAGGGCTAAATTTCCTTTCAGACTAAAACGGTGTGTCCCTATAAATGGTGAAATTTTGAGATACACAAAATCTCTGACATTGAAAGTCAGGTCTCTCCTTCTCTTGTTAGCATACTCTTCTGTCTGGATTGGGCGGTCTTATGGTGCTCACAGACTTTGTGAACCTTCTGTTGCGGATATACTTTCCTGGTATCCTCACAGTTCCTCACTAACCAGGGTGGCCCACTTCCGGTTAGAGCTTTGCTTCACGGGCGACCCAGTTAGGGAGAAAAGACGGAGTCCAGTCCGGCTATGGGAAGGCCCAGAAGACTTACCAACCTAGGCCCATAGTGTTACTTGAAATTCAAGATGTACTCTGTAACCGACTCTTAGTCATAGCCGGATAGATCTCTCCTGTAAACCCTAGGCCGGATATCTATATAAGCCGACCTAGGGAGAGCATTTAGGGCACCCTCAATAGTCTACAATCTCAATTCGCACAGGCAAACCCTTGTAACCCATATTCCGGCTCTGCCGTATTACTGGATTGCTAGCAGGAGTAGGATCTGTCCAAAGCCAGCGGATTCGAACCTGGGTAAACTTGTGTGCTCACCGTCCCAGAACACCATACGTCTCACACCCCTCTCTTCCGCACGCCTCGAGGACACCCGCATGGCGTAGTTTTCATCAATCCGACGACAGTTGGCGCCCACCATGGGGCAAGTGAGCTTCCGATTTGCGTTCCGAGCGGAATCTGCAAGAATCGGAATCGGCGAGACTATCATCGTCGGTCGCATCCTCTATGCCAGTGATGTCCCTCTCATCATTCTCGATGAGACCTGGATTCCGGCTAGGGAGGTTGTGACTACCTACACCATCATGTCTTTTGGTGAGATCGATGTTTACATCGGGTTTGCTGAACCTACCCCACCCACCCCAGCGGTGATGATAGAGGCAGAAGAAATTTATGGGTCCCCTTTGTCCGCGGAGGCGGCAGAGTTCCGGATCTCAGAAATCCCTAATCCCACCCAGCCCGCACCAATCGCGGACATAGTGGAGAAAGTTGAACCTGAAACAGATCTTGCGGTTCAAGTCGAGTCTGGAGTCGATCTCCTGGGTGAGGTCAAATCTCAGATTGATCGGACTGCTGAAGTCGAGATCCAGGAGGTGCACTGTAACAACCATGGTTTCGGCTCTGCCAACGCCGGAATAGACAGGCCTTTCCTGAGATACACACTAAGGAGTATGATGATGTAGAACTCAGGTGTAGATGAAATCCTCGAGACCATCAAACGTTTCGACGAAGCCTACTATGAAGACCGCAGTTATCTCAGGAGGGGCTCATCACACTTCGTCGGGTATGTTGGATCCGGATCCGGCTCTGCCGATGCTGGAGAAAACACCGACTTAGTTCTGGAGGCGATCGGAACAAACGCCGACGTACCTGCATCCTCGGATGAATCAATGACGTCAACATATTTCCGAAAGTTCTCCGTGGAGTATGAAGAGGAGTGTAACTCCAAAGTCACAGAGGAAGAAGAAGCCATGGATGAAGGATCCGGGGAAAACTCTCCCAAAGCGCGGGATGACATGGAAATTGGAGATAATCCAGAGGTCCAGATTTCCGAAAGTACTGACCAGAGCTTGACTCCGGGAAATGGACCCAAAGCCGTCTTTGCTACCGGCGCTGCCAAGAAGGCAAAGAAGAAGAACAAGACCCCGGCAAAAGACCTTCTGCCAGAGGAAGTGATTGCCGAGGAATACGAGGAAGACTCGGATGGAGCACTTATCCCAGACGATCCCAAAGCAGAGTCGGTGGATGGATACGTGATCACTGAAGGTGCGCGTAAATTCATCGATGATGCATTAGCCACACCTATCCCTACAGCTGCAAAACTTACTACCGAAGAACTAGACGAAAGGGCCCAGGCCCTAGAAGCGCGTCGTCAACAACTCCTGGATGAAGCCAAAAACATCGAGGAGGAGAAGAAACGCATGGCAACTGCGGAGAAGTACATCTCTTGGCAGCATCATAAGACCCGGAAACGTCACACACGTAACGATCAATTCTCAGAAGTACACAAGGTTGTCTTCAAAGGAGACCCAGGGATGCCTCGTCGCGACAGCAAAGGAGATCTGGTGTATCCAACACCGGTACAAAACACTGTTGCGGCACGAGATATCCTGTCAAATAATCTAGGCCCAGAGTAGGTTTGATTGGGCATTAAGCTACTCACTAAGGGTCTAGAACAGCAAAGGGCTGCGAAATCCAGAAGCGGAAAACTGGTCTCCAAATCAGACCAATGTCGCACGAACTCAGCCTGGAATGATATAAGGCCCCAGCATGTTCCGGAACAGCATCACCGTTCCGACTAACGGGAAGACAACTACTCCAGAACCGGATCATCAGGACAGCACCACAGAGCTACACGTGACTGGCACAATGTCGCTCCAGCCGCCGAGCAAGAAGCAGTTGCTGCACTTATCCGAGAAACCCTCCCCGGCGAGAGTCGAACGATCATAGGGGAGAAGACAAATTGTTAGGTTTCATCGTGTCCCAAAGGGGCATAGAGGTGAATAGAGACAAAATCAAGGCTATACTCAATATTTCCAGGCCAACTCTCACCTGAAAGACGTACAAAGACTAACTGGCTGCATTACCGCAGTCAGTCGGTTCGTAAGCCAGCTCGGTGAAAGAGCCGCACCATTATATAAACTCCTGAAAAAGACCAAGGATTTTGTGTGGAGCGATGAAGCAGAAGCTGCGTTACAAGACCTGAAAAAAGTACTCTCATCTGCTCCTATCCTTACTACACCGGAACACAGAACCGATGTTGCTTTATTTGGCTGCGACAAACAAAGTCGTTAGTATTGTCATGGTAGTGGAGAGATCGAAGGAAAATCAGGAACACTTGGTGTAGGGTCCGACCTACTTTGTCAGTGAGGTCTTGACAGAATCAAGACAGCGGTATCCGCACTATCAAAAGCTAGCTTATGGTGTGTTCTTGGCATCTCGTAAGCTACGACACTATTTTCAGGAGCATCCAATTACCGTGGTGAGCATAGCTCCCATGAGAGATATAATCAACAACAGTGACGCCACAGGATGCGTCGCCAAATGGAGCATAGAGCTCTCAGCTTTCGATATTGAGTACAAACCTCAGACAGCAATCAAATCCCAAATCCTTGCCGACTTTGTTGCTGATTGGACAGAGACGAAGGAGAATATGACCCTCCCTGAGTCGGAATATTAGACCCTATATTTTGATGGGTCTAAGGCTCGCGGGGGCCCGGGGGCTGGCGTGGTTCTCAAATCACCCCAAGGAGATAAACTTCTATACATGTTGCAGATCCACTTCACATCGACAAATAATATTGCCGAGTATGAAGCATTGCTGCATGGAATCCGGATTGCTAAGGATATCGGCATACGATGTTTGATGTGTTATGGAGATTCGGATCTTGTTGCTCAGCAAGTGTCGGATATTTGCAATGCAAATAAGCACATGGCAGCATATAAAGCTGTCGTGGATGATTTATATAAATCGTTCGAAGGGTTTGAGGTTCAACACATCCCTCGAGCAGAAAATGAGGAAGCAGATGCACTATCTCGAATAGGCTCTACACGAAAGAGCTCTTGAATGGCGCTTTTCTAGAGCACCTCACAGTTCCCTCAATAAAGGTAGTGGATGAAGAGTATCCGACCAAATCCGACTCACCTCTAAAAGCAGTTCAGGCTGTAATTCCCAGCTAGACCCAACCCTACCTTGACTATTTGGTAGATGGCAAATTACCCGAAGACGAGGTTCTGAGCCGGCAGATTATTCGACGAGCAAAAGCCTATACTGTAGTTAAAGGTGAGCTCTATAATTGGAGTATATCTGGGGTCTTTCAATGCTGCGTATCTCCGGAAGAAGGAGTGGAAATCTTAAGAGAAATCCACAAAGGCGAGTGTGGTCACCATGCTGCAGCCAAATCTTTAGTGGCAAAAGCTTTTAGACACGGTTTTTTCTGGCTTACAGCCAAGGAAGATGCCAACGGCTGGTCAAGACATGCAAAGGCTGCCAAAAGTACGCCAAACAAGCTCACGTTCCGGCTGATCACCTGAGAACAATACCTATAACATGGCCTTTCGCGGTTTGGGGGCTTGACATGGTAGGACCGTTTAAACGGGCTCCAAGTGGATTTACTCACCTCTTAGTGATGGTGGATAAGTTTACCAAATGGATGGAGGCTAAACCCATCACCAGTTGTGATGGAGCAACAGCCAAAAGATTTGTCGAGGATGTTACAATCCGGTATGGTTATCCGCATAGTATTATCACAGACAACAGGAGTAATTTCTCTATGGGGGAACTTGCCAAATTCTGCAACGAACCAAATATCCAGCTTGACATTGCGTTAGTCGCACATCCACAGGCTAATGGACAAGTCGAAAGAGCAAATGGTTTAATCCTACAAGGCCTAAAACCGAGACTCAAAGCACCACTACGACGTGTTGCGGGGGCTTGGGCAGAGGAATTACCTTCTGTAATATGGAGTTCACGAACAACTCCGAATAGGTCAACCGGATACACACCTTTCTTCTTGGTCTATGGCGCAGAAGCAATTCTTCCTAGTGATTTGATTCACACCTCTCCTAGAGTGGCCGCGTATATCGGAGAGGATGCCGAGATTTCTCGACAAAATGATCTCGACTTAGTCGAAGAAGTTTGCGTCGTTGCTGAAATGAGATCAACATCCTATCAGCAGAAGTTACGCAAGTATCATAGCCAGAGAGTCAGAAACCGGTCTTTTAATAAGGGCGATTTGGTTCTCCGGCTTGTGCAACAAAGAAAGCACAAACTTTCCCTGGTATGGGAAGGGCCCTTCCTGGTTAGTCGAGTATTGCATAATGGTTCGTACTACTAAACTGATATGAGGCCAGTCCAAGAAAGACATGCTACTAAGAAGAGAAAGAGAGCTGGAGGCAGTACAAATATGGATGAGTTAGATAGACCATGGAATATTTCTCAGCTACGTCCCTTTTATTCTTAGTTTAATTCTTCTTTGTAATCATATATATGTACATGTTCTGTGAGAAATAAAAGTCTTGGTTGCCTCAAGTTTTTTCTGAGAGGTTTTTACCATCTTATTTCCGAATGATCATGTCATAGTCGACAATCCCAGAATGCTTGAAAGTACTTTATTCTCATGTTCGTTCTGGTTTAGATTTCCGATTCTAAAATTGCTACCCTCGGGTATAACTCTAAAGTTTCTAGTCTTTACTTTGGTTATTTTTCTGATTGTCGGATGTGGGCATTTTCCGAGTAGTGAATTGTTGGTACTGGAAGCCGGCTTTGTTTCCGAGTTTAAACTGGTTTAGCAATTGAGCTCCATTGCTCGGCAAAGTTTCCGTGCTGAAGGTTTAGCAGGCTCACGAAAGGGACGAGGCGGAAAGCTAGATAACGATAATTACAGACAAAAAAAGTTCAAGTGCTTATGAAAACATTTCAGGCACACAAAAAATTTATACCAAAAGTGCTGAATAGATTAAAGCTTAGCACTAGCAAAAGTATCATACCAAATATTTACAGACCCATAATGTTTTCATAATAATACATTTGTTTAACTTATGATGCAGGAGGAGAGGAAGGAGTTGCCGGCTCGCTGGATACATCGCCTTGATATCGTTGCGAGATGTCCACATCCGACATGGTGTGGTCATCATCGGAAACTTCAGTTTCTTCTTCGGGAGGCGGAGGCGGCGTGTCCACGCAGGTGAAGAAGGGAGTGTCGTAGCTGGTTAAGTCAGCTACATGACACCCATATCTGGCGCAGGAGTCCATGATGGCCTTAATGTCTTGCTCCTGTCCGTCTTCGTCCACCTTGCAGTACCCTCTGGTCACTTGCCAGATTTCCATGCTTCCATGGTGGCTCATGACCATGGTGAGAGCGTTTTGCGCTGCGGTTTGCACGTAGGACATGTTCTAGTCCCGGACAAACTGTGGCATCTCCTTTTCCTTGTCCTGCACCTGAAATTCAAACATGTTATGCATGTCCGGAACCTTGAGAGCTTCGCCAATATCCTCAATGGATTGGCGGAAGTCATGAAGCAAATCACTGACTTGGGTAAGCCGGTGGGTGCGGGGCTCGTTAGAGGTGGAGTCCGTCAAGTTCAGAGGACCTATGCGTATAAACGCAAAACAAATAAATAAATCTGACATCGAAAGAGTCGAAGAACGTAGACAAGCCAGAAAGACGGAAACATACCAAAAATGACGTCATCAACTTTGGTCTTCTCTTCACGAAGACTCCGGAGTTCAGCCCGGAGTGCCTTGGAAAGGTCCTTCTCTCTGCATAGCTCGTCGTTAAGATCCGAGATCTTCTTCTCGTGGAGTGCAATCTTGCGATCACGCTCCACGGTGGCCATGGAGGAGGATTCGAGAACTTGAGCAACGCTCTTCTCATGATCCGCCTTCAGCTGGTCTAGCTCTTGGCGGAGATCCTTGTTTCCCACCACCAAGGTCTTCAGATTCTCAGCCTCCTCGGTCATAGCATAGGACTGCTTTATCAGTGCTATAAGTCAAAAAGAACAACAGTTCAGCAAAAATTATTCGACTATGAAAAATCAAGACAAGGTTTGAGTCTCGGAAAGTTCAACGTTGGCCTCATCCTTGGAAACTTTAAGCTCAGCATTTTTAAGTCAGAGAGCTTTGATCTCTCTCCGCTTATTGCAGATGTTCTTCAACAATTCCTAGTTATATGAATTAACTTTCTGTAAGTCAGAATACCCAAAGTTAGAAGTCTACTAAAGACTCGGGCTAATATTGTAGCTAATATCAGCACGAGCCGTGGGGGCTATCCTAGTTCGTTCTTTGGCATCCTAGTGAAGCATGAACCCGGATCTACTATCCAACTTCATGCTAGGGGGCTAGAGGATATGACATAAAATACAGTAAAGGAAAAACATGAGTTGGAATTCCGACTTACATGATGTTCATGTGTGAGCATGCTCAGGCACATGTTCACCTTGGTGGTAACCTTCTCGGTGAGGGTGAGTGGAATAACCCGAGGTGGTGGAAGCACACCAGCTCTTAGTCCATCGTCGCGAAGGTGGACTTTTTCAAGAAGTTCGGAGTACTTGACGTCCTCCGCTTCTTGTGCTTCTTCTTCGGCAGAGAGATTACGGCTTTCCAGGCATTACTAGGCCAGCCGCTAGATTTCCTCCATAGATTACCGAGACAAGCCAAATTTGGCAAGTCCCGGATTGTTCTGGAGATTTTCGGTGAAGGTCTCTGCCGAGGGATCATTACCCGAAGAGGGTTCACCCTTATCTAAACCTCAACCACCCATGGTGGCATCAGTCTACAACTCAAGGGTCGCTGGCTCTGTTGAGGGAGCCGGATCTTCTGCGATAACCGGGGATGGAGTAATTACCGGTGTTGTAGAAGGTTGAGGGGCAGGAGTCGGAGGAGCCGCGGCAGGAGAAGCCATAGTCAGCTTCGTCTGCCACAGGGGTTTTGAAGAAGTTCCCTTCCCCTTTCCCTTGATGAGCTGTTTAGCTCTGAGAATGTGATAGAGTAGAAAACATTACATCTTGGAAGAAAATACGAATAAAGTACAAAGGCGGAAGTTGTGTTGAAAGTTACCTCTTCACAACTGGCACTTCCTTTGTGCCGACAGCCACTGTCAGAGCTTTGCGCTTTTTGGGCACAACGTCTGGCAGTGGGACCAGTTCCACCTCCTGAGAAAACTCCGGAGGATATCCCTCGATAGGAGCCAGTTCCGACTTGGGGAGGTCGGCAAGCTGAAAAGAAGATAATATCTCAGTGTTGCGAAATAACTTAAAGGTGAAACACATAAAAAGGGTTTACTATTCAAAAGCCTACTGGTACTAAAGGGTCTTCCACTGTGTGCATGTCCAGAGATAAATCCGGAACCTTTCTCTCAGTCTGCTCCTTTATCAGCCATTTGATCTGGCTTATATAGTCATGTGGCTTTAGGGACTTGGGGCTGATGCGGAGGAAGTCTTGTTTTGACACCGTGATGGAATGCATCAGTCGGTCGCCGTGGTTCTGGAGAGGCTGGATCCAGCGTGCCACCAGCACTGGACCAGGTCGGACCCTCTCAGGCCCTTGTGCTTCATCAGGTATCCAATCCGCCTCTTGGCGAGAATCAGATCGTCACTGAGAGCCGGAGGAGCCTCGTCCCAAGACGCTACGGCCGTGGCGGCTCCATCGATGAAAGTCGGCAAAGCGGTAGCTTTGTCGGGAGCAGGAATATCCTTATGGTAAAAGAAGGTGGCCGGCCATTGTTTGACCGACTCACTAGCTAAAATGCAAGGATAAACACGCTCGCGTCTAACTGAAAGGCTAATCGTGCCGGTAATATAAGGATTACCGGCAGTGATGGAGTTTCTCCGGACATGAAAGTAAAACCGGAACAAAGTGAGACTCGGCCTAATGCCGAGATATCCCTCACATAAAGCCTCATAGGCGCTCATCTCTAAGATGGAGTTGGGGGAAGATGGTGAAGCTGAACACCATAATAATCTATCACCTCGGAAAAGAATTCTGAGGGAGTGAAAGACAAACCTCTGTCGAGGTGGGTGCCAAAGTGTACCCGCTCATCGGCATGCGGGTTGGGGATTGTTTCGCTAGAACCGCTCCGCTAGTTGCCGGCGCGGAGGAGCCCTTCATTCTCCACGCCGTGGAGCTTCTCGTCATGGAGAAGGCATGGGATCTAGACCCCTCGGTTCCTTTCTTTCTCAGCCACCGCCGCCATCGCTGCCGCTACGAATCCAGCCAAGCCGGATGATGAAGATGAAGCCATTCCTCCGGTGATCCGGTGACCTTAGATGGGCGGCGCTGGGAATCTAGGAGCAGGGGAGTTCTGTGTGCGAGGGAGAAGTGGAGGAAAGGAAACAGCAAGAGGAATAGGTGAAGAAGATGAGGAAAAGGAAATCCTCACCCCTTATAACCACCTACCCGCACCAAGATTCGTGCAAACGGCACAGTGTAAACGCCACGCCTCGTGGAAGGAACTGGGAAGGTCCCACGTGATGATTACGTCGCCTCGATCTCCACGTACGCATTGAAACAACGCCTCGGTTCCGCGAACGGCGGACCCACCAACGGTCGTGTTGACCGGATGTTTGTCAGATGACGTGACTTGACCATAACTAGCGTCAGATGACGTCAGAGACCAAGTTCCGCCTTAGTTTGAATATCAAGCTGGAAAATCCGAATAACATACTGATAGGTCCGACTTACTTTTGAGACCCAGATCATATCTTTTGTTTTGAAGTTTCGGGAACCCTTCAAGATTCTGCAAGCCGAAGATCAAGCTAGATGATGATGAATCCGACTTTGGATCTTGGAGACTTCCGGGAGCTACTGTTGGGGATATACTTTCCGGGTATCCTCACAGTTCCTCACTGACCAAGGTGGCCCACTTCGGGTTAGATATTTTCTTCACGGGCGGCTCAGTCAGGGAGAAAAGACGGAGACCAGTCCGGCTACGGGAAGGCCTAGAAGAAATCCTGACCTAGGCCCATAGTGTTACTTGTAGTTCAAGATGTACTCTGTAACCGACTAATAGTCGTAGCCGGATAGCACTCTCATGTAAACCCTAGGTCGGATATCTATATAAACCGACCTAGGGAGAGCCTTTAGGGCACCCTCAATAGTCTACCATCTCAATTCGCACAGGCGAACCCTTGTCACCCATATTTCGGCTCTGCCGTATTACTGGATTGCTAGTAGGAGTAGGATCCGTCCAAAGCCGGCGGATTCGAACCTGGGTAAACTTGTGTGCTAACTGTCTCGGAACACCGCACGTCTCACACCCCTCTCTTCTGCACGCCTCGAGGACCCCCTCATGGCGTACTTGTCATCAATCTGACGACACCTTCTCTTCGGCTTCTCGTAGGATGTCGGGTCCAAAAATCTGACTCTCTCCTACTTGCGACCAATTCAAAGGGGTACGGCACTTTCTTCCATATAGGAACTCAAATGGTGCCATTTCCAAACTAGCTTGATAACGGTTGTTGTATGAGAATTCTGGAAAAGGTAGACAATCTTCCCATTTTGATCCATACTCCAACACACAAGCTCTGAACATATCTTCTAAGATTCGGTTGACTCTTTCAGTCTGTCCATCGGTTTGCGGGTGATAAGGTGTGCTGAAATTCAACTTGGTCCCCAATCCTTCTTGGACTTTTTGCCAAAATCTCGAGGTAAATTGGGTTCCTCGATCTGACACTATGGTATTGGGGGTTCCTTGTAAACTAACTATTCTAGCAATGTACAACTCTGCTAGCTTTGAACTCTGGTAGGTTGTCTTGACACGTATAAAATGAGCTACCTTGGACAGTCTATCAATGATGACCTAGATAGAGTCATTTCCCCTACTAGATGTAGGCAATCCGGTGATAAAGTCCATTCCAACGAAATCCCATTTCCATTCCAGAATCTGCAATGGTTGCAACAGTCCTACGGGTCTCTGATGTTCTGCTTTGACTCTCTGATAGATATCACACTTGGCGATGTAGCTTCCGATTTCTCTCTTCATTTTGTGCCACCAAAATTGCTCCTTCAAATCATGATACATCTTTGTTCCTCTAGGGTGGATAGAATAAAGAGTATCATGAGCTTCTTGCATGATAACTTGCTTCAGCTCCAAATCTGCTGGCACACAGATACGTCCTTTGTACCACAGAACTCCTTCTTCGTCTTCGGTGAATCCAGGTACCTTTCCTGTACCAATACGACACTTGATTCCGTCGATACTTGCATTTCCCTTCTGGGCTTCCTTGATTTGCCTAATCAAAGTGGGTTGAAGTTCAATGCTAGCTAAAAATCCTTTGCTAACTAGCTCAATTCTAGCCTGCTCCAACTCCTCATGCAAACTTGGTTGCTTCTCCTTGATCATGGTGTTTAACCTACACAGCAATCTGCTAAGAGAATCCGCTACCACATTGGCTTTGCCGAGGTGATAATGAATGTCAAGGTCATAATTCTTGATTAACTCTATCCATTTCCTTTGTCTCATATTCAGCTCCTTCTGAGTGAAAATATACTACAAGCTCTTGTGATCTGAGTAAATCTCACAGCGATTACCCATAAGGTAATGACGCCATGTCTTCAAAGCTAACACTACGGCTGCTAACTCAAGATCATGGGTAGGGTAGTCCTACTCGTGCTGCTTCAGTTTTCTAGACATATATGCAATGACTTTGCCTTCTTGCATCAAACACATCCGAGACCAATCTTGGATGCATCACAATACACATCAAATGGCTTCTTGATATCTGGCATGATAAATATTGGGGCTGAAATCAATCTCTTCTTGAGGTCTTAGAAACTGGCTTCACATTTGTCGGTCCATTCAAACTTCTTGTCCTTCTTCAACAATTGGGTCATGGGTCTTGCGATGCTCGAAAATCCATCTACGAACTTGCGGTAATATCCTGCTAATCCGAGAAATGCAGGACTTGAGTTTGAGTGGTTGGGGCTTCCCATTCTTCAACATCTTTGATCTTGGCGGGATCAACAGTGACTCCTCCAGCAGAAACAATATGTCCCAATAATCCTACTTCTTTCAGCTAGAACTCACATTTGCTGAACTTGGCATACAACTGATGCTCTCTAAGAGTTTCAAGGATGATTCTCAGATGTTGCTCATGATGTTCTTCTGACTTGGAGTAGATAAGGATATCGTCGATAAACACAACGACAAACTTATCTAGAAAATTCATAAAGATCTTATTCATGAGATTCATGAAAATCCAAAAGGCATGACCGTATACTCATATAATCCATATCTGGTGGTAAAGGCGGTCTTTGGAATATCCGTTGCACGAATCTTAAGTTGGTGATAACCAGTCCTAAGATCAATTTTAGAGAACACTCTGGCACCAGTCAAACGATCAAATAGATCCTCTATCTTGGGCAAGGGGTACTTGTTCTTGATGGTGACGTCATTCAGCTTCTTGTAATCTGTGCACAAACGGTTGCCTACATCTTTCTTGTCGACGAACAACACGGGCGATCTCCAAGGCGATGCACTTGGTTGAATCAAGCCTGTTACCAACATAGCATCCAATTGCTTCTTCAACTCTACTAACTCTGAGGGGTTCATGTTATAGGGTATCTGGGCTATGGGTCAAGTTCTGGGGATTAGTTCAATAATGAACTCAATATCCCTATCCGGGGGCATACCCGGCAATTCATCTGGGAATACGTCGAGGTATTCACAGACTACTCTGACTTGGTCTATGGTGGGTAGGGCTAGACTCTTGTTGCACTTGAATTGATGGGGCAAGGTTTCAGATATATGCTCTACTGATACTCCAGAGCTACTGGTCATGGTGATGGCTTTCTTGGCACAGTCAATCAATCCTTTATGTTTTGACATCCAATCCATTCCTAGTACTACTTCCAAACCTTTGGTTCCAAGTACTATTAGATTGGCATAAAAATCTATCCCGTGTATTCTAATAGGTACAGCTTTGCAAATTTTTCTAGCTATTGTAGTTGAACCGGGTACTTGAACTATCATGACATGCTTCAAGTTGGTTGGGTGAATCTTACTAGTGCATGCAAATTCTTCGGTGACAAATGAGTGCGATGCTCCAGAATAAAACAACACTCTTGCTAAAACTGAGTTGACAGAAAACATATCCAGCACTACATAGGGCGCTTCTTCGGCGTTCATGTGGAAGAGATGGCCATTGCGGTTGTGATGGTTCCCTGGGGCGAATCTTCTTCCGGGCTGAACATGACGATGTTGTTGATCTAGGGCATTCACTTTTGTAGTGGTGGCAATCTTCTTGGGACACTCATTGGAGTAGTGACCCTTCACTCCACACTCAAAACAAGTAATCTGAGACTTTTCTTTTGCTACCACAGGCACAACATTGCTTCCAGTCCTCGGGGCAGTGTTGTTGTTATTGTTGTTGTTGGACTTGGGCGGTGCACGGTTGAAATTGCTGAAGTTGCCGGGGTGGTTGTTGTTGTTTCCTCTGGACTTCACATTTCCTCCGCTACGGTTGGGGTAGCTTGGAAGAGACATTGGGGGTCGGTTGTTCCGTGGGGCATATCCGGTAGACGGGTTGGGACGGTACTTCTGGTGACTGCTGGATCCAGCTTGGTGCATCATCTGATGTTTGCGGTTGTCGTTTGCTTGATTAATCTTCCCTTCCATCTGAATGCCAGAGTCGACTAGCTCTTCGAGATCCTCGAAACAGATGTTGACGAGAACTGTCTGCATATCATCATGTAGTTTGTTCAGGAATCTCTCCTTCTTGGCCTCCGTGTTGATCTCATCAGGTGCATACTTGGCGAGGGACAAGAATCTGTCACGGTACTCCACCACAGTCATTCTGCCTTGCTTTAACTCTCTGAATTCATCTCTCATTCTGGTAACTAAACCCTGCGGCACGTGGGTGTGGCTGAACTTGACTTTAAAGGCTTCCCATGTCATCACTTGACCATGGTTCCTCGTGCGGGTGTTGTTCCACCATTCTCTTGCATCTCCGGCCAGATAGTGGGTGGCAAAATAGAACTTTCTCGTTGGCATCCACTCTGGCAACTTCTAAGTTTTTCTCCATGGTCTGTAACCAATCATCAGCATCCAGCGGGTCTTCAGACTTGCTAAAGATTGGGGGATTGGTATTCTGCAAGTTTTTGAGATTGGATCTATGATGATCCTGATTTCCATGGTTCTGATTGTTGTGAGCCATCTAGGCGATCTGTTGCAGGGTGGCTAGATTTACTTGGCGCTCTGTCCTACTAGCTTCACGGTCTACAATGAGCGTCTACAGAATCTGCAGCAGTGGGTCCTGCGATGAGCTTCTCCCTCCTTGGTTTCCACGAGTCATCTGAAGATTGAGATAGATAATGGGGTAAGAGGGAAAGTTCTAAGGTTCATGGTTTTGGTTTCAAAGCTAAAACTTTGGGTTTGACTCAGGTTTTGCAACTAACTTCTTTTCATTCATTCAAGCAAAGCACACGATATAAACACACACTCACCACAACATGAAAGGAAAACAGATGGTTTTAAGAACCATTCTGCAAGCTAAGATACAATGGAACAATACTTCTCACTCCTACGATAGTGCTCTAGTGCATCTACTCATCATTGATGAAGTCGGAGTCATCATCTTCGATGTAGAAGTCCATGGCATCATCCTCCAGATAGTCATCATCATTGCTGAGGTATGAGTCAATATCCCCTTGGATGTCTTCACCTTCCTCTTCTTCTTATTTTGCTGCAAGTTGAGCTTCTTTCTCCTTCATGGTCTTCTCGAGTTCGGCCACCTTCTTGCAAAGACGGTCAATGGTGTGATCCTTCTTTGCGCATTGATGGCGAAGTGACTGACGATCCTTAACGAGCAGGGAGAAAGTCTGGGCCTTCTGGGCGGCAATGGCAAGGTTGTGGTTGGCAAACTCTCCAGCATTGTTCAATTCCTTCTGTTTGTCATACAGCAGGAAGTCGAGGTTCTCCACTTGACGCTTCAACTTTGGGTGACTTGGCATCTCGAGAGGCATTCCCATAGAATCACGCCTTGCATAGTGAGCAAAGCAGGTTCCTTGGATCAAGTTGACATTTTGTGCGCAAAGATGAGCGAGAATTTCATGCATTGCCCTGGCTAATCCATCTAGCCAGTTGTTCTCTCTCACGGTGAACTGAATCCTCTCGGACATTGGTGCCTCTAAATTGCCTCGAAGATCAGCAACTACTAGCCATTGTAAATCTCCTCCTAGGGGACCATTGAGTTGAGCTCCAAGGAATTCCGGATGCGGACGCTCCAAGTACTCAGACAGGGCATCTAGATCCCTCTCGAAGATCAGTTGGCTTCCGTTGCCCAACTGGTAGAACTTGTTGTACTGAACTTCCATCTATAAGAATTTAGGATGAGAAAGTTAGTGAAGTGATCAAGTGTGTCAAAATTTTAGGTAGTAATGTAAGAATTTGGAGGAACATGAATTTTTTTGAGAGAGAGAATCGTAAGGATAAGAGAAGAAATAGGTTTTCATAAATACTCACTTCTTTGTTTTTGAAACTAAGTTTTTGTTCGGACGTCCATTCTAACTAGGGTCTCCTATGGTCAGGATGGCTCTGATACCAACTTGTCAACACCCGGATTTTTAATCCCAGGTGCCTGTTATGCCATACATCGCAATCCCAGGATTACCATTTTTGTGAGACATAACAGATTGGATATCATAGTACATCATCCATTACAAACCATAATAAGGTCTTACACAAATAAAGGATCTCATGATCCAGTCTTAATACAAACAAGTAGCGGAATAATTAGCCTAGCGGTGGGCTCCATCATCAGTATCACAAGCAATGCTGACGATGGGAGATAATCCTAGTTGTCGTAGCCATCCTGCTGTCCTCCTTCAGGGTAGTCCTCCTCATAGTCTGGCCATGGGAATAGCCAGGGACAAAAGCCATGAGTACTCTTTAAGTACTCGCAAACTATCACTAACAAGGATAGTTCTAGTATGAATGCTAACTCTAAGTATATTTGTAAAGCTAAGTTTGAAACCTAAGCTGAGTCCAAAAACAAAGAAAGGTAAAATAAAGTTTGAAATCACCTAAGTGGGAACTTAGTTGTCATAGTCACAACTCTATTGTGGTCAAGTCATGTCACAATTGATTTCATAAGTCATTTTGAAAATATCTGACAATGGAACATTATGGCCACTCCAACTGTCCATAACCGCGGACGCGGCTATTCGAATAGTTTGACACTCTGTAGAGGTGGTACACTTTCACCACAAAATTCGATACATCTGTCAGGGATAACCTGAATCATCATACTTAGTATGCAGATAATCAAACATAACCTTTCCTTTACACACTCTAGTATAAGCACCTCTCCTATGAGTTTGGCCTCCCAACCATCAGTTTTTATAAAAGGGCTAAGGCTCATGCCTCAACATTTTCATCATCATAAACCATTTGTGTTTCTCAACACATGTCAAAACATCTCAATAGAATGACTCATCATTCCAAGGTTTTCACAAGTCATTTTCACCAAGTACTCCCATCTAAAGTGCTCAAGTTTTTGGTTTAACTCTAAAGTACTAAGTTAAGAGTGTTCACTAATGTGGGATGCCAATATCAATCTCATGCCATAGAATGACATCTAAACCTAACTAGATAGGTCATGTTTTATACTCTTTATGCTATCTATAAACAAGGTAAAGAACTTTGGTAAAGTAAAAGAAAGTAAAGCTTGTAGGTAAAACTTGGGGTAGGTATAAGTCAACAATGTATAACCAAGCATGCCTAATGCATCTTGCTTAGGTCATCTTGTATAGTTCTAGCTTGCCTTGGTTGGTGCAGTGGTTGAAATTCTCTTCCTCCTCTTCTTGGTAGAACTCCTCCTCTTCAAAGACTTGTTCGGTACTATCGTCTATAAATACATACGGAATACACAATCACCAAACAATACTTAACTACTCTATTTAGCACACTAAGGCACACATTGGATGATCTAGTATCATCACATATATCACAAGGTTTAATGAACTAGTTTCATTTATTTTATTTGAGAAAAGTAATTTCTACTCATTGAAATTAACTAAGATTTAATATTCTCCAATTAAAATATGGGATCATGTGGACACATGTCATCACCACATATTCTACCATATGGGAATGTGATTTAAAGGTTTGATCACATTTTAATAAGTTTAAGTTTAATATTTAATGATTTAAAGTGACTAGAAATTCCTATATAGCATTATTTTGGTACTAGTCCAATGTCACTGCATGCAAACCTTAATATTATTACATATTCAGATAGGTATGGTTAAATGTGATTTTTGAGAGTTGGGATCAACTCAAAATCTATTATGGTTGATTTTATAAAAATGTTTGAATGTGAAAAAGCTTCTGTCTTGTTATTTTTTCTAGGCGAGATCTCTAATTCTAATTGATTTAAATCTAGCCGGCTTGGATAGAGATTTTTATTATCTTTCCAACAAAATTGGAATCATTCAATTTGGATTTGTAAAACTCCTTGAATTGATTTTTGAACTAAGGGGTAGAAACTAGGTCTAGTCTAAAAGAAAAAGGTTTATTTGAATCTGCTGGGTTGCGCGGGAACACTAATGGGCCGGCCCAGTCTCACTCCACGGCGCTGAGGACAGCTGACAGGAGGGTCCCACATGTCAGTGGCTCTTTAAACGTGAAGCAGTACGGGGCAATGTGGACCGCAGGATTAAAACTAGGATCTACGGCTCACGTTCATCGTCGATGATGGACACATCGCCGGCGAGACGGAAACCTAGCGGCACTGTGGGGGTGGAGTGGGGGCATACCAGGGCTCCAGCTAATGCAGAGATGGGGGCGTTTGAAAAGGGTGACGACGGCGAGCTCAGGCGAGGTCGCGGTAGCTCCATGGGTGGATGAAATCGACGGGGGCGTCTCCTCCTCTACTGCGGCTATCTCCGGCGAAATTCCGGCGGAGGGCTCCTCGAGCTGCTATGATGAGAGGTGGGGAAGGACCAGTGGTGAGAGGGGAGCTGGGTGGTGTGGAGAAATGGTGCTGGGGAGGCTCCCTTATATAGGCTCGGTGAGGCGGTAGGGAAGCATGGGCGGAGCTCGTCGGTGACGACGGCACAGGGTGCCAGAGGCGTGGGCAAGGTAGGCGGACGGTGGGCGGTTCCTTGGCGGTCAGCTAGGGCTTAAGGGAGATGCTAGGGGCGGTGGATTGCGGTCGGGAGCGTCTGGCGCTCCGCGCGGCAGAGGCGGTGCTCGACGCGGTCCACTATGGCTTTGGGTCATGCGGCGGGGAAAGGGCGTGTCTGGCGGGGTGATGTGGTCAAGGCAGGGGGCGCGCGCGGGCTGTGGTCGAGGGGAGGCTTGTGGAGCTCTGTCAGGGATAGCACTCTGGCGTGCGCTGCGCATGGCGCAGAGGTGGTGGGCGCGAGCAATTGGAGGTAGTCCAGGGGTTGTCTGTTCTTAGGGAAGGGACCGTGGGCGACGGTGCTACCACGCCTACCTCCCTGGAGCGACGGAAGAGGGCGGGGCTATCTGCTGCGAGCTTCCCGTGCTCGACCGGCAGGCATGGCGTTGGGGTGGCGCTGCACTGTGGCTAGGGATTAGGGAGCGGATGGTTTATGGTCTGGTTGGGACTAGGGAGACAAGGAAGGTTAATGGTGATCAAATGGCTCGGCAGAATTTGATCAAAACAGTATTAGTTAGGCAGCTTTGATTCTGCTCACAAGGTGTTCGATACAATGGCCGCATGAATTCAACTTTTGAATTTTGAAATGAATTTTGGTGGCTTTGTTAGTCACATGCTTAAGTATCTGTTGTTGCTAGGATTTGCCAAATTAAATTCATTTGCATGGTTTTTGAAAAAGTGGGATCTAGGTACATACACTTGATTCCCTATTTTATAATTTTCATATAAAACTTGAGACATATTAAATCTTCATTCTTACATACATATCTAGTTGTTTGGGGGTAATTAGTCGATTCACCTAAATTAATTATGGAGTATTTATGTGGAATACTTTGTCTTATCACAACTCCATTTTAAATCTATGTAGCTCACTAATTCCATGTTTTGCCTTGTTAATTCAACATTTAAATTGCGGGATATTAAATAACTTGAACCGTCTAATTAATTGTTGGGATTCCAATTCCGCTTAATATTGCTAGATTACATCGCATCTTGCCATGCCATGCATCATATCATAAACATACCGGATCTTCTTCCGTAGTATTAAATATTGCATATGGTGTTCCTTCTAGTGCTTTGCTTCTTCCCGGAATAGGATGTTGAGTTGATGTGAGCAACGACAAGTTCTATAGTGTATCTTCGACAATGATTCCCAAGTGAGTATTCTCCCCATGCTACCTATTTTTCGCTTTATGGCTTTACTTCTCTCTATTGCTACCTATGTAGCGATGCTTTAGTTTTTGTACCATTTACACTCCTTGCAACCTATATTGCCTTGGTCACTTCCTATTGTCATTGTTTTGGTAGATAGTTATCCTTGCGAGTCGTCGTTGCTTGCTCAGGTGTCGGTCCAAGTTTTCGAGTTCCATAGTTGTTGGGAGGTTGCCACATGCTTAATGGTGAAGATAATCATGGTTTACTTACAATTTGATCATTAAAATGATGGGAATATATATATAACTAATAAAGAGGTCCGGTGGATAATAGTTGAGATCTGGCTTTTATCCCACCCACTTGTGTTGAGCTAGGAACCGAGTACTTGATGCATGTTCCTTGACTATCGCATTATCCACATGTGGGCCCATGGATCCCCTTGGTATGAGCATGATTCAAATCTTATTTCTTGGGGCCACAAATTAGTTTGGGCCTTTACTACTATCATGTACTTATTCCTTGCTTTACTGCTTATTTACTATTGTTGGTCGAGGGGAGGTTTACTACTATACTGTTTACGAATGTGGAATGTTTTTGCGGTATCGACAAGCCCAGTCACACTTTAGGGTACCTATGCATTTATAACCATTGGCACAAACCCTGGGTCTATCTTGGAGCCAGCCAACTTCGTTGTGGGTAGCTTAGCAGGGTGCCTCCTGAAAGCATTTTTGATTCTTATGAATGCTTTGTCGTGATGCCTGGTTGCTTTTTTATTTGGTTTTTCCCGAGGTTGATCGTGTGTGTGTTGCTATTTTTTGCACCTCTGTAGGGTAAATCTTTTCAAAAAGTCGTGTCCACAATTATGGACTACTTGGAGCACAGTGTCTCGACCATAGACAATTGAATCTAAGTAGTGTTATAAATTTGACTTTGGCATGACTAGTAATCAGCTCCACTACAACGGAATGGTTAATTAAAAGTGCCAACAGCTAGTGATATTGGAATGTCTTATGCTATCTATATCTGACTAATAAGTACAACAACTTCAAAGGAATGATTAATAAAACTACCAACTGTGTGAGTTCCTCGGAAAGACTTCCTCATTTGGTCTCGAGGGGGAAACTCCAGGATGGGTTATATTGGTGTTAGTATCGGGTTGGTTCTGAATAGGTCTCTCTTATCCCTCTCCAATAGCCGGTAGTTGTATCGAGTCTATGTAGGTTGTTTAGTGCATGCTTTGCTATCGCTAAACCCACCGTACCTATGTAGGCGAGAGCCGCTGAATTCTAAGACTCGCTGTGTACTGTCCTCAGTACTGGATTCTCCCTTTTTCCTTTTCCCTTTGTCGGCACCCCTTTTGTTTTGACAGGTATGAGTTTGACGACATTAGCAAGGTTACCCTTATGTCTTGGCCTGGGCAGGGTTATGGATGTCACTGGTTATTCTTCGGGACTCTTAGTCCAATTTGCATCTTACCCGTACTCGGATGTTGCATTTTTTTCAATGTGTTTTGGATCTTTGTAATGTATATATGTATTCTTGATCGCTGAGTCGTTGTTGTATATATATGTTCTTATGGGTTCCATCATGAACTATTATGTAATGTTATTACTTCGTTTTTCACCCATACGCAAGTGCTTAGTGGGCATCTTTGAATCGTTTTTACGCGGGTTTGGCGGGAATCGCTAAAATCTGCATAGGTCCAATTCGAGGGTGTTACAATTGCGCTCGTACTACTGGTCGTTAATAGCACAGTATATTTACCTCAAACTTGGTGTTTTGCTCGTGTGTACGGTACGGGCGGACAATATGGTCCACTCTAGTCATACCATTGGTCATTATGGCATCTGTGTCCATCAGTAAAAAAATCAAAGTTTGCATTTTCCGATGCCGTGATGTGTTATAGGAACGTGGTACAATTTCCTCCGGTCATACCAGTGCTCGTTAAGTTGATTGTAAGCTTCAAAAACTTAGGGAATTAAGTTAGTAGCTTCACATGCCTTTGCACATCTTAGCAACAACAACATGACAGCAAGTAAACTTCATAAAGATAGCAGTACCTTATGGCCATGTGTTAGCAAATATAATAGATCGAGGATTACCTTGATTTCTTATCCTCTCTTCAAAGGACATTCTTGAACACCCTTTATTAAAAACAAAAACAAAACAAAACAAAACAAAGACAAAACTAACACGAAATTAAAACATTATTTCACATGGGTTGCCTCCCATGAAGAGCTTCTAGTTAAGATCAATTAGCATGAACCAAGATGGTGATTATTTAGGCTTTGCAAGTGGGACACCGACTCCAAAGTAATTAAATTTTAAAGTGATTATACCATCATCATCATTATGCTTGGCCTTCGTCTTCCTTGGGAAGTGGACTATAAAAGGACCTCTAGATGGTAGTCTTATTCTCACATTCTCTTCATGTAGATTAATAAAAGCTTTAATGGTTCTAAGGAATGGCCTACCTAAAATTATAGGTGCTATGGGATCTTCAGGCATGTCCACTATAACAAGATCAATAAGAGCAGGACATCCTTTAATTTCAACAACTATATTTTCTTTTATCCTAACATCTTGTTTATAGGTTGAATCGGCAAGATGGAGTCTCATTTCAGTAGTTGTAAATGGCCCTAAGTTTAACTTATCAAATAAGCTCTTGGAAATTGTTGAGACGCTTGCACCAAAATCATAAAGAGCATGTATCTCATTAACCCGACTTTAATTTTAATAGTGGGCTCAAAGATATGATCTAGCTTAGCTAGAAGATTATCAGCTAGTTTCCTATACTCCATTTCTAGTTCACAAACTTTATATGCTACTTCTTTTATAAATTGTTGATATGTAGCATCGTTACCTTGTTCTATACCAAGATTCTTCATGGTGATCATATTCAACAAATCTTCCATGGTATAATCTGGTGATGGCGCATTGCTATTATCTAGCTCTTCAGGCTTCTCATCATTATTTTATGCCCATCATCTTGATGTATTCCACCGGGTTTGGCTCGGGCTTTCCAGCAAATTTTACAAGTATGAGAGCTTGGCTCTCAACTAATTTTCCGAATTGTGCCTCCACAGTTTTGGTTCTTTCCTGAGCATGCACATCATTTCTAATTACAATGTCCTGGTTAGATAATTTTCCAATAATAGTCTCATGGTTCTCCGTGATTTGAATAAGCATATTATTTTGCTCGTTTTGAGCTTGCATGAAAGTTATAATACTATTTTCAAGAGAGAGAGAGAGAGATTGTCATGATTTTCTCCATTGTGGTTATCATAATTGTTATTATAAGGAGCACCTGCAGGATTAGAATATTTCTTTTGAACGTTTGAGCCAAAGTTTTGACTCTTCCAAGTAGGATTATAAGGATTACGAGCTATAAAATTAACTTCATTAGCATCGGTAGTGATAGCATAATTGAGGTTTCTTCCTTACCCTTCAAAATATTAAGTAACTCATCTACATTTGCAGTAAGCTCTTCATTATGTTCATCGGTGATGGAATTCACCCTTTTTAAGGATCTTTCTACATGCCATTGGGCATGGTTGTTTTTCATATCATCAAGTAATTTGTTTGCAACACTCACTTGCTTTCCCATGATGGTTCCTTCTATAGAGGTATCTACTATAGACTTAAACATTGGGTTAAGACCATTATAAAATAAATGTAATATAAGCCATTCTTCTATCCCATGACTAGAACAGTTCATTACAGCTTCTTTCATCCTTCCCCAAGCAAGCGCTAGTGGCTCGTGGTCTTCTTGTCTAAAGCTTGTAATGTTGGACCTTAGATGCATAGTCTCAGCTAGAGGAAAAAATAGTCAGAAAAAGATTAGTGCATTCTTCCCAAGATTTAGTGCCTTTAGGCAAAACTAGCAACCAGTTGTTAGCCTTTCCTCTTAGAGAGAAAGGAAATAAACGTAATTTAACCATGTTTGGGTCAACATCTTTTATGCGCATCATGTCGCAAATCTCAGTAAAAGTATTTAGGTACAAACCTGAGTCGTCAGCAGATGAGCCTCCAAATTAATTATGTTGAATCAAACTCAAAAGGTTAGGCTTAATTTCATAAGTTTCTACATCAACAGCGAGCTAAGTAATAGGTGCACGAATAAATTCATTAGTGGGAGTAGCATACTCCCCAAGTTTCTTTTGAGCCATGGCTCTTTTCTTTTTGGTGTTTTTAATAAGAGAAACAAATAAACAAGTAACTAGTTTTTATGGTTTTCAATAGATAACAAAAAGTAAACTAATAAGACAAAAATAAAACTAAAAAGAGGTCTCTAGTGACCTCACTAGGATAGCGAATTGCTTCCCTGGTAATGGCACCAAAAAAGGGTTGATACCTTCGATACGGATTTATGGATGTAGTATAGTAGCATTTTCCCTAGTAGACCAAGGTTTAATCAAATCCTTGGGGAAAATGCTAAAAGGAAATTAATAAGGCACGTCTACAAGACTTGTTTATTTGTTTTACCTTTGTACACCTTACCTTTCTAGTTACTTTGGATTATGGGTTATTTTAGTGGATGGAGATAGGCTAGGGTTGAAGATTCACCTGCAGCTAGACATCATATGGGACAAAGATAGTAATACGCATATTCATGTGTAATGATTAACAAAGATAAAGTTTGTGGGCAACACATACCGATATATATACTAGAGCCCCTGTGAGTCACAGGAATAGCAATAGTATTTTGATCCAACCATTGTAACCGTGAAGCACTGGGCTTACGACAATTATTAAGTGAAAACACAGATCAAAGCCTTAAGAAGTGATGTTGATGTTGTTCCCAGATGGATCGCTAAACAAAGACCGTACTCCCCTTTCTGTAACTAGGTTTCCTATGAGATTGCCACTCACCAAGTATCACCTCAAGCATTTATCAATCTCTGGGATCTTAGGTACCTACAAGTCCATAGATCAAGAGAAGAGATGAAGAAACAAAGATACAAATCTCTATTCAATTAATACATAGTACTCCCATGGATTAGATGCACATAATCACTGTGAGGTTTCACCCCAACCCACAACCCGTGAGTACTAATCACTCATGACAATAAGATCAAGGTTACAAAACATTTTCAAAATATTTAGATTGAAATCAAATATTCTTACAATGGTCGCCAAATTACAAGGAGATCTCAAGTACAATCTAATGGCTATTCCTATGGAGAGGATGGAGGTGGATAGGATGAACTATGGTGGTGGATCTCCTTTGGTGGTGGTGTGATGAAGTCTGAGAATGGTGGCCCTCTGCATGGCAGCTGGGACCTCAAAATATACAGGCACCTTCACAAAAGGCACAGGACAAGATGAAGCCAATGCCACATGGTACAGGATGACTGTATGGGCGGGCCTTGCACGTACCAGTGGTTGTTGAAGCCTCGGTCAACTGGTCTTGGCACCAGGATTGCTTGGTTGTGTAGACTTCCTCAAAATCTTCAGTATTGGATTCTGATTTCGCCTTAAAAGCATGATTTCCTGGACAACATAATTCAAAATAATGGATTGCACATCTTTGCAATAATTAGTCATTAGTAGCAAGGCTAGACAGGTTCTTGGTCAAGTACTTGACTAAAAATTAAGTTTAAACGTGGAGAAATATGGCTATTTTCATAGCCATCAATCAACTTCATTTATGGAATCACTTAGGGAAACACGATAAAGTTTGTCTTGTCGGAAGGCAAGACCAACATTATTATTTTCAAACATAATTATACCTCTCTTGTTCCCAAAGTCATAGTGATAATCATCATCATCTAAGCATGAGACAGACACAAGGTTTTGTCTCATAGAGGATACATAAGGTACATTACATAAAGGAAGCATAAAGTCGCTATGGAGTATAAGTGTAAACTCTCCAATAGCCTCAGCCTCAGCTTCAACACCATTAGAAACTCTAATTGTTCTTTCACCTCTTCTTAGGGTCCTCTTTGTATCGAATCCCTGTAGGGAATTCGCAACATGAGTTGTTGCAGCTGAGTCAAACCACCATGTATTGGTGGCATAATTAACATAAAGAGATTCATCAATAAAGGTTATGACATTAGTACCTTTCTTATTGAGCCATTTCATAAACCCAATACAATCCCTCTGAACGTGTCTGCTTTTTCCACAAAGGCGACATCCATTAGGATCTTTACCATCAGCATTAGGGAGTGCATTTGCATTAGGAGATCTGTTAGGATTCTTTTGCTAAAATAACTTAGAATATTGCCCTTTATCTTTAAACTGAGCAGGCTTAGGCTTCATAAACTTTTGATTTTTCTTCTTTTGAGAGTGCTTTAACTGATTGACATGGTCAACCCACCTAGCCTTAAGCCTTTCCTCCTCTTGTACAC
The DNA here is from genome assembly GCA_910589775.1 of Avena eriantha. NCBI lineage: Eukaryota > Viridiplantae > Streptophyta > Magnoliopsida > Poales > Poaceae > Avena > Avena eriantha. The sequence goes on along the minus strand of OU342743.1, from coordinate 353,624,823 downwards.
ATTTGACCATGAATTCATCCATGCCCCATTTAGAATACATCGCATTGTAATCGATGGTGAAAAAAGAGAAATCCATGGGCAAGGATGACATAACAAAATGGACAAGGAAACCTTCAGATATTTCCATTTCCATTATCTTAACTTTAGCGTTCATGTTTATCTTCCTCTTGATATGCTCCCTCAAACTCCCAGTTGGATCATATCTTTCATAAATAAGCCTTCTAATGATACTTGTCGCATAACTTTTGGATGATTCCTTAAACTGGCCCTCAATCTTTCCAAGGCAACCCTTAGCAGTCCGAGAGTCTAGACTATATCCCCTCATGCTTTGAGTGATGGATCACTTAATGATCATGAGGCACTTACGATTTGAATCCTCCCACTGAGTTTTCTCATCATCATAAATCCTTTGGAGTGCATCATAATTTTCATCACCTTCAATAGGTGCTATAGGAGGATCCTTAAGGAGGGCATAATCAATATTCAGCAAAGCTAGAGTGATCTCAAGCTTCTCCTTCCATGTACAAAAATTGCTACCAGTCAATTGTTCTATGCCATTAATAATTCCGGGAATTTGAGAGGCATTAGATGCGGCAAAAGAAACAAATGTTGTAAGTAAGTACCACCATTTTATACTCCTTTTAATCAATCTAGTATACATTATCTTTGGTAATAAATAGACATGATCAATAAAATGTTGTGGTCAAAACATCTGCCAATCAGCTTTGGATAGAATGACAGTTATAAGCCACACTTAGTTAAATCCTATCATATATGGAATTCTTTCACTAGTTACGTACACATTAGCTTTAGCCAGAAGTGAACTAGACCAATAAAATTTCATGGTTAAAATGCCCATCGATCAGCTTTCGCCAGAATGATAGATAGGGTCCATGCTTAATTTGAGGATTTATAAACTTAGTTTTGCAACAAAACATTATCATCGTACTAATTGAAAACACCATAGAAAGAATTAACTAAACATGATAAAACTGCATTAAAACTACTTAAGCATGACACATAATTGCATGACAAAAGAATAAAATGTCACACAACTACGTTCCATGATTGACATAAACAAATATGCCAAAAAGACTTAGCCCCAAAACTTATTTATATTAGCCCTATCTCTTCTTAAATTTAAATGGGGAAATAATTAGTAATTTCAATTAATATGAGTCCATAAAGGATTTTGGCCAATTATATTTTTGTTTAACCAAAATTATTTCCGTACGAGTCGAATCTGGCCCAACCTAACTACCCCTGGTTCTCCGTAGTGGCCCATTGGGCTAGAACTGTTGTTGCTTAACACGGACCATCGGATAATAATTTGACGGTGTGCAACGCACACAGCTGGAATGAAACCAACGGGCAACGACCGCCCCAAACCCAACTAGGCCCCATTCGCCCCTCCTTCTCTCTTTCCCTCGAGCGACAACGAGAGATGTGGCCTGATGAAGCCTCGGCAGTGGAGGAAGAGGACGATGATAGTGTCGACCGGGAGCCCTCTTCACAGCTTCGTGCGGCTTTGGCTAGCGTGCACCTCTGTCGAGTGGCCCTGGACGACCCCCTTTGTGATGAGACGGCACACGCACAGGCGTCCCTATGTTGGTGTCAATGACCATGCCAAAATCCAGCACCACAGTAGGCCACAACACCATCAAGTGTGAGGAGGCACCGCCACGGTCCAGTGCGGCACACGACGAGGTGGCTCGGGTACAAGCCCAAGTGCACCTGTCGGCTTAAGAGGTTGTCTCTAGCGCTGCCTGGCTAGCAACGGCGGCGAGGCCCATAAGGTACACATCCACCACCCTTAGGACATTAGATTAGGGTCGGGGTTCTTGAATTTGGAAAATTAGGGTTAGGGTTCTTGAGTAATTGGCGAATTAGGGTTAGGGTTCACACTACAAGAAATGTGTTGAATAATGACCTTTTATTAACGAACATGGTTTTTTTGGTCATAGATCTATGACCATTCATGGCCTACAAGTGCACGGGTTTGTTAGAGAATGTTTTCACGGAAGTATTAATTCCAGTTTTTATATCAATCCTAACAAGAATCCTAGGAAAGTGTTTTTATGTGGTGTTTCTATCGCACCTAAGGTGTCATAGGTCTTGAGTGAATTGACTGCGAAAGTTGACGGTGGCAGTGGTGAGTAAAAGATAGAGGAATCTTGCTTAGGAAATAAGTAAATTGCATAAAAGTAAAGATGTGAAAGGTGTGTAAAGGTCCTGCAGAGGAGAAGTTAGGCGCAGAGAGAAACACTTCATGGTGATAGTGAAAGTGCCAAATGGAATAAGTGGAATAAGTAATAGTGATATTTATTATTTATAAGTGAGTAGGCAAGGAACCCATACATCGACTAGGAGTCCTCATGGCCAATTCTTCCCAGTCCTAGTGATCCATCTTCCTGTTACCACGGCCATGGTCAGCGCATTAATTAAGGTCTTGCGACTAGATCAAGGCTTTAATCTTGATGGTTCCTTGTTGTCCTCGAGTAGTGATAGCTCTTCATTGATATTAGCCATGTAACTCGAGGGTCGCCGAATTACTAGCATATAAGTTCATACCTATGAGATCTTTGGATCATGTTACCTGGGCCCTTAAATTAGATAACAAGCATTAGGAAAACATAGGTAATCTTTCTCACTATTAAATAAACACTACAACAATCACAAATGAATGGATTTAAAGGAGGCACAACACATCTCACCAATCTCTTACATCTCCCACGCCTATGGGGATTTACTCAGACATGAGAGGGATACAAATCAAAGGCATAATTGTATTGCAAATAAAAATCATATCAAATTTATTGTAGCAAACCACAATAGCGATTAAAGATCAAATCAAATACAAACTGAAGGTAGATCAAAGTATCAAACCCTAATATTACAAGTACCAATCTCTCTCTCTAAGCAATGATGGAATGATGGTGAAGCGTGTGGTTTAGAGGTTGGAGATCGCCAAGGAACGAGGCGAAGTTCTTCTCCTCTTCTAGATCTGATATTTCCCTCTAGATGGCTTGTGGCGGTTGTATCTTTTGTTCTGTGGTTCCTCTCGTCTCCTCTCTTTCACGAAAGTTGCTTGTATTGATATAAGGAAAGCATCGGCGTGTAGTATGGGCATGCGGTATGGACGCGTCCTAACCATACCATTGGTCGTTAAGCGCTCTAAACGCCTCTAATGAAAGGGGCTCCAATTGGGAATTTGCTTATTCTAGTGTAATTAGCCCATAAATGCTATTAGATCTTCAATAAATGTTCATTACCTAAAAACCATCACAAGAAACCAAGGATTCGTTAATTGCGACATTAACATTAGTGGAAATGGGTAATCCTTAGTGAAATCCGACAATAAACAAGAGGAAAACCAATGGTCAAAGTGATAAAATTTGGAGCTATCAACCAATGTGAACCAAATGGTCATAGGACATTTGGAGGGTCCAAACCCTGATAAACTACAACCTTTTTTGTTAGGAAGGTCATAATTTCCTAACACAAAAAGGTCATGAATGAATAACACTAGTTTATAGTCTTATATTTAGCTCACTACGACCATTTAAATGGTCATGACAGCTGATCCATGATGTATTAAAATGAGTGGTCGTCCATCTCAGCAACTTCTTCTACATGTCATTTCCATGTGTCAACTTCATAATTTATTATTAGGAAAATTAGAAATATGTTTTTTAGTACATTTCTTAGGCAATAAACCACCTAACTAAGCAACTGCTAAGAAGTGGGCGGTCCCCGTTGCAACCACTCTGTTTTATATAGAGAGGTACATGGGGAAATTTTAGTACCTATCACGGGGTATCTACCGTGTCGCGCGTATAAAAAATTTCAGTTCCCAATGCGGGACCTAACCCTAAATCCCCCATGCGCTATCTGCCTATCTCCCCCTCCTTCTCTCTCCCTCCAAGACCCAACCCTTCTGCAACCACCGCCGCCACCATATGGCTTCCCACGATCTCGCCACAGGAGATGGCGATGGCACTCCCATCTCTCCCCTCGTTCATCTCCCAGCCACAACCCGCATGTGCTTCCCATGCTAGTCCCGACCACCACTGTCCCCCCACTCCATGGCTAGCCGTTGTACAAGAGGCTAGGACATGAGGCCACTGACGATGGGTACGAGGCCGCCGTCGACGAGGACTAGCACCGCAGCCACTACTCAGTCTAGTTCTCTCTCTCCCCCTTGCTCTCTTGGTTTCCGCTCTTTCTTAATCTATAAATATTCCTGCAAATGCAGCTAGACACGAGGGTGGAATCCAAGCCTCTACCAGACTGTTGACCGGACGGACGGGAGGCTGATCTCATAGGACTGGATCTAGACGTCGCTACACCGGGATCCTTCCTAAGACGTACTTCATGATCTTCGTTTCCTACCCCATCTGCGCCTTCACTACTCCGGTGCTTGTAAGCACTTTGGTCTCCCCTCTTCTCCCTACCGTGCCCGACCATAATTCAAGTAGACGGACTAGGCATATTGCTCACTGACCGAGTAATGAAGTAGTAGCATCTTGAAAACATCGGCTGGACAATCTGGTATGGTTCCTATTATATTGTGATCCGGTTGGCAGAGGTAGTATGCTAGCACTCGAGCATCCTAAGATAGTTTTCTTGGTATGGGTGATGCAAGTGGTGATAAAAGAAATGAAGATTGGTTATGCGAGTGTTGATTCAAGACTAAATCGTCTTAAATGATGTCCCAAGTAATTGAATATGAAGGTCTACACTTGAACTTTGCCATGACTTTGCAGGATTTATAGATAATTCCAACTATGAAATTCATTAAGGGCCTGATATACATCATACTCAAAACATCTTACTGTTGATACAGATATATACACTTCGTGGATCATGAATATATGCTTACTCTTATGTTAATTAATGTTTCGGGTATTTGCATTCAGTAGTTTCCTGTAGATGACATAACATAGCCTTGGAGAAATACTGGAACAAATTTCAGCTTTTGAGGTGATGATTATCTCACTTTATCCATTTATTTCACAATTTTGGTGGCTAGATTTTTTTGCACTTCTATGTTATGATATCGCATTTACCAATCTTTACTCTTTTGTTATAATCTAGCAGTCGATGCAAAAGACTGCTTCATAACTTTCATGTTGCTTTGTTTTTCCCTCTTGGATGTTTCTCTGAAGTCTTCAAGTTAACAGTTTGACATTAAGGAAAATTAGAGATGCTATAGATAAACAAAGAGAATCTTCTATTATAAATAGTGGTATGCTATGGTCATGTTCATGGAAGAAGATGATGCGTCTATTATCTTTCATTATTATCAAAAATGGTACTGAATGGAGAACAAATTTAGGCCTCCCCGAGAGAACACCAGAAAAACATTTGCACGCTTTCTAATATTCTTATCGATTCTTGATATATTGTGTCATCTATTATTTATATTGACCTTCCCAATGTAGTGTTTGTGTGTGCACATGCTCTCTCTCTGTATTTTTTTAGTTTTACTGAAATTGGTGCCTCTATGTTCAGCTAGATAAAAAAATTAGAAGTAGGAGCTCTCAACTAGACTTGAGGCATTGATAAGGGGTGTCCCGATCTTCTCAATGAGCGGTGTAGATGATGACGGTGTCGATGGAGATAACTTGTGAGAAGCTGACGAACTATCTCTCGGCTGCTCCCCCGTTGCCAATGCAACAGATCTTCGGCCCTATAGATACTCGCAACACCACACACTTGCGCACGTGATCCCGGATCACGAGCGGTTTGCAATCTACCAATTCCCAGTGAAACGACAGATAACACTTAATTAGAGCCAATTTGATATTGTCTAGAGAAACACAATCACAATATCGGAGGATTCAAGAGGAATGCTTGCAGCAATTCCAATCTAGGGTTCTTAGTCTAAACGAGTCTAAAAGTAAAAGTGGGGGTGGCGGCTGGCTATACGGGAGTCCCAGCCGCACACATCTAAGACTCGACCCAAGTGGGTCCGAGTCGGATACAGACCGGCCCCATAGGGCTCGGCCAGGTCGGCACATAGGCCACACGTGCGGGTGCACCAGCTAAGTGCAGCCCGCCCCTTCTGGCTCTCCCTTTGGCGCACGCCTCCCTCTCCTCCCCTGGCGCCAACCTCCTGCCGTGGCAGGGAATCGGCCAAAATCCTGCCGCGGCAGAGATCCTCTTCTTCTTTCCTCTGCTGCAACTTGATTACTTCTTCCTCAGCTCCTTGGCCTTCCTCATACCTGATCAAACATAGATGCAAAGATTTAGGTAGTATAAAATTCTCATTAGCCAATATTTCAGACCCAACTAAGAAGGAATTCACATGTTGCTTTAACAACTTGGCTCTAGCTCTTGTAATAGGTCCAATTGTGATTTCATTAGTGTCTTGAATCTTTGCATCATTATCTTCATTGAATAATGGAAGAATGGCAGAGATGTCCTCATCATCCTCCCCCCTTCAAAAGGCATCGACCCCAACGCGTCAATATCTTCTTCTTCATAGGGTGTGAAATCGGACACATTGAAAGAATTACTGACACCAAACTCCTCAATAGGAAATCTATCTGGTAGGCATTGTCATTTATCTTGGCAATAACCTTGTAAGGACCAGCACCCCAAGGAAGTACCTTTGACTTACGCTTCTCTGGAAATCTGTCCTTGCGAAAATGAACTCAAACCATGTCCCCTGGCTGAAATAGCACCTCCTTTCGCTTTTTATTGACACGGCTAGCATTGTCCTTCCCTTCTTCTCAATAGCTTCTTTTGTCTTCACGTGTATCTTCTTCACAAAATCTGCCCTCTTGGTAGCCTCCATATTTTCTCTTTCTTGAATAGGAAGAGGCAGCAAATCAAATGGTGTGATGGGTTTGAAACCATACACCACCTCAAAAGGACACAACTGCGTGGTAGAGTGTACAACCCTGTTATATGCAAACTCGAAATGGGGCAAGCAATCCTCCCAAACACGCAGATTCTTCTTGATCGTAGATTGCAACAACTATGATAATGTGTGATTCACCACCTCTGTTTGTCCATCAGTTTGGGGATGACAAGTAGTGCTGAATAACAATTTTGTTCCTAGTTTACCCCAAAGCATCTTCCAAAAATAGCTCATGAACTTCACATCACGGTAAGAAACAATTGTCCTTGCTACTCCATGTAAGCGCACAATGTCCCTAAAAACAGATTAGCAACATGCGACGCATTGTCGCTCTTGTGGCAGGCAATAAAATCTGCCATCTTAGAAAAATGATCCACTACCACAAATATAGAATCATGTCCTCTCCTAGTTCTAGGCAATCCTAATACAAAATCCATGCTAATATCTTCCCATGGAGTAGTAGGTGCAGGTTGATACATTGCAAATGTATCTACAATTTTTGATGTTCCATGCTTTATCCACTTTCTTGTGTTTTGTCCAAACTTTGGAGTACTTTTCATATGATTTCTTGGACTAACCTATTAACAAGAGCCACAGTGTCAGCTGCCTGTTTTCTACTGTTTTTGGTTCCAGGAAAGTCAGAAAATGAATATTCTCGGAATTGGACAGGACAAAAGCCAAAGTGCCTATTTTTTCGGAAGTCATCAGATGCCAGAGTACGAGACGGAGAGGGGCCACCACACCACCTGGCCGCGCGGCCTAGCCAAGCCCGCGCCAGGGGGTGGTGTGGCCGCCTCCGGCACCCCCTCAGCCTCCCCTTCCGCCTATAAGATGCCCTCGGGATGAAAACCCTAAGGGCCCGATCAAAAATCCACGAAAGAGTCTGTAGCTGCCACCATCTCCATCCCTAGATCGGGAGGGATCTGAAGCTCTTCCCGGCACCCTGCCGGAGAGGGGAATTCACCCTGGAGGCCTTCTTCATCACCATCCAAGCCTCCAGTGCGATGCGTGAGTAGTTCATCTTTGGACTACGGATCCATGTAGTAGCTAGATGGTTGGTTCTCCTCCTTTGTGCTTTCATGTCTAGATCTTGTGAGCTCCGTTCATGATCAAGATCATCTATTTGTAATTCTACATGTTGTGTTTGCGGGGATCCGATGGATATTGAGATGCTATTTCGGATTGATTATTGATTCTATCATGTGTTTGTTATTTGTGATATTGCATGCTTTCCGTTGTTAGTAGCTATCTTGGCCAAGTAGATGCTAGCAACTCCAAGAGTTAGTATTTATGCTCGATAGTGGGTTCATGCCTCTGGTAATCTGGGGAAGTTACAGAAATCTCTAAGGTACTAGATGTGCTGTTGCTACTAGGGATAAAACAACAATCCTTTGTTCATAGAACAATCGTATTGTTTACTTTACACGCAGTTCGTAAAGCAATAATCTGTTTCTTGCAACTTAATACTGGAGGGGGTTCAGATGATAACCTGAAGGTGGATTATTAGTCATAGATGCAGTTGAATGGCGGTCTATGTATAATGTTTTAATGTCCAATCAAGTTCCAAAAGAGTCAAGATGATTAGTATATGCATGTATTGCTTTCTCGATGATTGTCAATTGCCCCGCTGTAATTTGTTCACCCAGCATGTTATCTATCAAGGAGAGCCACCTCTAGTGAACTATGGATCCCGATCCTTTTTCTTTTATATACAATCTATAAATTGTCTACTGCTTTGTGTTTACTTTCTGCAAACTTTTACTTCTTTCCATTCGATACGTTTAATCCTTTGTTTTCAGCAAAACACGGTGAGATTGAAACCTCATCGCAAGTTGGGGACAAAGTTCTGTGGTTGTGTTGTGTAGCTCTCCACGTTGCTACTAGCACCGGTAGTGCGCCCTGCCAAGGCTTAGCTAGCAACATCTTTGGGGTGTTTCCTTGCTCCTACTGGTTCGATTAAACCTTGGTTTCATAACTGAGGGAAACTTTCTGCTGTGCTCATCATACCTTCCTCTTGGAGTTCCCAACGAGCTCTACATCAACACCGCACCAGCATTTTTCTGGCGCCAACACTGAGCCATCAAGCATTTTTCTGGCGCCGTTGGCGGGGAGTCACGGGCATCTTCACAAGGGGAGTCCCTCATAACCAATCTCTTTACTTTGTTATTTTTGTTTTGCTTAGTTTCTTTTTGCTTTGTTTGCTTGTTTTCTTTATCAAAAACACACAAAAAAGTTTTACTAGTGAACTTTCTTATTCCAAAAACACACAAAAATTAAGTCTCCTTTAGTTGTCACCTCTTCCTTAGCTCACCATGTTGATCCCCAAATTCACCCTAAAAGACCTTTCAATTAGTAGTGGTTCTATAATTGGGAAAGATAATATTGTAGAATTCTTTAATCATGTTAGTAAACATGATGATACTGAGGATAGATCCCTTGCAGAACTTGCTCCAAACTATGAGATTGCTGCAGCTTCTTTAATTCACATGTTAGAAGCTAGGTTTGTTAACCTCAACCCCTTAATGCAAGTAATGTTTCTTAAGCTTAAATAAATTGAGGACCCTGAAAAGAGGGATTTTATTCTAGAAACTTTGTTTAAGGAGTTCTATGATGTTGCCAAGGAAGCTAGGAAAGTCTTTGAACGTTTCAATATGCTAGGCTCATGTGTAGAAATTTTCGGTACATGAGAAAAGATGAACAAAACCGAACCTAATAGGGAGGAACCTAAGATACCAATACCCTTTAAACTAGTAGCAATGCATGATGCCATAGAAAAGAATCTTGATTGGATTGTTCCTGCAAACCCTTTTGATGAGAATAGTGAACCTAAGATCATTGAGAGAGGATCATCTAGAACTTATTTGGATGATATACCTTGCCTTGTTGAAAATATTTCTGGTATTGATCTTAATGCTTCTTCATTTGAGAACACTTGATTCTTTTTCTTGCTTCTTATGCCTAACTTAAAGGCGTTAAAGAAAAGTACTTATTGGGAGATAATCCAAAAGTTTTAGATGAGTCTTGGAAGTTATTACTTCAGTAATAACCGCTCCTTATCCTTTTTATTTGCTTTTTATGCCAAGAGTAACCTCTAATGAGAGAAAAGTAAATATTGGGAAAGGTGTTGTCCTAAAACAGATTTCTGTGCTTCACCATAAAAATTCGTGTAAAATCTGTGAACATCTTTCTGAGGCGTGAATTTTTGAGCTTCTGACCCAGGTTGTTATCTAACTTTCGTTAGTTCAACACTTTTTGATTTGAGCAACAGAAGGTCTTCTAAAAAATTCGTCTTTACCCGCTGGTCTGTTTTGATAGATTTCTGCCATTTTCTGCATTTGCTTCTTGTTGGTTCCTTTTTGAGTTCCTTTGGGGAATTGAGCTTTTTGAGAGAAGTGCTACAGTAGCTAGTGTTCTAATGGAAGTTTATTTGGTGTTAGAATTGAACCTTAAGACTTATTTATCTTGAGTACACTAATGTTGCTAATAAAGATTGTGTGAAGTTCTGTATGAAGGAAAAATTTCAGGTATATGGAAGGAATGAGTAATGAGATGAAGGATGGACTAAATCTCAAGCTTGGGGATGCCATGCGTGTTACCCCAAGAAATATCCAAGAAGTACAAGCGTCAAAGCTTGGCGATGCCCAAGGCATCCCCTTCTTCATCAATAACAATCCCAGGTTTCTTCCAAACGTTTCATTTTTATTGTTTTATGCACAGTTGTGTTATTCTTGGAGCGTCTTCTTTTTCGTTTTCACTATGGTTTTTCGTTTGTTTTGGTTTGCTTAGTTTTCTGAATAAATTGGTTGGACCCCCTCTTTCATACATTGGTTTGCAAATAGTTTGGTTTGGTTTGGAAAAGAGTAGGAAAGTTCATGCTTATGTGGTAACAAGAGCTCGTTTTTGACTGTGGCCTATGCTTTGTCATGCCATGCTTGATATTGTTTTGGCTTTATGCTTAGTATTCTTTGCTGTAGCATGACTTGTTATAAACAATTGAGATTGCTTAATGTGCCTTGGATGAATCATGCGTTGTTTTAGCATATTAAAGCATAGTATAGTGGTATTCTCCTTTGATGCTTTATTTGGGTTGACTTGGCGCATGCTCACACCATGTTATGACTATCTCAAGTCACCATAGCCTTTATGATCCTTTAGTTTTCAACTTGTAGTATCACTTTATGCTTTGATCAATGATGTTTTGTCGCTCTGCATGATTATGGCCATTATTAATCTCTTAGTTTGTCGCTCCTAGTCTTTTGCTAGCCTCCACAACAAAGTATGAGTTCCACTCATGCATCGAACTCCCTAAACCAAGTTATTCCAAAGATTCCACCATACCTACCTACTAGCTTATGCTATTCCAAGTATATTCATGCTTTTGTTTACCTTCCAAATTAAACTTGTTATGAGAAAACTAGTGATTAAAGCTCTCACGAACTTGATGGCACAATTTACTTTTCTTGTCCTTAATAAACTTGAACCATTGTGTCGTCTATGTTGTATATGCTTGCACTTATTTGTTGGGAATTAGCAGAACCATGCTTTCATGGGGAACACTTTCAACATTGCACTTGGTACTTGTACCTAGTTGATATCATGCTCTTTTGTATATGGATGTTGTCGGTGTGAAATGAAAGGGGAGCTTGTAAGTCCATGGAGTTATGTATATGTGTTAGAGAAACGCCTGGGCCGCTGGTCTAATCCATGCTGACATGGTGGAAAGCTGCAGCATAACCATAATGAGTTGTCTATGAAGCATTCTTCTTATAAAAAAAGAGTCCTATATTGAGAAAAAAGAGAAAAGAGAAAAAAATGAGATTATGAAAAGAGGAAAGATAGAAAAAAGCACCATATTCCCATGGTAAATAAGAAGTTGTCTGCTTGCCTTGCCATTTTGATATGGGGATTCTTCCGTATCATCGGGCGAGGGGTACCCCGTCGGCGGTTCTCTATGATACACATGTACTTACAATGATAAGAACTTACCGGTGACTAAACTTGAGTAGCATGAGGAGCGGCCCTCGTATACAAGGGACATGAGATATCTAAATTATACTTCGTCAAGCATGTACACCATAGTTTGTTCACTTTAACCTTAATCACTTCAAGATGCTTGTGATAGGGGCAATGAGAGCTGAAAGCTACAAGTACCATAATTTTTGGAAGCTCTTTATGAGACTTGAATCCCTACTTCCTTCTATGAAGGCCCTTCTTCCACCATTATATTGAGTCTTCATCTTCTACCTTTATGCACTTACTTTGAGAGCATAGTGGCCATTCTTAGTTCTGTGTGCATTGTCCCAAGACTAGTTGATTGATGCATAACTTGATATTGCTTGTTTTAAACTATTTGTATCTAGTCACTCTTATGAACTTTGAAGGTGTCCTATGCATTTATATTTGCTACTTTATGAGGGACAAGCTGAATACTATAATGCTATGTTTTCTTTATGTGAAACAAACAAACATCTTGCAAAGCATTGTTACTCATGAATCTTGTGTTTGTGCCTTTTCATGTTGCATCATAGTTTCTTTGTCTTATTGCTAGAACCTTGTCTTTCATGCTATGATTGAAGTACTATGATCCCAGCTTTGAATGTTCTACAAATACTTTGATCAAGTCTTTGATGGCGCATGTCACCTCAAAAATTATTCTTTCTTTTTATCACTTACCTACTCGAGGACGAGCAGGAGTTAAGCTTGGGGATGTTGATACATTGCAAATGTATCTATAATTTTTTATGTTCCATGCTTGGTTTTATCCACTTTCTTGTGTTTTGTCCACACTTTGGAGTACTTTTCATATGATTTCTTGGACTAACCTATTAATAAGAGCCACAGTGCCAGCTGCCTATTTTCTACTGTTTTTGGTTCCAAGAAAGTCAGAAAATGAATATTCTCGGAATTGGACGGGACAAAAGCCAAAGTGCCTATTTTTCCGGAAGTCATCAGATGCCAGAGTACGAGACGGAGAGGGGCCAGGGGGGCACCACACCACCTGGCCGCGTGGCCTAGCCTGGCTCGCGCCAGGGGGTGGTGTGGCCGCCTCCGGCACCCCCTCTGCCTCCCCTTCTGCCTATAAGATGCCCTCGGGACGAAAACCCTAAGGGCCCGATCAAAAATCCACGAAAGAGTCTGTAGCCGCCGTCATCTCCATCCCTGGATCGGGAGGGATCTGAAGCTCTTCTAGGCACCCTGACGGAGAGGGGAATTCACCCTGGAGGCCTTCTTCATCACCATGCAAGCCTCCGGTGTGATGCGTGAGTAGTTCATCTTTGGACTACGGATCCATGTAGTAGCTAGATGGCTGGTTCTCCTCCTTTGTGCTTTCATGTCTAGATCTTGTGAGCTCCGTTCATGATCAAGATCATCTATTTGTAAATTCTACATGTTGTGTTTGCGAGGATCCGATGGATATTGAGATGCTATTTCAGATTGATTATTGATTCTATCATGTCTTTGTTATTTGTGATCTTGCATGCTTTCCGTTGTTAGTAGCTATCTTAGCCAAGTAGATGCTAGCAACTCCAAGAGTTAGTATTTATGCCCGATAGTGGGTTCATGAATCTGGTAATCTGGGGAAGTGACAGAAATCTCTAAGGTACTAGATGTGTTGTTGCTACTAGGGAGAAAACAACAATCCTTTGTTCATAGAATAATCATATTGTTTAATTTACACGCAGTGTGTAAAGCAATAATCTGTTGCTTGCAACTTAATACTGGAGGGGGTTTGGATGATAACCTGAAGGTGGATTATTAGTCATAGATGCAGTTGGATGGCGGTCTATGTATAATGTTGTAATGCCCAATCAAGTTCCAAAGGAGTCAAGATGATTAGTATATGCATGTATTGCTTTCTCGATGTTTGTCAATTGCCCCGATGTAATTTGTTCACCCAGCATGTTATCTATCTAGGAGAGCCACCTCTAGTGAACTATGGATCCTGGTCCTTTTTCTTTTACATACAATCTATAAACTGTCTACTGCTTTGTTTTTACTTTCTGCAAACTTTTACTTCTTTCCATTCAATACGTTTAATCCTTTGTTTTCAGCAAAACACAGTGAGATTGACAACCTCATCGCAAGTTGGGGACAAAGTTATGTGGTTGTGTTGTGCAGGTCTCCACGTTGCTACTAGCACCGGTAGTGTGCCCTACCAAGGCTTAGCTAGCAACACCTTTGGGGTGTTTCCTTGATCCTACTGGTTCGATTAAACCTTGGTTTCATAACTGAGGGAAACTTGCTGCTGTGCTCATCATACCTTCCTCTTGGGGTTCCCAACGAGCTCTACATCAACACCGCACCAGCATTTTTCTGGCGCCGACACTGAGCCATCACAGGTAGAGGAGTATACAAACCATGAGGCTTCAACTTCGGCTTGGAAGTGTTGCAAGTAATGCAATGTTTGACAAATTTGTCCACATCACGCCTCATCCTAGGCCAATAAAAATGATTAGCGAGCATGAGTAGTGTTTTCTCACACCCAAAGTGGCCCATCAATCCACCAGCATGTGATTCCTGTAATAAGAGCAAACGCATAGACGACTCGGGAACACACAGTTTGTTAGCTCGAAACAAGTACCCATCATGCATATGATATTTTTCCCAAGCTTTCCCATTAACACACAACTTATATGGAGTAGAAAAATCATGATCAGTAGCATATAAGTCACACAAACTCTCCAAACTAGGAACTCTCACATCCAATTGTTTTAGCAACATACTTTTCCTAGAGAGAGCATCAGCTATAATATTGTCTTTTCCCTTCTTATGTTTAATAATATATGGAAAAGACTGAATATATTCAACCCACTTTGCTAGGCACGTATGCAAGTTTGATTGTGCTTTCAAATATTTCAAAGCTTCATGATCAGAATGTATAATGAACTCTTTCGGCCACAAGTAATGTTGCCAAACCTCAAGTACGCACACAAGAGCATATAATTCCTTATCATAAAGAGGATAGTTCAAACAAGCATCACTAAGCTTCTCAGAAAAATAAGCTATAGGCCGCCCCTCTTGCATCAACACACCACCAATACCGATGCCACTAGCATCACACTCAATCTCAAATTGCTTATGAAAATCAGGTAGTGCAAGCAATGGTGAAGAAGTAAGCAATCTTTTCAACTCATCAAAAGCATTATCTTGGGCTGGTCCCCAAACAAATTCAACACCTTTCTTAGTTAATTCATTCAAAGGTGCAGCAATAGTACTAAAATCCTTCACAAATCGTCTATAGAAACCAGCAAGACCATGAAAACTTCTAACTTGACTAACGTTCATTGGAGTAGGCCAATTTTGTATTGCTACACTTTTAGAATTATCTACCTCAACTCTATTCTTAGAAACAACGTATCCTAGAAAGATGACCTTGTCTTTGCAAAAAGTGCACTTCTCAAGATTACCATACAATTTAGCATCACGTAGCACATGCAAAACTTGTCGAATATGATTAATATGTTATGTTTCATTGCGGCTGTAAATTAAAATATCATCAAAATACACAACCACAAATTTGCCTATAAAATTTCTAAAAACATGGTTCATTAATCTCATGAAAGTACTAGGTGCATTAGTGAGACCAAAAGGCATGACTAACCACTCATATAAACCAAATTTCGTTTTAAAGGCAGTTTTCCACTCATCCCCTTCCTTCATCCTGATCTGATGATAACCACTACGCAAATCAATTTTAGAGAAAACAACAGCACCAATCAATTCATCTAACATATCCTCTAAACGGGGAATAGGATGACGATATCGAATAGTGATGTTATTAATAGTTCTACAATCTATGCACATGCGCCATGTACCATCTTTATTAGGTACTAAAATAACATGAACAACACAAGGACTAAGTCTCACATGAATATACCGTTTATCAAGAAGTGCTTGTACTTGTTTCTGAATCTCTTTAGTTTCTTTGGGGTTTGTTCGGTAAGGTGCTCGATTAGGCAACGATGCTCCAGGAATCAAATTAATTTGATGCTCAATATCGCGTAATGGCGGCAAACCATCGGGTACTTCTTCCGGAAACACATCACTGAATTCCTGCAAAACAGTAGAAACACCAATAGAGAGAGGGGTCATGTCGTTTGAAACCAAAATTTCAACCTTGTAGACCAGCACCAGTGGAACAGCAGAGGGATCATCCCCAAATTCTCTCAAATCTTCCTTTGTTGCCATTAGTATGAAAGAATCAACCCCACCATCAGGATATGCAGACAGAACTGGTGCAACAGGAAAAAAATTTGTGGATTGTGGCGCGGTAGAAAACTGCTCGATGCTGTGCCCCGGCAGAAAACGGGGTTGTTTCTGTGCCGCGGCAGGAAACTGATCGGTGCACTCTACCGTGGCAGCAAAATATCTAGAAAGTTGTGCCACGGCAGCAAAACAGGCTGTAAAATGTTCCACGACTAAAGAAGTGTGGTCATGCACTGTCAAAGCAGGCTCTTGTCGTTGTGTTCTCGCATGCTCATGCTCAAGATTGACTTCAGTTTTCTGACGAGACTCATTAACAATTTGTGGAGACATGGGTCTTAGAATCACATCCTTGCCTTGCCAATTAAACTGATATGTATTGGCTTTCCTATTGTGATGAACATCACGATCATATTGCCATGGACGACCTAACAAAAGATGGAAAACTATCATAGGAACTACGTCACATTCGACCACATCTTTGTAGGCCCCAATCTGAAACTCCACACGTACCATATGATTAACTTTCATCTCACCAGCATCACTCAGCCATTGAGGCCAAGATGATAAGGGGTGGTCTGATCTTCTCAGTGAGCGGCATAGATGATGATGGTGTCGATGGAGATAACTTGTGAGACACTGACGAATTATCTCTCGGCTGCTCCCTCATTGCCAATGTAATAGATCTTCGGTCCTATAGATATTCGCAACACCACACACTTGCGCACGTGGCAGGGAATCGGCCAAAATCCTGCCGCGGCAGAGATCCTCTTCTTCTTTCCTCTGCTGCAACTTGATTACTTCTTCCTCAGCTCCTTGGCCTTCCTCATACCTGATCAAACATAGATGCAAAGATTTAGGTAGTATAAAATTCTCATTAGCCAATATTTCAGACCCAACTAAGAAGGAATTCACCTATTGCTTTAACAACTTGGCTCTAGCTCTTGTAATAGGTCCAATTCTGATTTCATTAGTGTCTAGAATCTTTGCACCATTATCTTCATTGAATAATTGAAGAATGGTAGAGATGTCCTCATCAGGCATCCTATAGTTCGGGTAAAAGTTCCTTTCATACAGAAATGTTATATGCTCTTTTATACTTTGACTACAAAAAAATTTGGAACTATAGGTCCTGTAGAAAGTCTGATATGATCATAATCTTTAGATAATTTGGAAACTTCGCTACATGGGCACACATGCTGATTATTATCTGGAGTTCTTATTGTTGCTTAACTGGTATTTTTATATACACAACAACATATAACTATAGCAACTACTAGCCATCATTGGAGCGGTGCACGCCACGCCCGTGTCTTAAGCCCGCAACTTGAAGCTTGTGGTACGCATCTCGTGTACAGTAGAAAATAATAAATCGGTACCTGCCGAGTTAGGCATGAACAGGCATTGATGGTTATTAGCTATTGGGAGCCATCGTTGGCTTGGTGCATGCCACGCCCATGTCTTAAGCCCATCTCTTAGAGCCCGTGGTACACATCACGTGTACAGTAGAAAAGAGGGAAATTGATAGCTGTCAGGTTAGGCAAGGACCTGCATCGATTGTTATTAACAATGCCCAATAGTTCGCCCACTCTCTCTCGCCCGCTCTCCGCGAGGCCGAAACCCTAGCTGCTCGGGCTCCATCGAGCCTCGCCGTTGCAAACCACCCCAAGCCACGCCGTCTGTCCTGGGAGCTCCTTCTCGATGCCCTCATCGTCCTCATGCAGCCACACAAGCCGGGGAGCCTCGTGCTCGCCGGAATCGGGCTCGGCGTCTCACCGGCCGCCACAGTTGCCATCGTCGATTCGTCACCCTCTGACCTTGCCCTGCCTCGCTGACCGCCTCTTCACGCTCCTGGTGAGCTTGTGGTCCCCCTAGACCCCTCCACCCTCTCCCTCTCGCTCTAGTTAGCGCTCGCGTCGCGCACCGCCGTCTTCCTCCACCGCTCACCGTTGCAGCCACGCCTCCGGTGACCACCTCGCAGCGGCGCCGCCACTTTGAGGTTGCCCGCGACGAGGCGAGTCGAACCCGCCCTTTCGCACATCCTAGCAAGCCCCCTAGCGTCGCCAGCCACCGTCGGCCGACGTGCCCTCCGGTGAGCCTACGTGGCGCCACTTTGGCGTCGATGTGGCGTCCGCGTGGCCATGATGTGGGCGCTGACCCAACCTAGAAAGCGTGGCCTGTTGACGTGGCCTGGGCCCAGCGGTCAGTGACTCTGGCTAGCTGAGGTTCAGGTGAGAAAAGAATAGGTACTCGTGGTGACGTCAGCCGTGTCATCCTGACGTAGTAAACCTTTTAATTGTTTTAATAATTTTAGAAAAAGGATGAATATTAGAAATTCAATAACTAATTAATTATAAGTCAGAAAAATACGTATAATATATCAAAATGTTTAGAAAAACAAGATCTACACTTTAGCATCAATATCATGCATTGTTAACCAACGTAAATAACAAGTTTAATTAGAGAACTAAATAAACCCCCGCAGGTGATTCCGGGGTCTCTCTTGTTTTAGGGTTTGCACCCCTCAGATCCCGCTTAAGTTATCAAGCATGCTTTAGGGTTTCATTACAATAATATTTAACTTGTCATATCATCATCCTTTCTTGAGCATTGCATCGATGCCATGTGTTGATTGTTGTTTCCCCTTTCTTTCCGGTGTTTGTTTCTTTCTGGTAGAATACGATATCGAGATCAAGATCAAAGACCGAGGTCAACACCATCGAAGACTGATGAACAATACTTGACCAACTATAACCAAGTCAAGTACAATGCTTCCGAAGATCTATATCTAGGTATCAACAAACAAGGCAATCATAGCCCCACCATTATACAATCCTATGATTTCGAAAGTATTTTATTCTTGCAATGATGCATATGATTCTACTATGGTGTTTTATCGATAGATAGAGTATCCTATCTATTGCACTACTCCCTTGAGCTTATATTACCTGATCCACTGCTCCTAGCATAACTAGGTTTGGCTTGTGTGCACTGCTAGAGCTTTTATCTGTGTCTTGCTTAGCCATGCTTAGTTGTCAGTGTTGGTTCATCCAGAAGATGTACCAAATGCAGATAATCTAGTATGACAGGAGAACGAGGTATACTGGTGAGGTAATGTAACTACCTCGGTGAATTACGCTCTTAGTTACATGCCTGGATGAATGAAAGTGGTTAAAATAGTACGGTGGGGCCCGGGGCCACTCACGGTAGGCCTTTCGGCCGTCCTAACCACTTTCAGAACACCGGGACAAGAACGAGCGGCGTAAACGGCAGGCGAAGGGATCAACTACATACACAAATGAGTATGTATGCAAGCCACATAAAACAGTCCTCAGAGCCAATCCATCTAAAAGAAATAGAAATATTGCAACGCCATACGGCAAGATTCAATTGTCCTAGATAGAGATAATAATTTAGGATAGCTCCTCATACAACAAACATCAGAGTATCAGGTGGAAGAGGAAAACAAGATCCGAGTACGGATAAGAAGAAAATCGGCATAAGATACCTCATAGATAAACACATCCCGCCCACAGATCTCACGGATCCCTGTTCCCGGAATCTCTACACCGAGTGATCGTTGCCAACATCATTTGTCTCCTCCACCCAGTATCCTTCTTGCGAATACACATGTTCATCTGAATCAAACAATTTATCGTGTGAGACCCTAGGGGTACTCAGCAAGTCTTTATGCCACTAAAGGGGACACAACCTGGGGTGACGCAATTGAAGCGAAAGATAATACCTAACAATTCTATAGATACTCGCTAACCATCCGCCTAACCAATGATAGATGGATGTCCGTTAATTAAGAACACAGTTATAACAGTATAATTAATAGATCCATCCTCCTCCTCGCTTACCAACGAGGAAGCGGACGAACAACCCCTCATCCGTTGGCAGTTTTATTAACCATTCCATGAGTATTGCACTATTTACTAGTCAGGTACTTGGTCAATTTAAAAGCGGTACTTTAGTTAAACTTGTCTATGATCGAGAAAGTGTGCTCTAAGTCGTCCATAACCGCGGACATGGCTTTCAGAAAGATTTACCCTGCAGGGGTGCACGAATAGAAACACACACTCGATCAACCTCGGAAAAACCAACTCAAAACCCAACGAGGCATTCACGACAAAGCGATCACAGGATTCAGAAATATTTCAAGGGGCCACCCTATTAAGCTACCTGCGACGAAGCTAGCTGACTCCGAGACGGACTCAAGGTTTGTGTGGACGGCGGTAAATGACTGGGAACCCGAAAATGTGATTGGGCTTGTCGATAGAGCGAAAACATGTCATGATCCGAAACAGTACAGGTGCTCCTCGCACAATCTTAAATAAAACACTAACATGGCATAAGTACAAGATAGTAATAAAGCCCCAAACTAATTGTGGCCCCATGAAATAAGAATGAATCAAGCTCTGGCTCAGGAGGGTCCATAAGGCCTCCCGGATGTGGATAGTGCGAATAAACAAGGAACAGGAATCAAGTACTCGGGGTCGTACGGGACACAAGTGAGCATGAAAAACCAAATAGCAGATATTGCTCACCGGTGCCTCTTTCATTAGTTATCCCATTACTACTCAGGTTATGTTGTTTAGGTACCTCGTTATTCATCAGACACTCACATACCCTACACGTGCTTTTCTACGACTCGCATGGCTCAAACAACTCCTGTAGTAATGGCTCATGGGATGGAGGAACAAGCTTCGGTGGGGTTTAAAAGTAAAGGCTATGCAATACTTGGGATTCAATTTAATGCAATCGCGACTCAATGATGCAAGAATAAGATAGAGGCATTAGGTACTATATGTATGCAAGCATGTGGTAGTGCTTGCCTGGCATCTCAGTTGAAGCGAGAGATGGATTTGGGTAGTACTCCTATGATTCCTGGTAATTCTCCTGCTGGGCGTCTATTCGAAGAAGAACCAAACAAACAAGGGCCAACATAAATAAAGTGCACAAGCATATGAATTAAAATGCGTCAAGCAAACAAGCATGCCATGATGAATGATGCACAATTTTCATGGCATTAAAGTACCATGGCAAGGGTGAGGTGTGGGGTGCAAGAATAAAGCATTTTATTATTGATTTAGTCAAATTTTATTGCCATAAACAGTTCTGTTTTGTAATAATGACATGATGCATGTTTCAATTCAGAACAAGGACTGCATAGATAGAACGGGCTCGTCACACTGATCGATTTAGACATATTATTTGCTAAATTTGGAGTTATAGATTTAAAGTTATTAATTTATTAAGAAAAAGGGCATTTTATTGTAATTTTAATTATCTCGAAATTTTAAAGTGTTCAAACATTATTTTGAATGGCATATTTGAATTCCTCACATTTTTCTGATTCAAAAACATATATCATATATATTATTTGGATTTGTAATTTAAAAGTTATTTAAAAATCTGATTTGAATTTGTCTTTAACATTTTCTGGAAAAGTTTAATTAAAACCGATAATTCCCAGGACTTTTTACACCCAGAAGATGCTAGCCCAAGTCACTGACGGTGGGCCACTGTTGACTGGGCACACGCGCGCAGGAAAAAGCTTCCTCACCGCGGTGCTACCTAGCCGCTGCGATTGACAGGTGGGCCAGCGGCTGGAGGCCCACGTGACAGCGGCCGAATGCGCAGAGACTGCCTGCTGGGGTCGTGCTGGAGCGCGGGTTGAGCCGGCTAAAACGCAGGTGCCTTTTTGTAAAAAGAACACAGGGGCTGACAGGTGGGGCTCAGTGTACCGCGGGTTGAGCAGATCAAAAAGTTGGGGGGTTTTACGCAAAGTGACAGCGCTACTATGGATCTTCCCTGTCGATCTGACGAACCTGACGGCGACAGCGCGCGCGGCGCGGGACGGGGGACTCGAACCGGGGACCTGGGCATGCGCGCAGAGGCGGTAGCCACTAGGGTAGGCCGAGAACGTTGTTAGGAGGGGGTGGCCAACTAGATGAGGCGGGGCGTGACGCAGGGGTGGTCAGATGCCAGCGGCCGACGGCGCACCGAGGGCGTTTGGTGAATCGCCCGGCGAGGCAGAGAGTCTACGGCGAGGCGGAGAATGTCTAGGCGGGAGAGGGACTCACCACGGGGTGGTTTGCGGCGGCGGATCGGCTTGGGCGACGACGACGAGGCAGGCGGCCGGCGACCTAGGGTTTCGTCGGGGCGTCGTGGTACTGTGGCGGAAAGTGGGGCTCCTCCTCCTCGCTGGCGGATACGGGGCGAAGCAGAGGATCCTCCTCGGTCTCCTCAACCACTTCCACCTCACCCACGTCGGCTGGAACGAGGAAGCGGCGGTGG
The DNA here is from genome assembly GCA_910589775.1 of Avena eriantha. Lineage (NCBI taxonomy): Eukaryota > Viridiplantae > Streptophyta > Magnoliopsida > Poales > Poaceae > Avena > Avena eriantha. Next base: position 353,602,448 of record OU342743.1, on the reverse strand, counting down.
TACTGGCGGGGCCGGCGAGAGGGGAGATGGCGTCGGTGGAGCGGCAGGGGAAGAGGGCAAGGCCCTGGGGGATCTGGGAGAGGCAGAGGAGGCGTGGGGGAGGAGGAAAGTAGAAGGGGAAGGTGCCGTGGGGGATCAGTAGAGGGGAGAAGAAAAAGGTGGCTCGGGTGCCACCTTTCCTCCTTGTCATCTCGAGCAGGGGCTCAGCGTGAGGCCAGGGCAGGGTAGATGGAGGCTGCCAGGTAGGCCAGGGAGTGAGGGAAGCTCGGGGTGGGGCTATCTCGGCAGGAAGAGAGAAAGAGAGAGGAGAGAGGAGGCTCGGGCGAGCTAGGGTTAGCTAGAGGGGAGGCTCAGGTTAGGGCTGGTTAGATGGGGTAGGAGGGGGTAGATGGGGTAGTTAGGTTTAGCTAGAGAGGGGTGGCTCGGTTAGGGTTTTGTTAGGTTGGTCTTAGCTAGAAAGAGAGAGAGAAGGAGGTGAGGTGAGGTTAGGGGTTAGGGTTTAGAGTAGAACTAGGGTTAGAGAGAAAATAGAGAGAAAACTAGGGTTAGGGTTTAATTAGGTGTTTAGGTTTTAAAAACATGTTTATAAGATCAAACCAAGTTGAAAGGTGAGGCTTTGATTTAGCATAAGATGAGGTGAAGGTGAACCCAAGAAAAAGAGAGAGAAAGAGGTTTATGGAAAAAGACCTCATTTGAATCATGCATGAAGGGAAGAATGGTGTTGATGAGTTCATGGGGATGGTGGAGAGAGATGGAGATGATCCCACAAAGAAAGAACCACTAAAACCAAGAGAAAAACAAATGGGCTAAAGGTGGTGGTACTCTTGCATGGCCCATGCATAATAATTAATGACCATGTTTATGCTTGTGAAAACAATATTAATAGCATGGCATTATTATTATGCATTCCCAAAATGTGGAATAAAGGCCAAGCAACAGGAATTAGAATTAGATCCACTCCAACCCTCATGAGCTAGAATAAATATCAAAAGAAAAAGACATGCAAGCTCATGGGTAAATGGAATGGTGGAATTATAAGGTGATGAAAAGAAAAGTGATGGAGTTGAATAAAAGATATGCCCCCAACTCAACTTGGGCATCAGGCATTTATCAAGATTCAAATACAATCTATCAAGAGCCAAATACAATTAATAATGCATATGAGGGAAGAACCAAATCAAAAGGGTTTTATATGATGCTCAAATGCAATGTGGCATGATGACATGAGCATGATATAATTATGATGCAACAATTATATGTAGGAAGTAGCATTTATATAGACTAGGATAGTGGCATTGCAATTGTTAGACAATTGGGATGCTACAACTCTCCCCCACTAAACAAGAATCTCGCCCCGAGATTCCTAGGAAAAAGAGAACAACACAAGGAGAGACGGGTGCTCGGAACGAAGGTGATCCTTGCGTTCCCAAGATGATGAACAATGGAGAGGTGCGACCATTACACCTTGCAAAACTAGCTAGACTTGTTGCGAGTCTTTCGTTTTGCTTGAGACACAAAGGGTTAGAAGAATTGAAGGATTGTCGTGAGACAAGAAGGATAGGATGAACATAGCTCCGATTTTCTCAATAAACATGATAAAAGAAAAAAAACCACTTGTTGAAAGAATTAGGAGGAACGATGTATCATGTAGAAGAAAAGACACATCGTTAGGATTAGAGATCCACAGCTGCAAGCGAAGACGAAACTTTGTCTCGCCAGAAGAAAAGGGCTACTTTGGAGAGGATATGAACCACTATGACAATAGCATTGTTTCTTCCCTCGGATTTAAGAAATGAAGATCGGAAACAATATTGCCTTCAACCAATATAGTTCCTTGATATCAATGGAAGGATTTGAATTGAGGACTTCTCGGATGAGCTTCTTATTGCGCCGGTATGAACCAAAAGATCACGCAATTGAGGTGCGTGGATATATCTTCAAGAGAAAGAGGTGATGCTAGATTATGGTAGAATCCCGAGAAGAAAATAATATGGAGGATCTGAAGTTTATTGTATAAATACTTATTGCTTTCTTTAACCTTGAGGATAATGCAATAGATTTGCGACTGATGGCATCAACCATAATTGGCTTTACCAAGAGAAAGGAATTTGATAAATTGAAGACAGATATAGTTTCCTTCCATCTTGTTTGAGGATGTCGAACACCGGTAGAGAAAAGAAGACAGAGAAGATTTTGCATTGGTTTCCACCAGATCATTGAAGATTTTGTTCCGTGTAGATGCGGCCACCAACAAGAGATCAAGGATTACCTTCTTCGAGAGGGCACTCCGGAAAAACAAGGACGGAAGTAAAAGTATCGAGGGATAAAGGCCACTTCTCACTTTAGTGGAATGAGTGGAATCACATTAATTCACCAATTCATTGTACAAGAGCGAATGATAAGAGTAGTGGTATGGTAGCTACTCCATCCCGCACTCAAAGCATTACTCTGCACATGAATAAGAAAACCATGCAACCAAGTACCGAAACAGACTGAGGGTCTTGACAAAGAGAATCTCATGAACCTCCGTAAGAAAACAAGGATTTGATGTATTCGCCGAATCCAAGATAGATAAGGATGATGATGTCGTCGTCATGTTGGAAGTACCAAGCCACCGGAAAAATATGAAGAAAGATTACGGAGAACAACTGCAAGATTTAACAGATAAAGAAAAAAATAGCACCAACTTGAACAGAAGGATTACAAAGATCTAAAAAGTCTTCGCGGCGTTTGGTGGATTGAGGATAGAAGATGGAACGAGAGGGTTTCAAAAGATTACTTGACGAAACAGAGGTGAAAAGAACTCCATGTTCTTCTTGAAATGATTGCGAGAGATATAGCAGCCTTGAGGAAACTTCGGCGAAACGATGATGATAACTTTGCCAACAAGGAAAAACTCCGGGTTTTGGTCGAGGTTGGAGGATGGAATTAACAATGGATTTGCTGATTCCAAAAATTGAAGCCATGTATTTAGCAGAAGGACGTGGTCGAGATAGGTGACTTCAAAAAGCCAGAATTACACTTTGAGAACTTTGCATACAGGCAGTGTTCACGAAGCTTGAGAGAAAGAGACATAGTTGATCTTCCATGTCCTTCCATTGATATAGAATAAGAAAGCATATCATGAAGATATACCACCACGGATTAACAAGATATTCCCAGAATACCAAGTTCAAGAGGCGAGGGAAACGAACAAATGCTCGAAACACTTCCTGAGCTCAACGCTCTTTGAAAGATCAATATTAAGAGCACGGGTTCGTGTTGAAGAAGATGCACTGGCAGAATAGATTATCTGGTCCTTCAGAAGAGAACAAGAAATGCCACCTGGTTCACATTGTCGATCGGATTGCCAGTTACAAAGATAAAGAGATCTTGGATAAAGGAACGATGATAGCTCATACCTTAAGAAAAGCTAGCAGAGGCGAAAAGATGCAATTCCCTCGTATCAAAGAGAATTTTGCGGATATGGAGTTCAAAAAGATGGGAAGCATGATAAACAGATGATAGACCACTGTAGTGCCTTGAGAATACTCCGGATTGCCAAAGATACTTGAATATGCTAAAGATATGGTCACGGTATAACTCAAAATCACAGGAGATAACCGTCACCATTTGGAGGATGCAATTGATAGCATTACCCATACTTCACTCACGATGAGTGTCATATAGATATGCCGAGAGCCAGATTACAATCACAAGCATCGGATCGACACTTGTTATGTAATTAGCCCAAGAGAATTGATGATGAAGTAAAACTCCAGGATTAAGCGTCGGTGACAAAGAATGAGTTAGCATGAGCATGCCGATACAAGGAAGATAGATAATGTTTCACACACGAATGAAGAGGAGTGTGGAAACACAGATGTATCAAAGAAAAAATTCCGCATTTTCGGCATTAACATACCAATAAATGCGCAAAACCACTTATTAGATAGAGATTAGCAACTTCACATTCTGTGAAAACATGCTGGAAGGAAGAACACCCTTAACAAGATTGCGCCGGTTAACAAAGAGTAAGACAGATCGCGTCGGTTTGCAACGAATCGGATAGATCGCGTCGGTTTACAAAGGCCTGTCGGTACGGAATGTACCAACAGTTGATAACCAAAAAGCAGATAGAGATAACAAGTTGGATGCAACAGATAGACAAGGAATTCACACACACACACACACTATGGTACTACGGAACCCAGAACACGTGAATCCTAGTTTGAATTTTTAGAAGAGGATTGAAAACGTTGCACTTCCTTACCAGAAAAGGGTGGGTGGGTGGGTAAGAAGAAAAATGGAAGCAGTCCTACTCTCACGTTTGTTTTTCCCTAGTATACATAGCTACCAAAAATATTTGCTAGACTGACAACGACCATTTGGCTGAGACCCTGAAGGGCGGGATGGCTCTGATACCAATTGTAACTACCTCGGTGAATTACGCTCTTAGTTACATGCCTGGATGAACGAAAGTGGTTAAAATAGTATGGTGGGGCCTAGGGCCACTCACGGTAGGCCTTTCGGCCGTCCTAACCACTTTCAGAACACCGGGACAAGAACGAGTGGTGTAATCGGCAGGCGAAGGGATCAACTACATACACAAATGAGTATGTATGCAAGCCACATACAACAGTCCTCAGAGCCAATCCATCTAAAAGAAATAGAAATATTGCAACGCCATACGGCAAGATTCAATTGTCCTAGATAGAGATAATAATTTAGGATAGCTCCTCATACAACAAACATCAGAGTATCAGGCGGAAGCGGAAAACAAGATCCGAGTACGGATAAGAAGCAAATCGGCATAAGATGCCTCATAGATAAACACATCCCGCCCACAGATCTCACGGATCCCTGTTCCCGGAATCTCTACACCGAGTGATCGTTGCCAACATCATCTGTCTCCTCCACCCAGTATCCTTCTTGCGAATACACATGTTCATCTGAATCAAACAATTTATCGTGTGAGACCCTAGGGGTACTCAGCAAGTCTTTATGCCACTAAAGGGGACACAACCTGGGGTGACGCAATTGAAGCGAAAGATAATACCTAACAATTCTATAGATACTCGCTAACCATCCGCCTAACCAATGATAGACGGATGTCCGTTAATTAAGAACACAGTTATAACAGTATAATTAACAGATCCATCCTCCTCGCTTACCAACGAGGAAGCGGACGAACAACCCCTCATCCGTTGGCAGTTTTATTAACCATTCCATGAGTATTGCACTATTTACTAGTCAGGTAGCCTGGGCGTGCGCGCGGAGGCGGTAGCCACTGGGGTAGGCCAAGAACGTTGTTAGGAGGGGGATGGCCAACTAGATGAGGCGGGGCGTGACGCAGGGGCGGTCAGATGCTAGCGGCCGACGGCGCACCGAGGGCGTTTGGTGAATCGCCCGGCGAGGCAGAGGGTCTACAGCGAGGCGGAGGATGTCTAGGCGGGAGAGGGACTCACCGCGGGGTGGTTGGCGGCGGCGGATCGGCTTGGGGCGCAGCAGGGCGACGACGAGGCAGGCGGCCGGCGACCTAGGGTTTCGTCGGGGCGTCACGGTACTGTGGCGGAAGTGGGGCTCCTCCTCCTCGCTGGCGGGTACGGGGCGAAGCAGAGGATCCTCCTCGGTCTCCTCGACCACTTCCACGTCACCCACGTCGGCTGGAACGAGGAAGCGGCGGTGGTACTGGCGGGGCCGGCGAGAGGGGAGATGGCGTCGGTGGAGCGGCAGGGGAAGAGGGCAAGGCCCTGGGGGATCTGGGAGAGGCAGAGGAGGCGTGGGGGAGGAGGAAAGTAGAAGGGGAAGGTGCCGTGGGGGATCAGTAGAGGGGAGAAGAAAAAGGTGGCTCGGGTGCCACCTTTCCTCCTTGTCCTCTCGAGCAGGGGCTCAGTGTGAGGCCAGGGCATGGTAGATGGAGGCTGCCAAGTAGGCCAGGGAGTGAGGGAAGCTCGGGGTAGGGCTATCTCGGCAGGAAGAGAGAAAGAGAGAGGAGAGAGGAGGCTCGGGCGAGCTAGGATTAGCTAGAGGGGAGGCTCGGGTTAGGCCTGGTTAGATGGGGTAGGAGGGGGTAGATGGGGTAGATAGTTTTAGCTAGAGAGGGGTGGCTCGGTTAGGGTTTTGTTAGGTTGGTGTTAGCTAGAAAGAGAGAGAGAAGGAGGTGAAGTGAGGTTAGGGGTTAGGGTTTAGAGTAGAACTAGGGTTAGAGAGAAAATAGAGATAAAACTAGGGTTAGGGTTTAATTAGGTGTTTAGGTTTTAAAAACATGTTTATAAGATCAAACCAAGTTGAAAGGTGAGGCTTTGATTTAACATAAGATGAGGTGAAGGTGAACCCAAGAAAAAGAGAGAGAAAGAGGTTTATGGAAAAAGGCCTCATTTGAATCATGCATGAAGGGAAGAATGGTGTTGATGACTTCATGGGGATGGTGGAGAGAGATGGAGATGATCCCACAAAGAAAGAACCACTAAAACCAAGAGAAAAACAAATGGGCTAAAGGTGGTGGTACTCTTGCATGGCCCATGCATAATAATTAATGACCATGTTTATGCTTGTGAAAACAATATTAATAGCATGGCATTATTATTATGCATTCCCAAAATGTGGAATAAAGGCCAAGCAACAGGAATTAGAATTAGATCCACTCCAACCCACATGAGCTAGAATAAATATCAAAAGAAAAAGACATGCAAGCTCATGGGTAAATGGAATGGTGGAATTATAAGGTGATGAAAAGAAAAGTGATGGAGTTGAATAAAAGATATGCCCCCAACTCAACTTGGGCATCAGGCATTTATCAAGATTCAAATACAATCTATCAAGAGCCAAATACAATTAATAATGCATATGAGGGAAGAACCAAATCAAAAGGGTTTTATATGATGCTCAAATGCAATGTGGCATGATGACATGAGCATGATAAAATTATGATGCAATAATTATATGTAGGAAGTAGCATTTATATAGACTAGGCTAGTGGCATTGCAATTGTTAGACAATTGGGATGCTACGGGTAAGATTAGTGGTTAAGGTTAAACATGCTAAGGCTTGTATGGGAGGCCACGGTGGGATGTGGTTTTTCTAGTCCCATGCTCGCCACTACTAGGAACCGAGTTCTTGCCTTTGGAACCGAGACGAGTGTACAGCCACACGGGGCTTGGGAACCCCTCCACCGATTAACTTGCCTAGTAGATTCCATGAGTCACATAGTTCGGGCGTTCCATTCGACATGCATTCTGGATCTTCTCGAAGACAGTGAAGGAGGTGCATTCATACAGGTAGGTAAGTGTGGTCGGGATTGCTTGCGGTCGATGGAGCCCCTGGTAAACCAACCCTGGCTCACATCTCTAGGGACCGGCTTCGGGATTTGACCCGTTACGACGGAACAATCCTTAGGGCGTGACTCATGGTCTCGACGAAAGCAAGGTAAAGGTCGTGGCCAACCACCCTCTGCCGGCCTTCCAAGGAAGAGGGCTAATGATCTGGCATTAAGAGTCGCTTGGTACGTGTGGGTAAAGTTGTACACACCTGCAGCGTTAAATCTTTTCGAAAAGCCATGTTCACGGTTATGAATGCTTGGTGACCGAATCGTAAAACTTGGCAGTTCAACGTGTGCTTAAGGATGCTTCCTCATGGATACGAGGGGGCGGTCCTAGTTGTGAGATGAGGTTTACTTTGGTGGATATCAAGATGATGATCAATTCTTCAGAGATGTCGCTCTCTTATCCCCTTTTAAAATATTCTGATTAGACGAGCTTCTTCTCCCTCTTGTTTTATAAACAAAGATGGTTTATGCAAAATAATCCCACCAGCCATAAGTCTTGCGGAGTACACCCTGTACTCACCATTGCTTTGTTGATACTTTTGTAGCAGAATAAGTGTTTCCTGAATACGAGTTTGGTACGACATCGACACCGACGAGTAGCTTGGGGTTCCCGGCCGACAGCCTTGAATCTATGGGTTGGGACGTCATCGTTATGCTTTAGGCCTCTTAGGCCATTTGTTAAGTTTGCTATACTTAATAGCATAATATGCCTTCCGTTGTTTGATGTTTGTGTCCAGTGACCTCTGCTAGTAATATTTTGGTTCTTCGCTCAGTTATAAGCTTGCTGTAATAATTTTTGGTATCGCAGGGTTACTGATGTGTTACCGATTTCTCCTTGGATACCCTCGAGCTCTAGGTTAAGCTTATGCCAGGCTAAAGGTCTGGATTTGTTTAACCCTAATCCCGGGGGTGTCATAGTTCTTGGTATCAGAGCAGTACCGACCGTAGGAAAACCTTGCTATTGGTCGATGTTGAGTCTAGTTCTTGTGAAAACTATTTCAAACATGAAAAGTATTTGCGAAAACTCTAGTATGCTTCTTTTTCTTCTTATCCAGTTTCGCTCTAACTCTGGGTCATCTTATCTTGTGTTGGTTTGGAAAAAGTTTTGATATCTCTTCTAGTTTTTCAAAGCTTAGGTGCCTTCTTGGTATGTCGTTTCTCAGCCAGTTGACCTAGTGTAGAGTTCTCTAGAGTTGTGTGTGTTGTGAATTCCTTGTTTCCCCTTGCTCTGCTTAAATCGAGAGATTCCTTTCTATCGTGATCTCTCTACCTTATGGGCCCACAATATTATATTGTATGGATCCACAGTGTTCTCTTCTAGGCTTCGAGGTTTCCTCTTGCCTCATGTGACTCCTTTTTATGTGTTTGGGTACTTCAGAAGTCGTTTCTTCTCTTGGAAGCTACCTTGTGATTACAATCTTGAAGTGTACGCTATGTCACTCAAGTAGTAGTTACTTCTTTCTCGGGTTTTAACTCTTGGACTTGAATCGAAGATCCCAGATTGTGCTAGATTCTGGTGTGTTATGAATCTTGTACATGAAGCTCATCTTTAACCCAAGGTCCATTCTGTTGATGCCTGTCGTATTGTTCACATATTACCTCAGGATGGCTGGTACTACAATTCTAGCCTTCAATCTTGTGGTCTTTGTCATGATTGAATCTCGAAAATTGAGGACTTTCCCTACCACATGTTACGACGGATGTTCTTTAATGGAACCAAATAGATCACGACAAGAGTACTCCTCATGAGTCTTGCATTAATACTCGTTACTCTGCCCACCTTTCTCCCTTCTACGCATTGGTTTTTGGAAGATTGATAATCTATGCATCCACATCTCGGGATTCCATCCTAAGCACGTTCCTTCCCCTTATTGTTTCCGACCATTTTCTACCATTTGGTAGCCAAGTAGTAAATGCGCATTGGTGTTTTCTGATGCAAGATACTCTTGTGGTCCGTCAAGACAAACCATTTCGGGATGTCAGGAGAAACAAACTCCAATACCTCATCAAACTCCAATACCTCGTCATATCTAGGACCGGGTCAAAGTGTAAGGCCGCAGATCAAGAGGCATGATTACCTTCTATCGGTTCTACCTTAAAGTATCACACACTTTTATACTAAGAGGTCGTGCTAAGTCTCACGACCCTCTTAATGAAGTGACGCTTTTACACATCTTTACCCACCCTTCCTCTGAGCTTTCGTGCTCGTGAACGATGCGTGTGTGTAATAATGTGGTCATCTAAGATTCTTAGCAATATCTATTGCTTTGAACTCCAAGGACATTTGTGTCATCTTTAGCGTGATTGGTTAACCCTATCACTAAGCGAAGTTTGACTGTGCTACCATGTCTGTTATTCTGGTACGCTCTCTTCAGTCAAGGAGTTAAGCTCATGCTGAAACTCTAAGATTATGTCATCTTGCCTTACCAAGCAAGTTTCCTCTCGAACTAAGTGACATATCGGTGGTTCGTGATATTCGGATGTCTTCCCTGAAGTATCGCCATGTTGCCACATGACCGTGTTGTCAAGTTCTTGAGCAAGCAAGTTCTCTGAACTTCTTCTGTTTCCAAGAATCTGTGTTGGATACCTCTGAACAAGTTGGTTAAGCTTAAACAACAACTTGGAGAGTTGTAAGACAAAAGTTCTATCCGACTTAGTTCCTCCTTAAAGGGTTGTCTAGTTTTGTTCGTGTTAAAGAAAGATAGTATTTCCTTCGTGGATATGTTATCTTCCACCACCTTTGATTTGATTTGGGTTATTGTCAAATCAAACTCAGTTCCTAGGACTATCTTGATGATGTTGCTACTCGTGATGTTTCACTTGAGTACATCCTCATGTCCTCTGGTCTGACCAAATACTCTGCGTCGTTCATACAATATATGTGTCCATCTTCCTGGAGTATATCGATAAGTTTGTTGTTGAGCCCATCGATAATATCCTTATCCTCTCCATGCTAGATTAGATTCATATGGAATATCTGGCATTAATGTTGGGAAATTCTTAAGAATCATCTTCGAATCGTCTTGAAGTATGTGTTCTGGATGTTAGAAGTAACCTTCTCCGATTCACGGGCAATTGGTGAAAGATGTCGCCGTGGATTCGAGTAGAGTTATCTATGTTTCCTTATGGACACTTGTGTTTCATTGCAAGTACTTAATGTATAAGCAGTTGTCTTCTAACAAGTTGTTAATACATGGGTCTAGCAATTCATCTCAGTCTATTGGAGCTTAACACCGTAGTCCATGTCTTGAGAATCTAGTAACTTTACCTTTACGGTAAATGTTGCAAACTATCTATTCGGACATGTTGAGTCTGAAGTATCATTCCACTTAATCGAATCTGAATCTCAAGCAAATATATGGTTGGTGTTCCTCAAGGTTTTGACATAGGTTTCTATGTAAGTCCGACATGATTGATGTAATGGTTGACACAACTATTCGGAAGGCCTATTGTCATATTCTCTTGAGTCAGCAAATAACAACCACTCTTCATGAGGCTTCTTCTATGATTTATTATAGGAGTTGCGCTTATGGTCTCCTTTGTCTCCGAAGTCCGACCTTTACTTGATTTCTCGTGTCTCGAACATCAAGGAGAACATTTAAAGTAGTGTTGCTAAGTGTCTCTCGGTCGATCCTCCAGACCCTTTATGTTGGCAAGCTTCTTATTGAGCCAAGTAACTGAACTCTGAGAATGAAGTTTCTTTTTCCTCGTGTTATCAGGAATATTTTTACCTATTCATCTGGTGGTGTAAAGTGATATCACGATCTTTGGAAAAGATTTTGATAATCCTGGATGAATAAAGAGTTTCCTTCGTTTCTCGACCATGTTCATAGAGTGACCATGATTTTGGTAATCAGAAGTTTTTCTCGTTACATGTTCCTTGAGACTCTTACGAGTCCTCACCACAAAAACACCTTTCTGTCTTAAACCTTCTGTTGAACGAAGAGTGATCCTTCTGTATCAAACATAGTTCAACTGCTTGGTTATCCGTGTCTCTGTATCCCTGGAAGCTCTACTTAAGCCGTCTAGTAGAGTTTCATATCTCTCGAAGTCTGTGGTCATGTTCTTTCCATTGTAAGCTTTCCTTTTCAGAAGTTTAACTCCTCTGAAGCTCCATGGTCTCAATCCTTATGAAGACCATCTATCTAACAATTTGAAACCATCTCCTTTTGTTTCCTCCGTTACCTTGACGTGTTTCATGATCATTGGCTCCAGAGATGTTATGAAACATCTATCCATGAGTTGACCATGAGATACTATGTTTGTGGTTTTGTGTCATTCCCTCTCTTCCTTAGTGTGTGCAGCAACCTCGAAGAAATGAAGCGCTTCATTCATTCAATATTGGTGGAACGGATGAACCTCTTCGAGAAGATCATAGAAGTTTAGTGTAACCCTGTTCCTTCTATCTTACTACCTAGGAATCTCGGGACGAGATTCTGTTAATGGGAATAGAGCTATAACAGCCCAGTTTTAGTTAATCTTATAAATTAGGGCTTTGATTGTGCATTCATGAGCATCATATTTAAAAATGCATGCAAAGAAAAATAATGCCAAACCCTAAACCCTAAATTTCCTTCTCTATCTAAAATCAATTCAAAAGGTTTTGAATTTGAAAAGTACAAAATGTTGGAACCCAAATGGATATAAGGTCCCCTGAATGTTTTCCAAAATATTTGTAAACCTCTAGTATTTTTGAAATGATTCAAAATAGAAAGTATTTGAAATACAAAGAGAGAAACCAAAACAGGAAATGGAAAAAGGTTTTGCAAATGAAAAAGAGAGCCAGCAGCCCAGCCGACCCATCTCTCCTTTCCTCTCTATCGCCGCGTGCAGCTCCCAGCGACCCAGCAGCATCCTAGCAAGGACCAGGCCTGCATACCCCTTCGTCCTCTGTTCCTGTCATCTTCCTCCTGAATGGCAAGCTGCTGCCTATCGTCGTCAGCACCGTCGATCCCCGACGCCTACATCCCGCCGTCCGTCGAGCTCCGGGGGTGGATAAGATCGTCACATCCACATCTCTCGCGGCCCTATCTCTTTCCCCTCTCTCTCCTGACCTCTCTCTCGCCCGCTCTCCGTGAGGCCAAAACCCTAGCCGCTCGGGCTCCGTCGAGCCTCGCCGTTGCAGACCGCCCCAAGCCACGTCGTCTGTCCCGGGAGCTCGTCCTCGACGCCATCATCGTCCTCGTGCAGCCACGCAAGCCGGGGAGCCTCGAGCTCGCCGAAATCGGGCTTGGCGTCTCACTGGCTGCCGCAGTTGCCATCATCGATTCGTCGCCCTCTGACCTCGCCCTGCCTCGCCGACCGCCTCTTCACGCTCCCGGTGAGCTTGTGCTCCTCCTGGACCCCTCTACCCTCTCCCTCTCGCTCCGGTTAGAGCTCGCGTCGTGCGCCGTCGTCTGCCTCCGCCGCTCACCGTTGCAGCCACGCCTCTGGTGACCACCTCGCAGCGGCGCCGCCACTTTGAGGTCGCCCGCGATGAGGCGAGTCGAACCCGTCCTTCCGTGCGTCCTAGCAAACCCCTAGCGCCGCCAGCCACCGTCGGCCGACGTGCCCTCCGGTGAGCCTACGCGGCGCCACTTTGGCGTCGATGTGGCGTCCGCGTGGCCATGACGTGGGCGCTGACCCAACCTAGCAAGCGTGGCCTGTTGACGTGGCCCGGGCCCAACGGTCAGTGACTCTGGCTAGCTCAGGCTCAGGTGAGAAAAGAATAGGTACTCGTGGTGACGTCAGTCGTGTCATGCTGACGCAATAAACCTTTTAATTGTGTTAATAATTCCAGAAAAAGGATAAATATTAGAAATTCAATAACTAATTAATTATAAGCCAGAAAAATGTGCATAATATATCAAAATGTTCAGAAAAACAAGATCTACACTTTAGCATCAATATCATGAATTGTTAAGCAACTTAAATAACAAGTTTAATTAGAGAACTAAATAAACCCCTGCAGGTGATTCCGGGGTCTCTTGTTTTAGGATTTGCACCCCTCGGATCCCGCTTAAGTTACCAAGCATGCTTTAGAGTTTCATTACAATACTATTTAACTTGCCATATCATCATCCTTGTTTGAGCATTGCATCGATGCCATGTGTTGATTGTTGTTTCCCCTTTCTTTCCGGTGTTTGCTTCTTTCCGGTAGAATACGATATCGATCTGAAGATCGAAGACCAAGGTCAACACCATCGTAGAACGGCGAACAATACTTGACCAACTGTAACCAAGTCAAATACAATGCTTCTGAAGATCTATATTTGGGTATCAACAAACAAGGCAAGCATAGCCCCACCATTATACAATCCTATGATTTCGAAAGTATTTCATTCTTGCCATGATGCATACGATTCTACTATTGTCTTTTATCGATAGATAGACTATCCTATCTACTGCATTAACCCCTTGACATTATATTACCTGATCCACTGCTCCTAGCATAACTAGGTTGGCCCTGTGTGCACTGCTAGAGCTTTTATCTGTGTCTTGCTTAGCCATGCTTAGCTGTTAGTGTTGGTTCATCCAGAAGATGTTCCAAATGCAGAGAATCTAGTATGACAGGAGAACGAGGTATACTGGTGAGATAAGATCAGTGGTTAAGGTTAAACATGCTAAGGCTTGTATGGGAGGCCACGGTGGGATGTGGTTTTTATAGTCCCATGCTCGCCACTACTAGGACCCGAGTTCTTGCCTTTGGAACCGAGACAAGCGTACAGCCACACGGGGCTTGGGAACCCCTCCACTGATTAACTTGCCTAGTAGATTCCATGAGTCACATAGTTCGAACGTTCCATTCGACATGCATTCTGGATCTTCTCGAAGACAGTGAAGGAGGTGCATTCATACAGGTAGGTAAGCGTGGCCGGGGTTGCTTGGGGTCGATGGAGCCCCTGGTAAACCAACCCTGGCTCACATCTCTAGGGACCGGCTTCGGGATTTGACCCGTTACGACGGAACAATCCTTAGGACGTGACTCATGGTCTCGACGAAAGCAAGGTAATGGTCGTGGCCAACCACCCTCTGCCGGCCTTCCAAGGAAGAGGGCTAATGATCTGGCATTAAGAGTCGGTTGATACGTATGGATAAAGTTGTACACACCTGCAGCGTTAAATCTTTTAGAAAAACCGTGTTCACGGTTATGAACGCTTGGTGACCGAATTCTAAGATCATAGAAAACATTAACCTAATCGTAAAACTTGGCAATTCAACATGTGCTTAAGGATGCTTCCTCATGGGTACGAGGAGGTGATCCTAGTTGTGAGATGACGTTTACTTTGGTGCATATCAAGATGATGATCAATTCTTCGGAGATGTCGCTCTCTTATCCTCTTTTAAAATATTATGATTAGATAAGCTTCTTCTCCCTCTTATTTTATAAACAAAGATGGTTTATGCAAAATAACCCCACCAGCCATAAGTCTTGCGGAGTACACTCTGCACTCACCCTTGCTTTGTTGATACTTTTATAGCAGAATAAGTGTTCCCTAAATACGAATTTGGTACGATATCGACACCGACAAGTAGCTTTGGGTTCCCGGCCGGCAGCCTGGAATCTACGGGTTGGGACGTCATTGTTATGTTTCAGGCCTCTTAGGCCATTTGCAACACCGCATAGAATGCATACTACTTATGCCACAATACTTTTCTGGGTAGTAACTCTTCACGGACATTTGCAACACCGCATAGAATGCATAATACTTATGCCACAATACTTTTCTGGGTAGTAACTCTTCACGGAGTGAGGAACGCATGAAGTCTTCGAAAAATACACCAAAGGCTTTTTCATCATAGCTTTAATAAGTAATAGAAGTATTTGTTGTAGGTGCAAAAATTGCAAGTTTCTTTCTCATTTTTGCAACAGTTATACCCATATAACATTATCTAAGCACATCAGAGTAAATAACTGTGATCGATGATTGGTAGTATTGTTCATGAATCAAACTTAAAATGTAGCATGATTATTGTACACACAAAGGGCCAACAAAGGCCCTAAAGCAACTAATCACCATTTTTGTAGTAGAAAATCCGCAGGCCATAACTTAAAAGCATGATTGGGCAGACTTATGTTGTTGCAAACTTGATCATACATCCAAGCAGTGCATGAGTCAACAAATTTCAGGTTCGCCACAGGACGGTTACATCGTGCTCCTCTGACCTTGCTTAACTTTCAATAAAAATGTGAAGAGTAGCATCTTGGCACAACCGAGCTAAAAGAAGGTTTTCTAGAAAAATTAATTCACCTAGTTGCTTCCAAAAGCACTTGTAAGGTGAACCTCGCAACAGTAGGAAAGGACACTCAACAGTCTAATCTTATCCTACCAGCTACCATTATTTTCTTCGCAGCACATTACCGCTAACTAATTCATGATGTTCAATTGATTTTCACCATAGGCGTTTAACACTAATCTTCCACCAGCTGTTACAGAAGCCTGCTGATCACCTATGGAAATAAACAAAATACATCAGTAATCATGGGAATAAGTGAAATTGGAAGGGAGATAGAGCTGAGACATGATACCAACCGAAACAGGATGTAGGCAAGCACCTTGCAGCATGGTGGAGTGAGCCGGGGATCATGTGATGCTCCCTTCCATCACAAACCTGCATCAAAGTCATGGTTATCAGTTCCAAGCCCAACGCTAGTAGCACCATGACTTAGCTAATGTCCAAACTCCAAGCTTCCGAAGTTCATGGAACAAATAAATAGCTAAGGTATCATGGCCAAAGATCTTGCATCAGAATAGAATTCTAAACAATGCAAGCAAGATACACAATTGATGCTTATGGATCGACCAAAAATGAAATAAAATAAACTATTGTAATAAATTAGAACAATGTGATGAGATAAAGAGCACTCAAACCTTCCGCGCCCATCTGAATTAGAACCAATCTGATGTCGAGAAACAGTTAGCTCTAACAAATTCTACAATTTTAATATTGCTATGCATGAATTATCATAGAGGCATCCGACAATGTTCCGCACACAAAGAAATTTCAGAGAAGCAAATAACCATGTGCATATCTCTTGGGCCATCATTTAGCTGAATAGTACAAAACAACTAATAAGTTCATATGTAGCTTACCAAATAACATCTCCACCGACGTTTTTAGTCCCAGGCCGATCTGCATGCGGCTACCACTTGCCACCATGTCATGTTGGGGAATTGATGGAAAATGGTTTCCCATCTGACATTCAACTTCTAACAGAAAATAGAGAATGCCAAAAGAAAGGACTTTATATGAGACATCAGTACAGCGTTGCATATAACTAATAATCGCAGGAAAGCTTGTTTCTTCTGAAAAAGGTAACCCCTACAGGTATTTGGATATTTTCTTATGCAAAAGCCTAGCCATGTTTGCACAAACAGCAGCAGCCGTGGTAACTCAGACATACACTTCTTAATGCATATTCTTTGAATACCTCAGGTCCCTGATGACATTATTCTCCTTTTCTTCCAGTTCCTTCTTGAGGTCTAGCACCCTTGCCTGTTTTTACTTACACAGGTCAACACTCAGACTAAATATGTGTATTCATAAGCAGGTTCTAAGTTGAATTGACTATACCTTCAACTTCTTTATCAGAAATCTTCTGCTTAACGTGAGTTTTGGATCTTCCCAGATGATTGCATTGGACCATCAACTCTTTTTAGCTCCTAGGAATTCATAAGCAGGTTCTAAGTTGACTTGACTATACCTTCAACTTCTTTATCAGAAATCTTCTGCTTAGCGTGAGTTTCGGATCTTCCCGGATGATTGCATTGGACCATAAACTCTTTTTAGCTCCTGGGAAAAATGCTTTACTAATCTATCCAAGCATGAACGATAGAATACTTGTAGCGTTTTGAAATTAAAAAAATCTGCTTCACCAATTAATTAATACAATAGTTGTGACACCAACCAATCATCCATTTAAGAAAGAAAAGGAGTTGTTCGCCAGAAAACGCCAAAGTTCAGTATTTAACAAAATCGCTGATTCTTTGTCTAAGTTGTGTAGAACTGACTCCTGAAGGGAGCATGGTTTCACCAGCTAATTCTGTTATTCTTTTGATACTGGCAATGACTGAGCATCACAACTGCCTCAACTCACAACTCACATTTCAATGCTGAAATAGTGACTGCTACTTACGTTGAGGGCCGTACACTTTCTTCAATTATCCAAAGTTCAATAACGCAACACTGTAAGGTGAACTGCTAAAGAACTGCTACTTATGTTTCGGTTTTCTTTGTTTTCGTTTAAAAAATGACACGCATCTAGGTATGTGTATTTGAAAAAATTGCATCCACATTCAGCTTTAGGTAAACTGGTACTACTTAAACAATTAGAAGTGGATGAATAGCTCCCTTTCTTCAGTTAAAAAAATGCTTGGAACAACATGTTTCAAGATAAGTAAATGAAAGAGAATCATACCTGTTTCGGAGAGCAAGCAAGACCTTCAACATGAATTGCCCCCTAAATAATTAATTTCTTTGCTTATCTCCTTCCACTTCAAAGCCGAGCATAGATTTATAAAACAAACATTCAGAGAGCAATATAAAAAAAACTAAGCTCAAGTTGGGATCACACATATATCAATTAGTTTGTTGCTTGATCTGCCGATCTACATAAAAAGGGTTATATGCCATCGGTGCAAATGGTTAACAAATTGGTCAATAGACTCAACACAAATGAAGAACACTTAGGTACATGAATCTGTAATGTCTACTTATTATAGGAAAGGAACGTGTGGTGACAACCAGAGTGGAGGAAGGTGTTGAACATGGCCGAAGCTGCATCCCATGCTTCTCCTTCACCCCTGCGTGAATGTGTCCCATGTTTCTCCTTGGCCCATGCACCGATGCCTCCGTCCCCATTTGACTAAGCTACAAAAAAAAGAGTGACGGAAGTGTGCGTAGAGGAAGATGAAGAAACTCAATATGTAAGGGACGGTAGGTAGCCTTGTCGACGCGAGGACGACCGCCTCGTGCTCCTTCTTGATGGTGTCATGGTGAATAGCGATGGCGCGCCCGTAAGCTGGAGTTGCTGTTGGTGCTCCTCCTAGTGATGGTCAGGAGTGCTCGTGCTGTCGAAGCAGCGGCACCCTTCCGAGCGATGCAGCGGCAAAAGTGATAGACTAATCTCACATGCTGCTCCCAGCGAAATTGAACGGCCGAACTCGACCAGCCGGCGCGGCGTGCATCTCCATGCTGCTGGGCAACGTTGGGCCCTCCGCTGACTTTAGCGGCCACACAGGGCCATCGTGAGGCTAGCACGGCTTGCGGTCATGCTGTGCCATGGTGAACTCACCCCGCGCCCGGGAACGTCCGCCACCTACCGCAGCCACCACCGCAGCGGCGTCAAAGATATAGGAGAGGGCTGGAGATCTGGCGGGGAGGAGTCAGGGGCAGGGGGCTTGGGCACGGGGAGAGCTTGTGGAGGACAAAAAGGACAGGGATGATGATCCCGCACGCGCCGCCCCGCCTGCGATTTCCCCGCCTCCTCGTGCCGCCCCTCTCACACGCCGAGATGCTCCATGGAGGTGGGTGCCACCGGTTCTTCCGCCATCCCGTCAGGCGCCAGGACCGCTCCTTCCCTGCAGATCTCCCCCGGTACTATTGGTGGGCTCAATCGGCGTGATATGTGGAGGAGGGCAGGGAGGATCTCCCACAATGGGAAGTGGAGGTGGAGATCGAACATGGGGGAGTCAGGGGAGGTGGACTCAGGCTTTGGTATTTCTGAGGGAGAGAGACACCCAGAATACACGGGAGAAGTAGCACGCGTCAGACCGCGAAACGCGTGGAGACATGGTACCAGGACCGCTTAGACCGCATAACTACACGTGGGAACCAGAAGCACAAAGTAGCCAAAAAATGTAATCAGATCACATGACCACAGAGAAGTCCACATGCAATAAAGATGAGATGCAAACAAAAATGGCAATCACAGTAGAAGAAAAGAAGAGAAGAACCAAAGCCAATCAAAGTCACGCGCCAGCTCCACCTAAATCAGAATCAGGTCCAAAAAGTCGGAGAAAAAAGAGAAGCAACTAACCTTAGGATAGTATCTATAACCATTTTTCCATAAACATAAATTTAACTATTTGTGCATACAAAATGATAAGAGATTTGCATCCCCTGAAATAGGTAATTGGTGCTAATTCAAAGATTTAGACTCTCACTTCTTGAAACCTACATTTTTAAACATGTCATACATGATAAGATGTGACATGAGTTTCTCCTTCAGGATGATGGTTGAGTGTGGAACTAAGTTCAGCTAATCGTTCCAGAAAAAAAATTATTTAGTGCCCTAATTCTATATAGGGATTTTTATTTTCGTGCCCCTGGTTCGTTAGTTGTATCCATTTTTTCCAGTCGCTTAACTTTTCCTCACTTCTGCCCCTCTCTTTCTCGGAAACTCATTTAAGAGCTCGAACGGTAGCTGCCATCAGGTTGACCGTTGGCTAACGTGTGGGGCCGTACGATCTAGGACCACATGGGGTCATTTGGTCAGGAACGTGTTATGCTGACGTGTGGGGCCATGCCATGTGGGGCCGGTTTGTTGGGAACGCGTTATGGGGGACGTGGTGTGGGACCATGTGGGGCGCGTTTGGTGGTTACGTGTGTCCGGTCGCCTAAAAGTTTTTTTTGTTATTTTTATGATTGGTCTTTTTAAGAGCGTCTTTTTCCCTCTCTCTCGCTAAAAGTTGTGTTTTTTGCCCAAAAAAGTAGCGAATCTAGAGCAGCTTCTCTCTGCATTCATTTTTCCTTTGTGCCCTCGTTTTTCCCCAATCTGGTAGAAAATCTAGAGCAGCAACTGTAACCAGCAACATAAATAAATTCAGTAAACAGAGCAAATATAGATAAAGCATCTAATATAGGATATATAGTACGGTACTTAACAAGGTTCGACAATTAGGCTGCTCAGCAGCAGCAGTAGACAAGTTCAACACAGGTAAGACAAAAGAAGCTGCTTTGCAGCAGCAGCAGCAGAAGCACAAGATCAGTGGCCCCTCATGGCCTCTGCTAGGAGGGCCTCCGCCTCCTCTCTCTAGCGCCTCCTCCACTTCTTGCTGCCCAGTCCCTTGACCTTGGGCTCCTTAGACTTGATCGGGGGGATGCGACACTCCTCGATGGCCACCGTCAGAAGGTTGCAGAGGTGAAGACCGAGCGCCTGGTGCTTGGCTATGAAGCCGTGGACGTTCACGGACTCGCCGCAGGTCCTCACGTCCTCGGCATGCTTCACGAGGGAGTTTAAGTCGGTGGCGTGGAGCCTCCTGGTGGTGCAGAAGGGGCACCTGTAGACGTCGCCAGCGAAGAAGTTGTCGTACTGGTCGGACTTCAGCCTCCTCAGCACATGTCGAGTCTTGGTGTCCTTGGACTCGTCGTCGCTGTGGACGTCGCTGCTATCCTCCTGTTGGAAAAAATAGTAGAGTGCAATAAGGACATGAATTAACCGATTGAGATCCCCTGATTATTTCCCAAATCTCAAACCAAATAGAATACTGATCCCAACTACGAACAGGGGGATTCATCGAAATACAAACAGGAGGATTCATCGAAATACGAGATCTAACACAAGAGGATTAGCTACCGTAAAAATACGAACAGCCGAACTAATAACATTCGATCTAGCATCCAATGATGGGAATGGGGGAAGAACAAGGGAAGGGGAGAAAACCCTAGTTACCTCAAACCATGGGTCAGCGATGCTGGTGTCGTAGGCATTCTCCGTCCTTATGTAATCAACCTCCTCATAGGGGTCCCAGTCGAGCGGATCTTCCCGAGACCAGCGGGGGCCTCCTCACCGGCGGCTATGGCGAAAGCGGGGACGGCAACTACCTTCGATGCCTCGACGGGGGCCTGTGTGGGGATAGGGGACTCCTCGCCGGCGGCCTTGGAGGCGTCGATGGCCACTGCGCCGTTCTTCTCCATCGCCAGTGTGGTTAGGGTTTTCTTGGGGGTTTGTAGAACATGATGGGATAGTGGAGACGGTTGAGTGAGCGAGTGAGTGATGAGTGAGAGTGAGGAGGCCTCTATAAAGGAGAAGAAAAGCGATGTTTTGTTGCACCACCGTGCACCGCGTAACCACGTACGCTATCGCACCGTGGACGGTCGCATGTGTCCGCTACCTCCCCGTGCACTGCACACGCCTACCGTGAGTCATGTTTTTCCCTCGTGTCTAACCATGGAGACTTAGTTGTGCTCAGTTTTTCTCTCGAGTGTAACACTGGCAGTTTGGTTGTACTCAGTTTTGTCCTCCAGTACTAACACTGGCATGTGCAATATACTCAGTTTTATCCTCCGGTGGTTGGTCAACAAATAGTCAACGAATGAGTTTTAGCTAGCTAATTGAGTCATTTTATGCACAACAAATTTAAAAAGATCAAAACATAGTGGCATCTA
Organism: Avena eriantha; assembly: GCA_910589775.1. Lineage (NCBI taxonomy): Eukaryota > Viridiplantae > Streptophyta > Magnoliopsida > Poales > Poaceae > Avena > Avena eriantha. The sequence continues at coordinate 353,580,772 of OU342743.1, read as the reverse complement.
CACAGGAAGTCTTATTATGTGACCTGCCACCATAAGAAATATATATATATATCAAGTTTTAATCTAAATCACCACTTCTCAAAGCACCTACTATGTATGAAGGTTCATGGCTTTCTACTCAAGCCTCTTCCCAAAACATCACTCCACAAAACATAATTTGTCTGAATGAGGCAATAATTGTCAAACTGGTGTATATTTGAATTGCAAATAGTTTGATGTATGTCAAGATATATTTTATTGTATAAAAGACGCATTTTCCATTTTTCAAATCTCTTTCTATTTTCTATTTGAATTTCTTTGTCGGTTTTACCCTTGGTTCTTAAGTTCTACCCTTTTTTCCCTCGGTCCTTAAGTTCTACTCAATTTTTCCCTCTCTTAGTCACAACCTCTCACACCTATGTTCATCATGGCTTCTGCGCTCGGATTGGTTGAGATAGTTGTCACGCGGATTGTGCCCACCAACCGTTGATCCTCTATGATCTAGCAGACAGTATAACCCTAGATCTGTTGGGGGCACCCCTCTATCCATGCAAAATAACGAGTTTGTCACCGATACTTTGACTCCATAAACAAATGAATTTGAATATAATTTGAAGGGAAAGTATTCAAAGGTGTATAATTTGTGCATTACATTCCACTATATAAAAATGATAATCTCTCAAGATTTTCTTGGCACAATATTATCACGTATTAAGTGCGATTTCAAAGAGTTCAAATGTCTATAATTTTTATATATGCAAGTTTATACATTACATTCTACTCTATGAAAATGGGGGAGAAAATGATAATCTCTCAAAATTTTGCTAGCTCATCATTATCTCGTTATTAAGTGCGATTTCACAGTGTTGAAAGGTATAAAATTTTAGTATACGCAAGTTTATGCATTATATTTCATTCCATGGAAATGATAAATGATCAAGATTTTATTAGCACAACATTATCATGTCCTAAAGAGTTTAAAGGTGTATAATTTTCGTGTATGCAAGTTTATGCATGACATTCTACTATATGAAAATGACAATCTCTCAAGAGTTTCTTAGCACACCATTATCACGTATTAAGTGCGATTTCAAAGAATTCAAATGTGTATAATTTTTGTATATGCCAGTTTATGCATTACATTCCACTCTATGAAAATGGGGGAGAAAATAATAATCTCTCAAAATTTTGTTAGCACATCATTATCATGTATTAAGTGTGATTTCAAAGTGTTCAAAGGTTTATAATTTTCGCATATGCAAGTTTGTGCATTACATTCCACTCTATGAAAATTATAATCCCTCGACATTTTCTTAGCACAACATTATCACGTATTAAGTGCGATTTCAAAGAGTTTGAAGGTGTATAATTTTCATATATGCAAGTTTATGCATTACATTCCACTCTATGAAAATGGGAGAGAAAATGATAGTCTCTCAAAATTTTGTTAGCACATCATTATCACGTATTAAGTACAATTGCACAGTGTTCAAAGGTTTATAATTTTCGTATACGCAAGTTTATGTATTATATTTTACTCCATGGAAATGATAAATGATCAGGATTTTATTAGCACAACATTATCATGTCCTAAGTGTGATTTCAAAGAGTTCAAAGGTGTATAACTTTCGTATATACATTACATTTCACTATATGAAAATGAAGCTAGGCAAAGGGTCACTGTCGGCGGAGAAGAAGAAGAAGAAAGGGGAGGCAATGGCACGGGGCTGGTGTAACACCCTCAAATCGGCCCTATGCAGATTTCAGCGCTTCCCACCAAACCCGCATAGAAACGATTCAAGGACGTCCACCAAGCACTTTCGTGTGGGTGGAAAATGAAGTAATACCATTACACAACAGTTCTCGATGGGACCCACAGAACATATATATATACAACAACGACTCCATGAGTCAAGAATACAGATATACTATACAAAGATCCAAATCACCTTGAAAATGATAGAGCGTCTGACTACGGACAAGATACAAATGGGGCTAAGAGCCTTGAAGAATAACCAATGGCGTCCATAACCCTGCCCAGGCCAAGCCGGAAGGGTAACCCTGCTAACGACGTCGATCTCAAACCTGCTAAAACAAAAAGGGGTGCCGACAAAGGGCAAAGGAAAAAGAGGAGCGTCAGTACTGAGGCCAGTACACGGCGAGGCTAGAATTCAGCGGCTCTCGCCTACATAGGTATGGTGGACTGAAGGGGCAGCGAAGCATGCACTAAACATTCTATAGAGACTCAATACAATTATCGGCTATTAGAGAGGGATAAGAAAGACCTATTCGGATCCAACCTGATAGTAACACCAATCATACCCATCCTGGTATTCCCCCTCGAGACCAAACGAGGAAGTAAAACCGAGGAACTCACATAGTTGGCAGTTTTGTTCATTAAATTATAGTTGAAGCACTTACTAGTCAGATATAGATAGCATGAGTCATCCTGATAGCATAAGTAGTGGGCAGTTTTAGTTAACCATTCAGTTGGTGTTGCAGTACTTACTAGTCAGATACAATTAGCATGTGACATCCCAAACCCAGCAGTTGTTGGTGTTTTTATTTCATTCTATTGGAGTTGCGATACTTACTAGGCAGGTATAACATGACGCGATACATCCCAGTTCCACCAGTTGTTGGCACTTTTATTATTCATTCCATTGTAGTGAAGCTGATTACTAGTCACATATTAAGTCAAATTTATAGCACTACTTTAGTTATGCTTGTCTATGATCGAGATACTGTGCTCCAAGTCGTCCATAACTTCGGACATGGCTTCCAGAAAGATTTACCCTGCAGGGGTGCACAAATAGCAACACACACACGCTCAACCTCGGAAAAACCAAATCAAAACCCAACGAGGCTTTCACGACAAAGCAATCACAGGATTCATAAAATATTTCAGGGGGCCACCCCACTAAGCTACCCGCAACGAAGTTGGCCGGCTCCGAGACGGACCCAGGGTTTGTGTGGACGGCGGTAAACGGCTGGGAACCCGAAAGTGTGACTGGGCTTGTCGATACAGCGAAAACGTATCACGATCCAAAACAGTACAGGTGATCCACGCACAGTCGTAAATAAAGCAATAAAGCATGGCATAAGTACAAGATAGTAATAAAGCCCCAAACTAGTTTGTGGCCCCAAGAAATAAGAAATGAATCAAGTTCTGGCTAAGGGGATTCATGGTCCCATATGCAGATAGTGCGATAGTCAAGGAACAGGTATCAAATACTCGGGGTCCTACGGGACACAAGTGAGCGTGGAAGAACCAAATAACATCTATTGCCCACCGATGCCTCTACATTAGTTATATCTGTTCTCAGCAATTTAATAGTTGTATTTAAAATCATGATCATCTCCACCATTAAGCATATCCACCATTTATCATGTGCCAACTTGCCGTCAACGCTGGAACGACAACGACGCGAAGCAACATAGAAGCAAGCAACTATGACCCGCAAGGCCAACTATCTATCAACCAACAGGCAATAGGATGTGTCCATGGCAATATAAAGGCTGCAAGGAGTATAACTGGTACACGGAAACTAAAGCATCGCAATACGGGTAGCAATAGATCAATGGGAGGAAGTAAATACTATAAATGCAAAATAGGTAGAAAGGGGGAGAATGCTCGCCTGGAAAAACACTGCCGACGGAACATATGCGGAGAACTTGTCGATACTCGCATCCACTCATCATCCTAATCCGTGAAGAAGCAAACACTAGCCGAAACACCGGATACAATATTTAATACTATGGCAGAAGATCCGACATGCTTATGATATGATGCATGGCATGGCAAAGATACGGTGCAATTAGTACACATTAAGCGGAACCGGGATCCCGACAAATAATTAGAAGGTTCAAGTTATTTAGATACCCCGCAATTTAAATGTTGTCTTAACATGGCAAAACATAGCATCGATTCGCTACACAACTTTAAATGGAGCCGATATAAGAATAGGATAACCCGCATATAGTCTCCATATTTAATTTAGGTGAATCGCTTAAATACCCCCAAACAACAACGATATGCATGCGAGATGAAAGATTTAATGCAACAAGTATATAACATTTATAAAAAAATAGGGCTTTGAGGAAAAGGGGTCACACGGTTGGTTCCTAAGATCTAGGGTTCGGATCCGAGGGTCTTGGTATCGGCAGCATCGGTCTTGGGGGAAGGGTCTTCGGATTCTAGGATCGGCGTCTTGGGTTTTCGGCACCGTGTACTCATGTTCTCCTTCAAACATTGGTCATCCTTGAGAGTTCCTCATCCGAATTGTTGTCGTAAGCTGTCAGGGTCTCGGACATCACCACCACCATCTTCACGCACCGCCACATTTGGGCACCTTCGAACACCAACACGGTATCACCACCTACAAGCACACATGTTGGGCCTCAACTTGGTTCAGACAAAAGTCCAAACACCTTGTGTGTGCCAGAGAATTGGTCGATCGGCTTGAGGGAGGCGCAGGGCGGCAGGGAGGTCGAGGTCGTGTTGGAGAGGGTAAGGATGCATGCCGGTGGAGGGGAACCTGTGAGTGGTAGCGGGGTGCAGGGCTCGATAGTGACGAAGCCTAGGCGGCGCTGCGGTGGAGAGGAGGGGTGGCAAGCTTGATGTAGAGGAGAGGGGAGGCTACGGCGACGGCTGACAGCGGGATGCGCGAAGGCAGCGACGTCTAGGGCTCCACGCGGGGAGGTCGACGAGCTGGCAGCACTCGCTGGCAGAGAACGGTGGCGGGGTTGCAGTAGGGCGACCGACGAACGCGGGGTGGACAAAGGCAGGCGCGCGTGGCGACACAAGCTTGATGCGAGAGGAGGTCGGGCGGAAGGGCGCCCATGGTGGCGCTGTAGAGGATGGCGGGGAGGGCGCCGGATCGAGCAGACGGCGAGCCCCGGTGCGGTGGCGAACAGGGAGTGAGGGAGGTAGCGGCAGCGCTTGCGAGGCGATCTCCAGGCAGCGGCGGGATTCCTACGTGGACCGGGTTGAGGGAGGGGGCCTGGGAGGAAGGACAATGAGGTGGCGGAGAGGAGCTCGGGCGAGGGGCTCGGGGTCGAGGCGCGACGGCGGAGTTTGGGGGCGATTACTAGCGGTAGGTGGGGATCGATCCATAGGGGAGGGGCGCTGCGTGTGTGTCATGTCGGGTGCTGCACCTGCACGTTCAAGTGCGTGCGTGCATTGTTGCAACGTGACAGGGGTGGCCTCGGTTTTGTGCGGTTGTGATTAGTGGCGGGATTGGGTCGGGGAGATAGAGAAGGTTGGTGTGCGTAGATTGCGAGCGATAGGATTCAAGGCAGGAGCGTTGATGGTGGGTGGGGTCGAGCGCGAGGAGCAGTCGTCGTGGGCATCTCGCCTTGCACGGGGTGAGTGCGGGATCGAGCGTCGAGGGTGGGCGTTTGACCGATCGTGTCGCGCTGCAGCGCGCGGGGCCAGGCGCTGGGTTGGCTCACGCGTCGACCGCGTACGGGATGGGGCGGTTGTGGTGGGAGTGGGACCCACGGGGCGGGGTCCAGGGCTGCGCGCGCGGGGGTGCGTGCCAGTGTGTGCGGCGGCTGCTGGTTGGGTAGGTGGGGATTGGTAGTAGCTACGGTTAGGGTTTGGGGTAGGACTAGGACTAGGATTTAGATTTTTATCTCGGGTAGTAGGCTGCTGCCAGCTGGGCCTTTGGGCCTGGCCGGTGGCGGCCTCCCCGGAAAAATAGTTTTTATATCTTTTAGTTTGTTTTAATTTTAAAGATGGTTTTCTTTTGTAACAACTTTTAGACAAAACAAAATATTCGGAAGAAGGCCAGGGTTTTAATTTGAAATAGAGACGAGGGACATTTAGAAAACAAAGGTAGGCTTTTAGAAAATAGTTTTTGACGAACTTATGCATGATGACATGACGATACTCAAATGCAAACTGGCATGATGACATGAGCATGCGACCATGATGATGCACAAAATGAAAACAACACGCGATTTTCTAGTAGTGATTTTACCGAGGTGCTACAATTCAACACCACTAACAATGGATCTCGCCCTCGAGATCCGCCTCCTGGTACGGGGAAGCAGGTCGACAATTTGAATCTTGTCACTTCATGTAGATCCTCATGACACCACTAACAAAGATTATTTCTCCATCTTGGAATCGGCGACACCACCAACAAGAGGTCGTTGCTCACATTCGTCGAGAACACTCCGGAGAAACAAAGACGAAGAAAGAGGTCACAAGGCTACCTCTAACTTCAGCGGAATGAGTAAATTGCATAGATCCGCCAATTCAATGTGTAGAGCGAATGATAAGAGTAGTGGTATGGTCGCGACTCCATCCCGCACTCATATCATTGCTCCGTACATGAATAGCAGAATTATGCAACCAACTCTCAGAATCAGACTAAAGATCTCGACAAACAAGGTTCGGAAACAAGGAGTGATGCAGACTCTGCACCGGACCTGGCGTAGATGATGTCGACGTCGAAAAACACCGGAAGGCACGAGAAGGAACAAAGAGAAGTCCAACAGATGAAGGATTCCTCAGATAGCACGAAGACCTGATGTAGAAACACCATTACCAAAGGAGCAAGCGAAACCCTGAAGGTACGACGAAAACCCAACCACGAGAAATCCTGGACTTGAAGAAAGGTAAGAGAGCAGATTCAAAACACGCAGAGGTAAGAGGAGAATAGCATAGGAGTAAGGAGTAAAAGCAGACCTAATCAAATCTATCCAACCGATTTTTGCAAAAATAGTGTTGACACTCTACATCGGCCGTTAGCTAGGTTATCCTACAGGCTGGACCAGTGGGGTATCGTAACTGCTGAGCTGATACCACTCTGTAACACCCTCAAGCCGGACCTATGCAGATTTCAGCGCTTCCCGCCAAACCCGCATAGAAACGATTCAAGGACGCCCACCAAGCACTTTTGTGCGGGTGGAAAACGAAGTAATACCATTACACAACAGTCCTCGATGGGACCCACAAAACATATATATATATACAACAACGACTCCATGAGTCAAGAATATAGATATACTATACAAAGATCCAAATCACCTTGAAAACGATAGAGCGTCCGACTACGGACAAGATACAAATAGGGCTAAGAGCCCTAAAGAATAACCAATGGCGTCCATAACTCTGCCCAGGCCAAGCCGGAAGGGTAACCCTGCTAACGATGTCGATCTCAAACCTGCTAAAACAAAAAGGGGTGCCGACAAAGGGCAAAGAAAAAAGAGGAGCGTCAGTACTGAGGCCAGTACACGACGAGGCTAGAATTCGGCGGCTCTCGCCTACATAGGTATGATGGACTGAAGCGGCAGCGAAGCATGCACTAAACATTCTATAGAGACTCAATACAATTATCGGCTATTAGAGAGGGATAATAAAGACCTATTCGGATCCAACCTAATAGTAACACCAATCATACCCATCCTGGTATTCTCCCTCGAGACCAAACGAGGAAGTCAAACCGAGGAACTCACACGGTTGACAGTTTTATTCATTCAATTATAGTTGAAGCACTTACTAGTCAGATATAGATAGCATGAGTCATCCTGATAGCATAAGTAGTGGGCAGTTTTAGTTAACCATTCAGTTGGTGTTGCAGTACTTACTAGTCAGATACAATTAGCATGTGACATCCCAAACCCAACAGTTGTTGGCGCTTTTATTTCATTCCATTGGAGTTGCGATACTTACTAGGCAGGTATAACATGACACGATACATCGCAGTTCCACCAGTTGTTGGCACTTTTATTATTCATTCCATTGTAGTGAAGCTGATTACTAGTCACATATTAAGTCAAATTTATAGCACTACTTTAGTTATGCTTGTCTATGATCGAGATACTGTGCTCCAAGTCGTCCATAACCGCGGACACGGCTTTCAGAAAGATTTACCCTACAGGGGTGCACAAATAGCAACACACACACGATCAACCTCGGAAAAACGAAATCAAAACCCAATGAGGCTTTCACGACAAAGCAATCACAGGATTCATAAAATATTTCAGGCGGCCACCCAACTAAGCTACCCGCAATGAAGTTGGCCGGCTCCGAGACGGACCAAGGGTTTGTGTGGACGGCGGTAAACGACTGGGAACCCGAAAGTGTGACTGGGCTTGTCGATACAGCGAAAACGTGTCATGATCCAAAACAGTACAGGTGTTCGACGCATAATCGTAAATAAAGCATGGCATAAGTACAAGATAGTAATAAAGCCCCAAACTAGTTTGTGGCCCCAAGAAATAAGAAATGAATCAAGTTCTGGCTAAGGGGATTCATGGTCCCATATGCAGATAGTGCGATAGTCAAGGAACAGGTATCAAATACTCGGGGTCCTACGGGACACAAGTGAGCGTGGAAGAACCAAATAACATCTATTGCCCACCGATGCCTCTACATTAGTTATATCTGTTCTCAGCAATTTAATAGTTGTATTTAAAATCATGATCATCTCCACCATTAAGCATATCCACCATTTATCATGTGCCAACTTGCCGTCAACGCTGGAACGACAACGACGCGAAGCAACATAGAAGCAAGCAACTATGACCCGCAAGGCCAACTATCTATCAACCAACAGGCAATAGGATGTGTCCATGGCAATATAAAGGCTGCAAGGAGTATAACTGGTACACGGAAACTAAAGCATCGCAATACGGGTAGCAATAGATCAATAAGAGGAAGTAAATACTATAAATGCAAAATAGGTAGAAAGGGGGAGAATGCTCGCCTGGGAAAACACTGCCGACGGAACATATCCGGAGAACTTGTCGATACTCGAATCCACTAATCGGCCTAATCCGCGAAGAAGCAAACACAAGCAGAAACACCGGATACAATATTTAATACTACGTCAGAAGATCCGGCATGCTTATGATATGATGCATGGCATGGCAAAGATACGGTGCAATTAGTCCATATTAAGCGGAACCGGGGTCCCGACAAATAATTAGAAGGTTCAAGTTATTTAGATACCCCGCAATTTAAATGTTGTCTTAACATGGCAAAACATAGCATCGATTCGCTACACAACTTTAAATGGAGCCGATATAAGAATAGGATAACCCGCATATAGTATCCACATTTAATTTAGGTGAATCACTTAAATACCCCCAAACAACAATGATATGCATGCGAGATGAAAGATTTAATGCAACAAGTATATAACATTTATAAAAAAATAGGGCTTCGAGGAAAAGGGGTCACACGGTTGGTTCCGAAGATCTTGGGTTCGGATCCGAGGGTCTTGGTATCGGCGGGATCGGTCTTGGGGGAAGGGTCTTCGGATTCTAGGATCGGCGTCTTGGGTTTTCGGCACCATGTACTCGTGTTCTCCTTCAAACATTGGTCATCCTTGAGAGTTCCTCATCCGAATTGTTGTCGTAAGCTGTCAGGGTCTCGGACATCACCACCACCATCTTCACGCACCGCCACATTTGGTCACCTTCGAACACCAACATGGTATCACCACCTATAAGCACACATGTTGGGCCTCAACTTGGTTCAGACAAAAGTCCAAACACCTTGTGTGTGCCAGAGAACTTGGTCGGTCAGCTTGAGGGAGGCGCAGGGCGGCAGGGAGGTCGAGGTCGTGTTGGAGAGGGTAAGGATGCATGCCGGTGGAGGGGAACCTGTGAGTGGTAGCAGGGTGCAGGGCTCGATAGTGACGAAGCCTAGGCGGCGCTGCGGTGGAGAGGAGGGGTGGCAAGCTTGATGTAGAGGAGAGGGGAGGCTGCGGCGACGGCTGACGGCAGGATGCACGAAGGCAGCGACGTCTAGGGCTCCAAGCAGGAAGGTCGACGAGCTGGCAGCACTCGCTGGCAGAGAACGGTGGCGGGGTTGCAGTAGGGCGACCGACGAACGCGGGGTGGACAAAGGCAGGCGCGCGTGTCGACACAAGCTTGATGCGAGAGGAGGTCGGGCGGAAGGGCGCCCATGGTGGCGCTGTAGAGGATGGCGGGGAGGGCGCCGGATCGAGCAGACGGCGAGCCCCGGTGCGGTGGCGAACAGGGAGTGAGGGAGGTAGCGGCAGCGCTTGCGAGGCGATCTCCAGGCGGCGGCGGGATTCCTTCGAGGACCGGGTTGAGGGAGGGGGCCTGGGAGGAAGGACACTAAGGTGGCGGAGAGGAGCTCGAGCGAGGGGCTCGGGGTCGAGGCGCGACAGTGGAGTTTGGGGGCGATTGCTAGCGGTAGGTGGGGATCGATCCACAGGGGAGGGGCGCTGCGTGTGTGTCGTGTCGGGTGCTGCACCTGCATGTTCAAGTGCGTGCGTGCATCGTTGCAACGTGACAAGGGTGGCCTCGGTTTCGTGCGGTTGTGATTAGCGGCGGGATTGGGTCGGGGAGATAGAGAGGGTTGGCGTGCGGAGATTGCGGTCGATAGGATTCAAGGCAGGAGCGTTGTCAGTGGGTGGGGTCGGGCGCGAGGAGCAGGCGTCGTGGGCATCTCGCCTCGCACGGGATCGAGCGTCGAGGGTGGGCGGTTGACCGAGCGTGTCGCCCTGCAGCACGCGGGGCCAGGCGCTAAGTCGGCTCACGCGTCGACCGCGTGCGGGATGGGTCAGTTGTGGTGGGAGTGGGACCCACGGGGTGGGGTCCTTGCCTGCGCGTGCGGGTGCGTGCCAGTGTGTGCGGAGGCTGCTGGTTGGGTAGGTGGGGATTGGTAGTAGCTAGGGTTAGGGTTTGGGGTAGGACTAGGACTAGGATTTAGATTTTTATCTCGGGTAGTAGGCTGCTGCCAGCTGGGCCTTTGGGCCTGGCCGGTGGCGACCTCCCCGGAAAAATAGTTTTTATATCTTTTAGTTTGTTTTAATTTTAAAGATGGTTTTCTTTTGTAACAGCTTTTAGACAAAACAAAATATTCGAAAGACGGCCGGGGTTTTAATTTGAAATAGAGACGAGGGACATTTAGAAAACAAAGGTAGGCTTTTAGAAAATAGTTTTTGACAAATTTATGCTTGATGACATGACAATACTCAAAATGCAAAGTGGCATGATGACATGAGCATGCGACCATGATGATGCACAAAATGAAAACAACACGCGGTTTTCTAGTAGTGATTTTACCGGGGTGCTACAGCTGGCTCAGGGTCCCATCTTGCAATGCCAACCTGGGTAAGCTGTGGGTCTGATGCTCATGTGGATAAGTTGTGGGTCCGATGCTGACATGGATAAGTGGAGAGAGGTGTCCACTACGAAACCGACTGAACGTGGCCCCACTTATCAGCATGTAACGGCAAGGGTCTACTATAGGACCCAAAAGAACGCGACCCTACTTATCAGCACATAATGGCGAGGGTCCACTACGGAACCCGACTAAACGCGGCCCCACTTATCAGCATGTAATGGCAAGACCGATGGACAGCGAATTTTCGAACCATGTGAGAGTTTCGTAAAAGGAGATGGACAAAAAGGAGGAAAATTTAAGCGGTTAGGGAAAACTTAGTACAACTAACGAACCGAGGGTACGAAAATAGAAATCCCTTCTATATATTTTTTGGCTTTTGTGTATGCTAATTATCTTGGCCAGTTTCATGTAGGTATGTAGCCTTAGCCAAGTAATTCTAGGTTCTGTATAAGTTACCTGTATGACATCTATGTTATCTGCGATTTGAAACATCTGTGATTGAAATCTAATTGAAATGATGTAGCACAAGCGCAATGCTTTGCTCTTACGTCTTATGTGGCACCTACTGGTTTCATATTGTATAATAGTATGTCATCTTTCTTTTCTTCGGCCATGTTTTGTTCTTATATACCATGTCTTGGGATGGTTTTTTCATCTTATGTTGTACCATAATGAATCTTTTTTCTTCGGACCATATTAATTCTTACGTACAAAATTCCCTAGTAATTCATTAATTTATCAACGTCTACTTGCATACAATATTTAACTTGCATTGTATTTCACTTGTAGATTATGTAGATCAGGATCCTTATGTTGTACCATAATGAATCATTTTTTTCTTGAGACCATATTAATTCTTATGCCACACTACACCGTGCTAAATTCTCTAGCAATTCATTATTTTATCAACTTCTACTTGCATACAACATTTAACTTGCACTGTATTTCACTTGTAGTTTACGTAGACCAGGATCTAATGTCATCGAGGCTGTTGTTGTTGTGACAGAAGATCAGAAGATGCCTGGATATTTGTATCAAAGTTGGTAGTTTGTATCTATTCTAGTTCTGTGTAAACTTGTTGGGATCTAAACTATAATTAGACTTCTTCTTGCTGAATGTGTAACTACTGTTGTGGATATTTGATCGAATCTCAATTTTAATCATTTAATTGAGAGAATTATTGATCTCCATTGAAATGTGCAAATCGTGAAATCTATGAATGGAGAAGACCAGATGTTCACTAGGATAAATATTATTTGGGCTTTGAAAAGGCTATGGCCCAAACAATAGTGGACTATAACGATGCACATTTCTGAAAAATATGAAAAAAAAGGGTAAACAAAATGAACAACAAAATGGCTAAACGAAATGGACCGCAAAAGGCCACGACCCATTTAGAAGACTAGACCATGTAGCAGACGAAATACAAATATGTTGAATTATTGGGCTTGGCCCATTTAGAAGGCTAAATTGGACCAGACTGAATTAGATCTACGATCAATTGTTTTGGTCACAATAATCTGCCACATAGGACTGGCTTACGTGGACTGGCCAGATTGCCCGTGACCAATTTTTTGGTCATAGAGTCTATGACCATCAATTTTGGTCATAACCGTGTATGACCAATTCAAAAAATTGGTCCTCAGTTGTTTATAGTAATGATCGGTATGTGACCTACTACTTTTGGTCATAGAAAGGTCATAGATGGATTACTATGACCTTTCTATGACCAATATTTGGGGTCACCGGTTAGCACATTTCTGTAGTGTCATTAGAAATATGAAGTAGGGTTAGGATTCCTCAGAATTTGAGGATTTCCATTAGGATATGCGCATAATTACTTAAATCCCCACACATAATTGCTTAAACCGAAACCCTAGGTCAATTCCTTCACAATTAGGGCTCACACTTAGTGAAAATCGGGACTAAAACATCAACTTCATTTAGTTTCGAGCAAGAACTTGATCTTAAACAAAGCTCTAGCAATAGAACTTTTGATCTTGATCTTGATCAGGAGGTTAAGCCATGGCCTGCTTCTCCTGATGTTCATGTGCTCATTGTGAAGATTTGTTCCTAGTGCTTTGAGTGTTGAACTTGATCGGTGAGTGAGGGAGAAGTGAGAGAGAACAGAGTAGCGCCTCTTATCTTCAGCTCTCAATTCCCTTTTATAGCAGCACTAACAACAGGGGAACCTTCACCATAATATCGACGGCCAGGATGCCCCCGATCAGGGCATCCATTGGCTAGTAATTAAAAGCCTCTAAAAGACCTTAATTTCACTTATTAGGTCTACAAAAACCTACAGATCACTTATATCTATTAGAAGTGTAATATTGTTACGTATATGATATGGTGTAGTACACCAATTGTATATGTATCCACCTTGTACAAGCCACACGAGGGGATGTTCCCCGCATACTTAACACGCAACCAGTGCATCGAGAGAGGTACACCGTTCCACCCAGACAATTCAACATGGTATCAGGAGCCTTCTCTTCCCTTATAGCTAGCCGCCACCACCGGTGTGAGCCTTGCGCCCCCGCTGCCCAGGATATCGATCTATCCAATCGGCAGGACCAAGACATCCATCGTTCTCCATTCCCCGCCTTTGATCTCCCTTTCAACCTCACAGCCGCCCCTCCTTTTTTCTCTACCAAGATTTGATCGTGCTCGTGTTCTAGGAACCGATCTCGACCTCACAACCTTAGCCTACAACAACAACCTATGATCTACACAACTCCTACAACAAATCCCCAAAACCCTACCCATCCTCTGATCCATGGTGACCTCCTCGTCCACGATAGCGTCGGCCACCATTGCTGCGTTGCCCGCCATCAAGTTGACCTGAGAGAATTTTCTGTACTAGCAGGCTTTGGTGCTGGCCACCCTCCTCGATGCTCGTGTCATGGGTCTCCTTGAAGGGACCGACCGCTCCCCGCCCGAGAAGATTGAGGCCGAAGATGAGAACCAGAAGAAGGTATTGGTCCCTAACCCGGCCTACAATGCCTAGTCTACTATGGATTATCAAGTGGTCAGCTTCCTCATCAACTCCCTCTCCAAGGATGTGCTGCTTCATGTCTTCGGCCTTCATCATGTTGTTGACGTGTGGCGTGCGCTTCATGCTATGTATTCAACCCAGTCTAAGTCTTGCGTCTCCCCTCTTCGTGGCGCCCTCATCAACACAAAAAAACTTGACATGACTTCCCAATAGTACATCACCAAGATGAAAGGCTTTGCCTCCGAGCTTGTTGCTACGGGAAGATGGTTGACGATGATGAGCTCACGGATTATATTCTGAATGGCCTCGATGGAACATTTAACTCCCTTTTTGCTGCCATCAACGCCGTTCCAATAACCACCCACAATGATATGTGCTCTCAGTTTCTTTCCTACGAGAACTGTGATGCTATGCTCCTCTTCACTAGACAAGCTCCTAGTGGTTTTACTTCATCCATTAATGTTGCCTCCCGCCACCCCCTTCTAACTATGGGAATGCGCCACCATGGCCAGCTCCTCCACCCTACACGCCACCACCACCTACCTACCGGCAAACGTATATGGCACCTACACCAACATACCAGCCATCATATACACATCCTACACCCACATACCAACAGCCTCCTCCGCAACACTACATGCCTCAAACATACTCGCGGTAGCCCCACTATTTTATGCCACAATTACCATCCTATCAACCTATCCCTATTCCTTACATGCCACCCCCGATGCGCCCTGCTCCTCAACCTCAGAGTCCACCACCACCTCCCAATCGTGGCCCAGCTCGGCCTGATCAGCAGCGTAGGCCCAAAGGAGGCATGGAAAGAACCACGACCGTGGTTATGTCGCTATGCCCTGGCAGGAAGGTGTAATCTTCTAGATATGTAAGAAGGAAGGACACCTCGCCAGTGATTGTTGGTGGTGTTATGGCGATGATGATGATGGGGGTGACACTTCCACTGATCCCAAGCACCTATGGAGTTGATAGCAATTGGATCATGGACACAGGAGCTACAAACCACACAACATGACATCTTAACAAGCTTCAAGTTCATGAAACATATCAAGAGCGTGATCAAGTTCACAATGCAAGTGGACAAGGTATGTAAATTTCTCATACTGGTCATTCAGTTTTGCACACCCCACATTATTCTTTAAAACTTAATAACATCCTCCATGTTCCTTCATATTCCACGAACTTGCTTTCTGCACACAAAATTGCTCTAGATAATAATGCCTTTATTAAAATTCACCTACTATTTTTCTTGATTAAGGACCAGCCCATGTACCAAATCATGTTTAGAGGTCCTTGTCGTGGTGGCCTCTATCAACTTGTTCCTGTCTCCATGGTGTCATCATCCAAGCATGCTCTTATCACCGTCAAACCTTCATCTTCCACGTGGCATCATCGTCTAGGGAATCCATCGTCTTTTATTGTTCAACAAGTTCTTAGAAAAACTAAAATACCATACACTCCTAAAATAAATTCTTACATATGTGATCCATGCTAGCAGGCTAAGAGTCATCGAATACCATATCATGTTTCCACTAGTGTTTCCACAGTTCCTTGGAACAGATACTTTCTGATGTATGGGGTCCAACTCCTATTTCAGTAGGCAAACATGCATATTATGTAAGATCCATTGATGATTTTAGCAAATATACTTGGATCTATTATCTTAAGAAACATTCTGATGTGTATCAATTTTTTCTTGACTTCCAGCAATATGCTGAGTGCCAATTTGGTAGAAAGATTCTTACCATGTAAACTGATTGGGATGGTGAATATGAAAAAGTGAATGGGTTTTTCCAACGAGTGGGAATTTTTTATCATGTATCATGTCCTCATTCTCATAAAAAAATGGCTCTGCCAAACGTAAACATCGCCACATTGTTGAAGCAGGACTTGCCTTGCTTGCTAATGCTTCCATGCCTCTCAAATATTGGGATGATGCTTTTATCACAACCACCTTTCTTATAAACTTGTTGCCTACAAAAGTTCTTAACCTTGAGACTCATATAGAAAAACTTTTTCAAGTTACACCTGACTATGAGCCACTTCATGTTTTTTGTTGTGCATGCTGGCCCAACCTTCATCCATATAATAGACACAAACTCTCCTTCCATTCCAAACATTGTGTGTTTCTTGGCTATAGTTTTCTCCACAAAGGAGTAAAATGTCTAGATGTCACCACTGGCCGAGTTTATATCTCTCGTGATGTTATGTTTGATGAAAATATTTTTCCTTTCGCATCACTACATCCTAATGCTGGTCGTCGTCTCCGTGAAGAAATCCTTCTTCTTCCGTCCCACACATCCTCCTCGGCATCTTAGGATAGGGGTGTGCATGCTAATGATCATTTCTTGCAAATTTTTTCTATTATCGAGCCTCCTCATGTCACTGCCAATGAGGCTACTCCAAGTTCCAGCATTCAGGTGACAATTCTGAAGAAACAGGTAAAAATAGCACATCCAATAACGTTTTCAGTGAAGAGACTAGGACAAGAGGGGACTGATACCGGTGTAGAATCTCCCTTGGATCCATCACCTGCGGGGTTTCACATGGATTCCCCTGTGCGTGCACGCTTCATCCAGCAGTCGGATGCCACATTGCCTCGCTGGACGATGTCCCCCGCCTTCGCAACGCGCCAAGACACGGAGTGTCAGGACGCGCATTCGCCCACCTTCGGACGCACCAGGTCACAAGCCAGGAGAGGGCCTGGACACTTTGTTGCATGAGCACAGCAGGTCACTATCGCCTCCCCCTGACAGGAACAACGATGGGTCCCTGCCATCATCACCTGAATCCACCAGGTCGTCTGCTGGTGCTCCCCAGCAGGAAACAACATAGTGCATATGATCCTCTATGCTGACTATGTCTACACTACCTCCTGCTGTTGGTGTTCAAACATGTCTACAAAAAGGTATTTGACAACCAAAAAAATATACCGATGGTACAGTTAGATATGCACTATTAATGTCTATAGGAGAACCAAGGAATCTTTCTGAGGCTCTCACAAATGATAATTGAAAGGGTGCGTTGCAAGATGAATATGATGCACTACTTGCAAACAACACCTGGCATCTTGTGCCCCCAAGCTAAAACAAGAACATCATTGACTGTAAGTGGGTTTAACACATCAATAAAAATGTTGATGGCACTATTGATAGGTATAAAGCACGTCTCGTTGCTAAGGTTTCAAACAACGGTATGGTATCCACTGTGAAGGTACATTTAGTCCTGTTGTTAAGGTTGCAACTATCAGACTTGTTCTATCTATATCAGTTTCTAGAGGATGGAGTTTATGACATCTAGATGTCAAGAATGCGTTTTTACATGGTGTTCTAAAAGAGGAAGTGTACATGAAACAACCTCCTCGTTTTGAGTCTTCCCCTACCCCAAATTATATCTGCAACCTTGACAACGATTTATATGGTCTCAAACAGGCTCCTCGAGCTTGGTACTCTCGGCTTTGCTCCAAGTTACACACTCTTGGTTTTCTTCCATCCAAGGCTGATAGCTCACTTTTTTGTATAACAAGTACGGTATTACTATGTTCCTTTTGATCTATGTTGATGACATTGTTGTGTCAAGCTCTTCTGATTTGGCTATCTCAGCTCTTCTTCGTAATTTGAGTTCTGAGTTTGCTTTTAAGGATCTTGGAGGTCTTCATTATTTCTTAGGACTTGAAGTTCACAAACAGACACATGGTCTATTGTTAACACATGATAAGTACGCTACGGACTTGTTGGCTCGTGTTGGTATGGGTGATTGTACTTCATGTCCAACACCATTCTCCACTTCAGATACACTGACCTTGACAGATGGTTCTCCTCATGGCCCTGAGGATATTACTCGCTGTAGGAGTATTGTAGGTGCACTTCGGTGCACTTCAATATTTGACATTGACTTGACCTGATATTTGTTTCTCAGTAAATAAGGTTTGTCAGTATCTTCATGAGCCCATGATACATTGCAAATGTATCTATAATTTTTGATGTTCCATGCTTGGTTTTATCCACTTTCTTGTGTTTTGTCCACACTTTGGAGTACTTTTCATATGATTTCTTGGACTAACCTATTAACAAGAGCCACAGTGCCATCTGCCTGTTTTCTGCTGTTTTTGGTTCCAGGAAAGTCAGAAAATGAATATTCTCGGAATTGGACGGGACAAAAGCTAAAGTGCCTATTTTTTCGGAAGTCATCAGATGCCACAATACAAGACGGAGAGGGCCAGAGGTCGGCCACACCACCTGGCCACGCGGCTAGGCTGGGCCCATGCCAGGGGGCGGTGTGGTGGCCCCTGGAACCCCCTCGGCCTCCCCTTCCGACTATAAGATGCCCTCGGGACGTAAACCCTAAGTACCCGATCAAAAATCTATGAAAGAGTCTGTAGCCGCCGTCATCTCCATCCCTAGATCGGGAGGGATCTGAAGCTCTTCCTGGCACCCTGTCGGAGAGGGGAATTCACCCTGGAGGCCTTCTTCATCACCATGCAAGCCTCCGGTGTGATGCGTGAGTAGTTCATCCTTGGACTACGGATCCATGTAGTAGCTAGATGGCTGGTTCTCCTCCTTTGTGCTTTCATGTTTAGATCTTGTGAGCTCCGTTCATGATCAAGATCATCTATTTGTAATTCTGCATGTTGTGTTTGCGGGGATTCGATGGATATTGAGATGCTATTTCAGATTGATTATTGATTCTATCATGTCTTTGTTATTTGTGATCTTGCATGCTTTCCGTTGTTAGTAGCTATCTTGGCCAAGTAGATGCTAGCAACTCCAAGAGTTAGCATTTATGCTCGATAGTGGGTTCATGCCTCTGGTAATCTGGGGAAGTTACAGAAATCTCTAAGGTACTAGATGTGCTGTTGCTACTAGGGATAAAACAACAATCCTTTGTTCATAGAACAATCCTTTACTTTGCTTGCAACTTAATACTGGAGGGGGTTCGGATGATAACCTAAAGGTGGATTATTAGTCATAGATGCAGTGTGATGGCGGTCTATGTATAATGTTGTAATGCCCAATCGAATCTCAAAGGAGTCTAGATTATTAGTATATGCATGTATTGCTTTCTCGATGTTTGTCAATTTCCCCGCTGTAATTTGTTCACCCAACATGTTATCTATCTAAGGAGAGCCACCTCTAGTGAACTATGGATCCCGGTCCTTGTCTTTTACATTCAATCTACAATCTTTTACTTCTTTGTGTTTACTTTCTGCAAACTTTTACTTCTTTCCATTCGATACATTTAATCCTTTGTTTTCCGCAAAACACGGTGAGATTGACAACCTCATCGCAAGTTGGGGACAAAGTTCTGTGGTTGTGTTGTGCAGGTCTCCACGTTGCTACTAGCACCGGTAGTGCGCCCTGCCAAAGCTCAGCTAGTAACACCTTTGGGGTGTTTCCTTGCTCCTACTGGTTCGATTAAACCTTGGTTTCATAACTGAGGGAAACTTGCTGCTGTGCTCATCATACCTTCCTCTTGGGGTTCCCAACGATCTCTACATCAACCACGCACCAGCACTTTTCCGGCGCCGTGCATTGAGCCATCAAGCATTTTTATGGCGTCGTTGCCGGGGAGTCAAGGACATCTTCACAAGGGGAGTCCCTCATAACCAATCTCTTTAGTTTGTTATTTTTGTTTTGCTTAGTTTCTTTTTGCTTTGTTTGCTTGTTTCTTTATCAAAAACACAAAAAAATTAGTTCCTACTATGGTTGCTGGTGTGTTATTGCCTTGCCTTATCATGCTTTCTATCAATGGTTGGTTTCTTTGAAACTGAATCTTATTGGCAAGGTGGGTTCACGGAAGAACAAAAATATTATTATAAGGAACACTGCTTGTCACAAAAAGGGAAACACTTATGGGAACAAATTGATAAATTGTATACCATTGCTATAAACATGTGCTCTAATTATAATGTTACTTATTGCTTTGATAAATCTTGTTGCTGTAGGAGGTATAAACACCTCCCTTTTCAATGTGAGTATAATGATAATGTTACCATATCTTCTTATGTTAAGGGAACTTATGACTTTTATGATGTGGAACAAATTGAAGAATTTATTGCTTGGAAGGGTGCTTTTGAACTTGCTTATTTGCTTGAAAATATTGATGATGCACCTTATAAATATGAGGTTTATGATATACTTAAATTTTTCTTTGATAACTACATGGAAGAAAATGGCTATATTCTTGAATATCTTAATATATGCTCTCCACCAATAGAAGAGACTAGTGCCTTGGAGGAGACTATGGAAGAAGAAGTTGTTGAACCTGAAAGCTCATTAGATGAAAAAGAGGAGGAGAGTGATGAACAAAAGGAGGAACAATGGATCTACCCATGCCAACTTTCTAATGAGAGTAACTCTTTACCCATTACATTATTTTATTGTCCCCCATGCTTACCAAAGGAGGATGAATATTATGTTCCTGTGGATTCTTTTGAAAATGTTTATAATAAAGCTCTAATGTTTGTAGATCATGAAAAGCATGCTTTATGTGATAGTTATATTTTTGAGTTTATTCATGAGGCTACTGAAAATTATTATGAGATAGGAAAATATGGTTGCAAAAGTTTTCATGGTACTGAAACACCTCTCTATGTGCTGAAAGTTTTGAAGTTACTTTTGTTTTATCTTCCTATGCATGTCACTTTGTTCTTTGTGAGTTTATTTGCATATAAGATTCCTATGCATAGGAAGTGGGTTAGACTTAAATGTGTTTTGAATTTGCATCTTAATGCTCTCTTTTACTTCAATTCATATTTCTTATGTGAGCATCTTCTCAAACTATTATGCCTAACTTAAAGGCGTTAAAGAAAAGTACTTATTGAGAGATAACCCAAAAGTTTTAGATGAGTCTTGGAAGTTAGTACCTATGTAATAACCACTCCTTATCCTTTTTATTTGCTTTTTGTGCCAAGAGTAACCTCTAATGAGAGTGAAGTAATGATTGGGAAAGTTGTTGTCCCGAAACAGATTTTTGTGCTTCACCATAAAAATTCGTGTAAAATATCTGAACGAATTTTTGAGGCGTGAATTTTTGTGCTTCTGCCCCAGGTTGTTATCTAACTTTATTTAGTTCAACACTTTTTGATTTAAGCAACAGAAGGTCTTCGAAAAAATTCATCTTTACCTGCTGGTCTGTTTTGACAGATTTCTACCATTTTCTGCATTTGCTTCTTGTTGGTTCCTTCTTGAGTTCTTTTGGGGAATTGCGATTTTTGAGGAAAGTGCTACAGTAGCTAGTTTTCTAATGGAAGTTTATTTGGTGTTAGAACTGAACCTTAAGACTTATTTATCTTGAGTACACTAATGTTGTTAATAAAGATTGTGTGAAGTTTTGTATGAAGGAAAAATTTCAGGTGTATAGAAGGAATGAGTAATGAGATGAAGGATGGACTAAAGCTCAAGTTTGGAGATGCCACGCCTGTCACCCCAAGAAATATCCAAGAAGTAAAAGCGTCAAAGCTTGGGTATGACCAAGGCATTCCCCTTCTTCATCAATAAAAATCCGAGGTTCCTTCCAAACGCTTCATTTTTATTGTTTCATGCACAGTTGTGTTGTTCTTGGAGCGTCTTCTTTTTCGTTTTATTTTTGGTTTTTCGTTTTCTTGGTTTGATTAGTTTGCTGAATAAATTGGTTGGACCCCCTCTTTCATACATTGGTTTGCAAATAGTTTGGTTTGGTTTGGAAAAGAATAGGAAAGTTCATGCTTATGTGGTAACAAGAGCTCGTTTTTGACTGTGGCCTATGCTTTGTCATGCCATGCTTGATATTGTTTTGGCTTTATGCTTAGTATTCTTTGCTGTAGCATGACTTGTTATAAACAATTGAGATTGCTTAATGTGCCTTGGATGAATCATGCGTTGTTTTAGCATATTAAAGCATAGTATAGTGGTATTCTCCTTTGATGCTTTATTTGGGTTGACTTGGCACATGCTCACACCATGTTATGACTATCTCAAGTCACCATAGCCTTTATGATCCTTTAGTTTTCAACTTGTAGTATCACTTTATGCTTTGATCAATGATGTTTTGTCGCTCTGCATGATTATGGCCATTATTAATCTCTTAGTTTGTCGCTCCTAGTCTTTTGCTAGCCTCCACAACAAAGTATGAGTTCCACTCATGCATCGAACTCCCTAAACCAAGTTATTCCAAAGATTCCACCATACCTACCTACTAGCTTATGCTATTCCAAGTATATTCATGCTTTTGTTTACCTTCCAAATTAAACTTGTTATGAGAAAACTAGTGATTAAAGCTCTCACGAACTTGATGGCACAATTTACTTTTCTTGTCCTTAATAAACTTGAACCATTGTGTCGTCTATGTTGTATATGCTTGCACTTATTTGTTGGGAATTAGCAGAACCATGCTTTCATGGGGAACACTTTCAACATTGCACTTGGTACTTGTACCTAGTTGATATCATGCTCTTTTGTATATGGATGTTGTCGGTGTGAAATGAAAGGGGAGCTTGTAAGTCCATGGAGTTATGTATATGTGTTAGAGAAACGCCTGGGCCGCTGGTCTAATCCATGCTGACATGGTGGAAAGCTGCAGCATAACCATAATGAGTTGTCTATGAAGCATTCTTCTTATAAAAAAAGAGTCCTATATTGAGAAAAAAGAGAAAAGAGAAAAAAATGAGATTATGAAAAGAGGAAAGATAGAAAAAAGCACCATATTCCCATGGTAAATAAGAAGATTGCTGAGATGCTCGTTGTCTGCTTGCCTTGCCATTTTGATATGGGGATTCTTCCGTATCATCGGGCGAGGGGTACCCCGTCGGCGGTTCTCTATGATACACATGTACTTACAATGATAAGAACTTACCGGTGACTAAACTTGAGTAGCATGAGGAGCGGCCCTCGTATACAAGGGACATGAGATATCTAAATTATACTTCGTCAAGCATGTACACCATAGTTTGTTCACTTTAACCTTAATCACTTCAAGATGCTTGTGATAGGGGCAATGAGAGCTGAAAGCTACAAGTACCATAATTTTTGGAAGCTCTTTATGAGACTTGAATCCCTACTTCCTTCTATGAAGGCCCTTCTTCCACCATTATATTGAGTCTTCATCTTCTACCTTTATGCACTTACTTTGAGAGCATAGTGGCCATTCTTAGTTCTGTGTGCATTGTCCCAAGACTAGTTGATTGATGCATAACTTGATATTGCTTGTTTTAAACTATTTGTATCTAGTCACTCTTATGAACTTTGAAGGTGTCCTATGCATTTATATTTGCTACTTTATGAGGGACAAGCTGAATACTATAATGCTATGTTTTCTTTATGTGAAACAAACAAACATCTTGCAAAGCATTGTTACTCATGAATCTTGTGTTTGTGCCTTTTCATGTTGCATCATAGTTTCTTTGTCTTATTGCTAGAACCTTGTCTTTCATGCTATGATTGAAGTACTATGATCCCAGCTTTGAATGTTCTACAAATACTTTGATCAAGTCTTTGATGGCGCATGTCACCTCAAAAATTATTCTTTCTTTTTATCACTTACCTACTCGAGGACGAGCAGGAGTTAAGCTTGGGGATGTTGATACATTGCAAATGTATCTATAATTTTTTATGTTCCATGCTTGGTTTTATCCACTTTCTTGTGTTTTGTCCACACTTTGGAGTACTTTTCATATGATTTCTTGGACTAACCTATTAATAAGAGCCACAGTGCCAGCTGCCTATTTTCTACTGTTTTTGGTTCCAAGAAAGTCAGAAAATGAATATTCTCGGAATTGGACGGGACAAAAGCCAAAGTGCCTATTTTTCCGGAAGTCATCAGATGCCAGAGTACGAGACGGAGAGGGGCCAGGGGGGCACCACACCACCTGGCCGCGTGGCCTAGCCTGGCTCGCGCCAGGGGGTGGTGTGGCCGCCTCCGGCACCCCCTCTGCCTCCCCTTCTGCCTATAAGATGCCCTCGGGACGAAAACCCTAAGGGCCCGATCAAAAATCCACGAAAGAGTCTGTAGCCGCCGTCATCTCCATCCCTGGATCGGGAGGGATCTGAAGCTCTTCTAGGCACCCTGACGGAGAGGGGAATTCACCCTGGAGGCCTTCTTCATCACCATGCAAGCCTCCGGTGTGATGCGTGAGTAGTTCATCTTTGGACTACGGATCCATGTAGTAGCTAGATGGCTGGTTCTCCTCCTTTGTGCTTTCATGTTTAGATCTTGTGAGCTCCGTAGATGATCAAGATCATCTATTTGTAATTCTGCATGTTGTGTTTGCGGGGATCCGATGGATATTGAGATGCTATTTCAGATTGATTATTTGTGATCTTCCATGCTTTCTGTTGTTAGTAGCTATCTTGGCCAAGTAGATGCTGGCAACTCCAAGAGTTAGTATTTATGATCGATAGTGGGTTTATGCCTCTGGTAATCTGGGAAGTGACAGAAATATCTAAGGTACTAGATGTGTTGTTGCTATTAGGGAGAAAACAACAATCCTTTGTTCATAGATGTAACATCCCAAAACTTTAATCCAAATCATCAAAATTAGGGTTAACAAAAACTTTTCCATTTCAAAATATGAAAGCATTCATGTGTATGTGCATTTAAATTAGGAGTTAATTTGAATTGCCATGGTTCCGTGATTCATTGATTGTAAAATGTTTCTTAGGTGAAATAAACATCATCTAAATCATTCCCAAACTTTTCCCAAAGAAAAACAACTCAAAATGAATAATTGAAATGAATGGTCATTTTGGCCAAATTAACTATCATGCCTACTTTGGCTATTCCTAGTACTCAAAACTTAACAAAAACATTTGTGGATCTTTACACCCCTTACTAGTACACATAATGAGGTACCAAGGCCCACTTTGTGATCTGCTAAAAACATTCAAATGCTAATTTTAAATGACAGTTTAAAATTGAATCTATTTCATATGGGAAGATCCCACTATTTCAAAAACCACTCAAACAAGCTCAATTTTCAAAACCCAAGCAACCACAGAGTCTCAAGCTTAGTACTAACACACCCACCAAAAATCTTTTCAAAATTCAAAAAGAATTTTCTTGCGGCCATTTCATAAAACACTTGGCAGGCAGAATTCAAACAAAACCAAATTCACCATTTTAAATAGTGTTCTGGCCAAACATGTCTCCCATTTGACCCCCATTTGCTCCCATTGTTCCCTCTTCATCAAACTAGGCCATTTAAACCCCATCCCCTACCCCTAGTGGCATGGCCATGCCAAGCCGAGCCCCACCTCGCCGGCCGACCATGCCCTCACCCCAACAGACCACCTCCCCCTCTCTCGCCATGTCTAGCAGCTAGCCAACACCTCACCGCCGCCCACTGTCCCCTCCCCGAGCCAGGCCCAGCCGTGGACCACCGAGAAAACCCCGCGCCTAGTGCCACCGCGCCATGCCGAGCACGCGCCAGAGCGCCGCGCCCGACACGCATGCACAAGCCATCGCTCGACCGCAGCCCGCGCCCACCGCGTCGCCACGACCCAGGGAGCACGCCGGACATGCTCGTTCGCCGCCCAACGCCTCACAACCACCGCTCGCCGTGGACACCGCCGCCTCTGCGGCTCAGAGTGCTAGCTCAGCCCGACCGCATACCACCGCCCCTAAGCCTGCATTAAGTTCCTAGAGCACCGCCAGGAGACCGCGCGTCGATCGCCACCCTCAGCCACGCCGCTAGCAGCCCGTAGCCATGTCGCCACCATTGCCTGCCCATCCCTCTCGGTCTCACCATCAAGCCTATAAAAGGAGGGCACCCACAGCGGTTTGCAGCACACCACTCCACTCCCCTCACCTCACTGATCATCCCACACCTCTAGCCGGAGCACGGGGAGGAGCAGCTCGCCGAAATTGTACCGGAGCAGGCCGCCTCTGGAGGAGAAGGGCGTCGCTGATTGCGACCACCCCTGGAGCTGCCTCGACCGTCCCTGAGCTCGCCATTGACCACCAGACCGTTTGCCCGCATCGCCATTGTCGCTAGAGCCCTGGTACGCCCCCTATGCACCCCCACCGAGCCGCTAGGGTTAGCGCTTGCTGGCGACAGGTCCGTCATCGACGACGATCCCCAGCCGTTGATCCCCACTCTAATCCAACGTCCCGCATTGCCCCTTACCGCTTCGTGCGTTATGAGCCACTGACTGGTGGACCCCCCCTGTCAGCTGAGCCCCACGCTGTGGAGTGACACTGGGCCGACCCCTTAGTGTTTCCCGCGTGACCCAGTTAGTTTGAATTACGATTTTTCTTTTTAGTTTAAACTTAGTTCTGTCTCTAAGTTTGAAATTCAATTCAGAGAGATTTACAAATCCAAATTGCATGAAACCAATTTTGCCTGAAAGGTATTGAAAAGATCTATCCAAGTCCGTTGGATTTAATTTATTTAGAGTTATAGATCTCTCCTAGTAAAATAATAAAACAGAAGCAATTGCACCTTGCAACATTTTTATAAAATCAACCAAGATAGATTTTGAGTTTATTCCAACTCTCAAAAATCACATTTTATCATACCTATCTGAATATGTAATAATATTAAGGTTGACATGCAGTGACTTTGGACTAGTACCAAAATAATGCTATATAGGCATTTCTAGTCACTTTAAATCATTAAATATTGAACTTAAACCAAAGTAATTATGATCCAACCCTTAAATCACATTCCCACATGTTAGAATGTGTAGTGATGACATGTGTCCACATAATCCCATATTTTAAGTGGTGAATATTAAATCTTAGTTAATTTTTCAATGAGTAGAAATTACTTTTCTAAATTAAAAGGAGTGAAACTATTAAATTAAATGTGTGATGCTTGGGATGATAATAGATCATCCAATGAGTGTTTTAGAATACTAAGTAGAATAGTTAAGTATTGTTTGGTGATTGTGTACTCCGTATGTATTTGTAGACGATAGTACCGACCAAGCTTTCGAGGAGGAGGAGTTCTACCAAGAAGACCCTAGTTAGAATGGAAGTTCAAACAAAAACTTAGTTGCAAAACCAAAGTGAGTATTTATGAAAAACTATATCCTCTCTATTATCCTTGTGGATTCATTCTTTCTCAAAAATTCATGTTCCTCAAAATTCTTACATTACTACTTAAAATTTGACACACTTGATCACTTCACTAATTTCCTCATCCTTAATTCTTGTAGATGGAGACTCAGTTCAGCAAGTTTTACCAGTTGGGAAACGGAGGTCGGGTGATCTTCGAGAGGAATCTGGATTCACTGTCGGAGTTACTAGGACGCCCACATCCGGAGTTTCTTGGAGCTCAACTTCCAGGACCCCTAGGAGGAGACTTATAGTGGCTAGTCACCGCAGATCTTAGAGGAAGCATCAAAGCACCAACTTCCGGGAGAATTCAGTTCTCCGTGAGAGAGAACAACTGGCTAGATGGATTAGCCAAGGCAATGCATGAAGCTCTCGCACGTCTATGTGCCCTCAGTGTCAACAAAATCCAAGGAACCCGTTTTGCCCACTATGCAAGACGTGACTTCATGGGAATGCCGATGGAGATGCCAAGTCACCCAGAGTTAAGGCGTCAAGTGGAGAATCTTGACTTCTTGTTGCATGACAGACAGCAGGAACTGGACAATGCTAGGGAGTTAGCCAACCAGAACCGTGCCATTGCCGACCAGAAGGCCCAGACTTTCGCACTGCTCGTCCATGATCGCCAGTCTCTTTGCTGCCAGCGTGCAAAGAAGGATCGCACCATCGCCCATCTTCGCAAGAAGGTGGCCGACCTCGAGAAGACCGTCAAGGAGCAGGAAGCTCAGCTTGCAGCAAAGGAGGAAGAAGAGGAGGGTGAATACATCCAGGGAGACATGGATTCTTACCTCAGCAACAATGATGACTTTCTGGAGGAAGATGCAGTGGACTTCTACACTGATGATGAGGACTCCGACTTCATCGATGATGAGTAGATGCACTAGAGCACTGTCGTAGCATGGGATGTATCGGTCCCACTGTATCGTAGCTGGCGGAGTGGTTCTTCAAACCATCTGTTTTCTTTTGTTGTTGTGGCGTGTGTTGTATCGTGTGCTTGTTTGCATGAATGAAAATGAAGTTAGTTGAAGAACCCGAGTCTAACTCAAAGTTTTAGCTTTGAAAACCAAAACCATGAACCTTAGAATTTTCCTCTTACCCCTATATCTATCTCAATCTTCAGATGACTCGTGGAAACCAAGGAGGGAGCAGCTCGTCGCAAGACCCAATGTTGCAGATCTTGTAGAATCTCATCGCAGACTGTGAAGCAAGCAGGGCAGAGCACCAAGCTAACTTAGAAACACTTCAACGGATCGCCCAGATGGCTCTCAACAACCAATGGCATGGAAATCAGGATCACCAGGGATCCAAACTCAAAAAAATTCAGAACACTAATCCCCCAATCTTCAACCAATCTGAAAACCCACTAGATGCTGATGACTGGTTACAGACAATGGAAAACAACTTAGAAGTTGCAAGAGTTGATGAAAATGAGAAAGTTCTCTTCGCCACCCACTACCTGGCAGGAGATGCAAGAGCTTGGTGGAATAGTATCCGCAATATGAACCATGGTCAAGTGATGACATGGGAAGCCTTCAAAATCAAGTTCAGCCGCACCCACGTGCCGTAGGGCCTAGTCACCAGAATGAGGGATGAATTTAGAGAGTTAAATCAAGG
This sequence comes from Avena eriantha, assembly GCA_910589775.1. Classification (NCBI taxonomy): domain Eukaryota; kingdom Viridiplantae; phylum Streptophyta; class Magnoliopsida; order Poales; family Poaceae; genus Avena; species Avena eriantha. Next base: position 353,552,021 of record OU342743.1, on the reverse strand, counting down.
CAGAATAACTATAGTGGAGTACCATGACAGATTCCTATCGCTAGCCAGGTATGCACCTGATGAGATCAACACGGAGGCCAAGAAGAAGGATAGATTCCTGAACGGACTGCATGATGAGATGCAGACTGTCCTCGTCAACATCCGTTTCGAGGATCTCGAAGAGCTAGTCGACTCTGCCATTCAGATGGAAGGGAAGATTAACCAGGCAAACAACAACCACAAGCGTTGCATGATGCAGCAATCTAGATCCAGCAGTCACCAGAAGTACCGTCCCAACCTCATCCGGATATGCACCAAGGAACAACCGACCCCCAACGTCTCGCCCAAGCTACCCCAACTATAGCGGAGGCAATGGGAAGTCCGGAGGAAACAATCACAACTCTGGCAATGCCAACAATTTCAACCGTGCACCTCCCAAGAACAACAGCAACAACAACAACACTGCACCCAGAACTGGCAGCAATGCTATTCCTGTCACAGTCAAGGACAAGTCCCAGATCACTTGTTTCGAGTGTGGAGTTAAGGGTCACTATTCAAATGAGTGTCCCAAAAAGACTGCAGCCAATGCCAATGTGAATGCCCCAACTCAGCAGCAGCGTCGCGTTCAACCAGGAAGATGATTTGCCCCAGGGAACCCTCACAACCGCAACGGCCACCTCTTTCACATGAACGCAGAAGAAGCCCAGGAAGCGCCAGATGTAGTGCTGGGTATGTTTTCTGTCAACTCAGTTTTAGCAAGAGTATTGTTTGATTCGGGAGCATCACATTCATTTGTCACCGAAGAATTTGCATGCACTAGTAAGATTCACCCAACCAACCTGAAGCATGTCATGATAGTTCAAATCCCCGGTTCAACCACCAAAGCTATAAAATTTTGCAAAGATGTGCCTATCAGAATACATGGGACAGATTTTTATGCCAACCTAATTGTACTTGGAACCAAAGGATTGGAAGTAGTACTAGGTATGGACTGGATGTCAAGGCATAAAGGACTGATAGACTGTGCTAAGAAAGCCATCACCATGACCAGTAGTTCTAGAGTAACAATAGAGCATATCTCTGAGACCTTACCCCGTCAATTCAAGTGCAACAAGAGTCTAGCCCTACCCACCATAGACCAAGTCAGAGTAGTCTGTGAATACCCCGACGTATTCCCAGATGAATTGCCAGGTATGCCCCGGATAGGGATATTGAGTTCATCATTGAACTAATCCCCGGAACCGGACCCATAGCCCAGAGACCCTATAGCATGAACCCCTCAGAGTTAGTGGAACTAAAGAAGTAGTTGGATGCCATGTTAGAGAAAGGCTTGATTCAACCAAGCGCATCGCCATGGAGATCACCAGTGTTATTCGTCGACAAGAAAGATGGAGGCAATCGTTTGTGCACAGATTACAGAAAGTTGAATGACGTTACCATCAAGAACAAGTACCCCTTGTGAAAGGCCCAACTTAGGTCGACTAGAGGGGGGGTGAATAGGAGACTACCAATTTTTTATATTTTTATCCCACTTTTAAGGCTTAAGCACAACGTAAGGTTCACTAGAGATGCAACTACGTGAACACCCTAAATGACAAGAAACACAAAGGAAAACAAGAGAGTAAATGCAAGAGGTAAAGGAGCGGAGCGAAAGAACCGGCAAGGGGACACGAAGATGTAATTCTCGTAGTTCACTTCCAAGGAAGCTACGTCTACGTTGGAGAGGTGTCGGCGCCACACAAGGTCCCCCAAGCGCCACAAAGGCCTCACCTTCTTCTCCAGTGAGCACCACCACAAAGGTGGCCTCACAATCCACTAACCGGTGACCTTGAAGGCGCCAACTGAAAACCTTTACAACGAGGTTGAGGGGTGGCTTCACAACTCAATTGAAGGCCCTCAACAACACCCCGGAGCATTACAACAAATGCCCCAGCTCCGAGGATGCCCTATACCGTCTAGGGTTCCAAGAACCCAAGAAACGAAATCCACGAAGGATGAGTGGGGGAAATCAAAATTCCTTTGGTGGAGGTGTAGATCTAGGTCACCTCTCCCAATCCTCAAAAGATCAAGAGATTTGAGTGGGTAGGGAGAGAGATCTAGCAAAGTCAAGCTCTTGTGAAAATGGTGGAGAGAGAGAACAAAAAGATAAGGTTGGAGGAGGAAGAAGGGGGCTTTAAATAGCACCCCTTCAAACGGGCAGAAACTGCCCTGGCCCGACGCCGTCGGTACTACCGGTGACTGACCGGTAGTACCGGCGCGCGACCCACCACCGCACCAGCCCAGGCCATGTAACGGTCATACGACTGTCGGTGGACCCAAAAGGGCTGGCCGGTAGTATCGGTCCAAGTTCCGCCCTTATTTCCGCCAAATAGGCAGTGCGAGGCAGAAGGTTATCTGACCCGCACTGCCCAGCGTCGGAAATATGACCGGAACTGGACACGGAACTACCGGTCCCTGAAGCTGGCCGGTACTACCGGTGAGGGAGCGATACTACCGCTCAAGGGGGTAGGAGCTGGTTAGGCCGGTACTACCGGTCCAAGATCCGACGCTATTTCCAACAAATAGGCAAAGTTAGACAGAAGTCTTACAGAGCCCAAATAGGCTTCATCGGAAATAGGACTGGATCTTTGATCGGAAGTAACGCTCGAACAGCCCTGGGAAAACCCCTGGGCGGTACTACCTCCGCCTGGCCGGTACTATCGGTCAGGGCAGAAACCCCTCCAACAGCTCAGAAAACTCTCTCCCACTCGAAAACTGGGATGGTTGTGGAGGTGCATATATGGTCTGTGCATGAAATATTGATTTCCCACAACCTTCCTAGATGGACTCCCTCTTGATAGTACGGTAGCCTAAAATGTAAACAAGAGAAAGTGAAAAATAAAAGCTATCGACTGCAAGCTCTTCCTTGAGAGACAACATCCACGAACACGTCCGAAGATAAAACCTGAAACTCGGACAAACGGTTAAACCACAAAAGGAGTTGTCATCAACACCAAAAACATACGGAGAGAAAATAATCCTTTCACCTTGCCAAAGATAGAGGATCTATTTGATCAGTTGACTGGAGCCTAGGTATTCTCAAAGATTGATCTTAGGACTGGTTATCACCAACTTAAGATTCGTGCAATGGATATTCCGAAGACCGCCTTTACTACTCGCTATGGTTTATACGGGTATACGGTTATGTCTTTTGGATTAACCAATGCCCCTGCTTATTTCATGAATCTCATGAATAAGATCTTTATGAATTTCCTAGATAAGTTTGTAGTTGTGTTTATCGACGACATCCTTATCTACTCCAAGTCAGAAGAAGAGCATGAGAAACATCTGAGAATCATCCTAGAAACCCTCAAAGAGCATCAGTTATATGCCAAGTTCAGCAAGTGTGAGTTTTGGCTGAAGGAAGTAGGATTACTAGGACATATTGTGTCTACCAGAGGAGTCTCTATTGATCCCGCCAAGATCAAAGATGTCGAAGAATGGGAAGATCCAACCACCCAAACCCAAGTCCGTGCATTTCTCGGATTAGCGGGATACTACCGCAAGTTCGTAGAAGGATTCTCGAGCATCGCCAGACCCATGACCCAATTGTTGAAGAAGGTAAGAAGTTTGAATGGACAGACAAATGTGAAGCCAGTTTCCAGGAGCTGAAAAAGAGATTGATATCAGCCCCAATATTGGTCATGCCAGACATCAAGAAGACGTTTGATGTGTATTGTGACACATCCAAGATTGGTCTAGGATGTGTATTGATGCAAGAAGGCAAAGTCATCGCGTATTGTCTCGACAACTGAAACAGCATGAGCAGAACTATCCGACCCATGATCTTGAGCTAGCAGCTGTGGTTCTAGCATTAAAGACATGGCGTCACTATCTGATGGGTAATCGCTGTGAGATTTACTCGGATCACAAGAGCTTAAAATATATTTTTACTCAGAAGGAGCTGAATATGAGGCAAAAGAGATGGATAGAGTTAATCAAGGATTATGACCTTGCCATTCACTATCACCCTGGCAAAGCCAATGTGGTAGCGGATGCTCTTAGCAGATTGCCGTGTAGGCTAAACACCATGATCAAGGAGAAGCAACCAAGTTTGTATGAAGAGTTGGAGCAGTTCAGGACTGAATTAGTTAGCAACGGATTCTTAGCTAGCATTGAACTTCAGCCCACTTTGATTAGCCAAATCAAGGAAGCCCAGAAGGGGAATGAAAGTATCGACGGAATCAAACGTCGTATTGGTACATGAAAGGTACCTGGATTCACTAAAGATGAAGGGAGTACTGTGGTACAAAGGACGTATCTGTGTGCCAGCAGATTCAGAACTGAAGCAAGTTATCATGAAGGAAGCTCATGATACTCTTTATTCTATCCACCCCGGAGGAACGAAGATGTATCAGGATTTGAAGGAGCAATTTTGGTGGCACAAGATGAATAGAGAAATCGGAAGCTACATCGCCAAGTGTGATATCTGTCAAAGAGTCAAAGCAGAGCATCAGATACCTGCAGGACTGTTGCAACCATTGCAGATTCTGGAATGGAAATGGGATTCCGTCGGAATGGACTTTATCACCGGTTTACCTACTTCTAGTAGGGGAAATGACTCAATCTGGGTCATAGTTGATAGATTGTCCAAGGTATCCCACTTTATACCTGTCAAGACTACGTACCAGAGTGCGAAGTTAGCAGAACTGTATATTGCTAGGATTTTTAGTCTGCATGGAACCCCCAAGACCATAGTAGCAGATCAAGGAACTCAGTTTACCTCGAGATTTTGGCAGAAAGTCCAAGAAGGATTGGGAACCAAGTTGAACTTCAGTGCCGCTTATCACCTGCAAACCAATGGATAGACTGAGAGAGTCAACTAGATCTTAGAGGATATGCTTAGAGCTTGTGTGTTAGAATACAGATCAAAATGGGAAGACTACCTGCCTTTCGCAGAATTCTCATATAACAACAGTTATCAAGCTAGTTTGCAGATGGCACCATTTGAATTCCTATACGGAAGAAAGTGTCGTACCCCTTTGAATTGGTCGCAAGTAGGAGAGAGTCGGATATTTGGACTTGACATTCTCCGAGAAGCCGAAGAGAAGGTTCACAAAGTCCGTGAGCACCTCAAGACCGCCCAATCCAAACAGAAGAGTTATGCTGATGAAAGAAGGAGAGACATGACTTTCAATGTCGGGGATTTTGTATATCTCAAGGTTTCTCCATTGAAGGGAACCCAACGCTTTAGTTTGAAAGGAAAGTTAGCCCCCAGATATATCGGGCCATTCAAGATTCTGAATCGTCGAGGAGAAGTATCGTATCAACTGGAACTACCCGAGGAGATGTCAGCCATCCACAATGTGTTCCATATCTCGTTACTTCGCAAATGCCTGGAAGTGCTAGAGAAGACTGAAGTTTTCAAGAACATCGATCACAGAGCTGTGGAGATCAACAATGACCTGACATATCGGGAAGTGCCCATCCGTATCTTAGAATAAGCCTACCGAACCACCAGGACCAGGAGCATCAAGTTTCTCAAGATTCAGTGGAGCAACCATACCAAGGAGGAAGCCACTTGGGAGATCAAAGATTACATTAGGACAGAGTTCCCAGATATCTTTAGTTCCTAGTTTTCTTTATAAATCTCGGGACGAGATTTTGTTTAAGGGGGGAAGGTTTGTAACATCCCAAAACTTTAATCCAAGCTTATCAAGATCAAAATCATCAAAATTAGGGTTAACAAAAACTTTTCCATTTCAAAATATTAAAGCATTCATGTGTATGTGCATTTAAATTAGGAGTTGATTTGAATTTCCATGGTTCTGTGATTCATTGATTGTAAAATGTTTCTCAGGTGAAATAAACATCATCTAAATCATTCCCAAACTTTTCCCAAAGAAAAACAACTCAAAATGAATAATTGAAATGAATGGTCATTTTGGCCAAATTAACTATCATGCCTACTTTGGCTATTCCTAGTACTCAAAACTTAATAGAAACATTTGTGGATCTTTACACCCCTTGCTAGTACACATAATGAGGTACCAAGGCCCACTTTGTGATCTGCTAAAAACATTCAAATGCTAATTTTAAATGACAGTTTAAAATTGAATCTATTTCATATGGGAAGATCCCACTATTTCAAAAACCACTCAAACAAGCTCAATTTTCAAAACCCAAGCAACCACAGAGTCTCAAGCTTAGTACTAGAACACCCACCAATTTTTTTTTTTAAATTCAAAAAGAATTTTCTTGCGGCCATTTCATCAAACACTTGGCAGGCAGAATTCAAACAAAACCAAATTCACTATTTTAAATAGTGTTCTAGCCAAACTTGTCTCCCATTTGACCCTCATTTGCTCCCATTGTTCCCTCTTGATCTAACCAGGCCATTTAAACCCCATCCCCTACCCCCTAGTGGCATGGCCATGCCAAGCCGAGCCCCACCTCGCCGGCCGACCATGCCCTCACCCCAGCAGACCACCTCCCCCTCTCTCGCCATGTCTAGCAGCTAGCCAGCACCTCACCACCGCCCACTGTCCCCTCCCCGAGCCAGGCCCAGCCGTGGACCACCGAGAAAACCCCGCGCCCAGTGCCACCGCGCCATGCCGAGCACGCGCCAGAGCATCGCGTGCACAAGACGCCGCTCGACCGCAGCCCGCGCCCACCGCGTCGCCACGACCTAGGGAGCACGCCGGACATGCCCATTCGCCGCCCAATGCTTCATATCCATCGCTCGCCGTGGACACCGCTGCCTCTGCCGCTCAGACCGCATACCACCGCCCCTAAGCCCGCATTAAGTTCCTAGAGCACCGCCAGGAGACCGCGCGTCGATCGCCACCCTCAGCCATGCCACTAGTAGCCCGTAGCCATGTCTCCACCGTCGCCTGCCCATCCCTCTCGGTCTCACCGTCGAGCCTATAAAAGGAGGGCACCCCCAGCCGTTTGTAGCACAACACTCCACTCCCCTCACCTCACTGATCGTCCCACACCTCTAGCGGGAGCACGGGGAGCAGCAGCTCGCCGGAATTGTACCGGAGCAGGCCGCCTCTGGAGGAGAAGGGCGTCGCTGATTGCGACCACCCCCGGAGCTGCCTCGACCGTCCCTGAGCTCGCCGTCGACCACCCAGACCGTTTGCCCGCCTCGCCGTTGTCGCTGGAGACCAGGTACGCCCCCTATGCACCCCCACCGAGCCGCCAGGGTTAGAGCTCGTCGGCGACAGGTCCGTCGTCGACGACGATCCCTAGCCGTTGATCCCCACTCTAATCCAACGTCCCACATTGCCCCGTACCGCTTCGCGTGTTATGAGCCACTGACTGGTGGACCCCCCTATCAGCTGAGCCCTGCGCTCCGGAGTGACACTGGGCCGGCCCGTTAGCGTTTCCCGCACGACCCAGTTAGTTTGAATTAGGATTTTTCTTTTTAGTTTAAAATTAGTTCTGTCTCTGAGTTTGAAATTCAATTCAGAGAGATTTACAAATCCAAATTGCATGAAACCAATTTTGCCTGAAAGGTATTGAAAAGATCTATCCAAGTCCGTTGGATTTAATTCATTTAGAGTTATAGATCTCTCCTAGTAAAAATAATAAAATAGAAGCAATTGCACCTTGCAACATTTTTATAAAATCAACCAAGATAGATTTTGAGTTGATTCCAACTCTCAAAAATTACATTTCATCATACCTATCTGAATATGTAATAATATTAAGGTTGACATGTAGTGACTTTGGACTAGTACCAAAATATTGCTATATAGGCATTTCTAGTCACTTTAAATCATTAAATATTGAACTTAAACCAAAGTAATTATGGTCCAACCCTTAAATCACATTCCCACATGTTAGAATGTGTGGTGATGACATGTGTCCACATGATCCCATATTTTAAGTGGTGAATATTAAATCTTAGTTAATTTTTCAATGAGTAGAAATTACTTTTCTAAATTAAAAGGAGTGAAACTATTAAATTAAACTTGTGATGCTTGGGATGATAATAGATCATCCAATGAGTGTTTTAGAATTCTAATTAGACTAGTTAAGTATTGTTTGGTGATTGCGTACTCCGTATGTATTTATAGACGATAGTACCGACCAAGCTTTCGAGGAGGAGGAGTTCTACCAAGAAGAAGAAGAAGAAAACTTCAACCACTGCACCAACCAAGGCAAGTTATTGTAGCAAGCTAGAATTAAGCTAGTTAACTTGTTCCAAGATGCTATAGGCATGCTTGATGCATATCACTTGACTATTAGTTACCCCAAGTATTATCTCAAGCTTTACTTCCTTTACTTTACCCAAAGTTATTTACTTGTTTTGAGGGTAGCATAAAGAGTATAAAACTTGACCTATTTAGAACCCCTTTAGATGTCATTCTATGGCATGAGATTGATCCTATCATTTCCACCTTAGTGAACACTCTTAACTTAGTAGTTTAGAGTAGATCAAAAACTTGAGTCACTTTAGATGGGAACACTTGGTGAAAATGAATTATGAAAACCTTGGAATGATGAGTCATTCTATTGAGATGTTTTGACATGTGTTGAGAAACACAAATGGTTTATGATGGTGAAATGTTGAGGCATGAGCCTTAACCCTTTTATAAAACTGATGGTTGGATTTGGATGCGATACCATTCCAAATTTACCGTATAACCACACTACCTGAATTGGGTAAGGCTTAGCTGGAAATTTATATGTATTAGTATTAGTTCCCTCGCGGGAGAGGTTTGAGCTGAGGATACCTCTCAATGTTGTCCACCTATGCAGTGCCCAAGATGACCGATGGTCATGGTTGGGAGGCCATGCTCATAGGAGAGGTGCTTATACTAGGGTGTGTAAAGGAAAGGTTATGTTTGATTATCTGCATACTAAGTATGATGATTCAGGGTTATCCCTGACAGATGTATCGAATCTTGTGGTGAAAGTGTACCACCTCTACAGAGTGTCAAACTATTTGAATAGCCGCGTCCGTGGTTATGGACAGTTGGAATGGCCATACTGTTTCGTTGTCAGATGTTTTCCAAACAACTAATGAAATGAATGATGAATCTTGACTTGACCACAACAGAGTTGTGTTTATGACAATAGCTTCCCAACTTAAGTGATTCTAGAACTTTATTTTATCTTTCTTTGCTTCAGAACTCAGCTTAGGTTTCAAACTTAACTTTATAGTTACACTTAGATTTAGCACTTTAACTTGGGACTATATTACTTGTTAGTGGTAGTTTGCGAGTACTTAAAGAGTACTCATGGCTTTTGTCCCTGGCTATTCTCATGGCCAGACTATGAAGGAGACTATCAAGATGATGGCCAACAGGACGGCTATGATAACTAGGACTATTTGCCTTCGTCAGCATTGCTTATGCCCCTGAAGATGGACCCCACCGCTATGCTTATCTTTTATTTCCGTTGCTTATTGTATTAAGACCGGATCATGAGATCCTTATTTGTGTAAGACCTTATGTATGGTTTGTAATGGATGATGTACTATGATATCCAATCCGTTATGTCTCGCAAAAATGGTAATCCTGGGATTGCGAGGTATAGCATAACGGGCATCTGGGATTAAAAATCCGGGTGTTGACAATAGAACAATCGTATTATTTACTTTACACGCAGTTCGTAAAGCAATAATCTGTTGCTTGCAACTTAATACTGGAGGGGGTTCGGATGATAACCTGAAGGTGGATTATTAGTCATAGATGCAGTTGGATGACGGTCTATGTATAATGTTGTAATGCCCAATCGAATCTTAAAGGAGTCAAGATGATTAGTATATGCATGTATTGCTTTCTCGATGTTTGTCAATTGCCCCGCTATAATTTGTTCACCCAGTATGTTATCTATCTAAGGAGAGCCACCTCTAGTGAACTATGGATCCCGGTCCTTGTCTTTTACATTCAATCTACAATCTTTTACTTCTTTGTGTTTACTTTCTGCAAACTTTTACTTCTTTCCATTCGATACGTTTAATCCTTTGTTTTCCACAAAACACGGTGAGATTGACAACCTCATCATGCAGGTCCCACGTTGCTACTAGCACCCGTAGTGCGCCCTGCCAAAGCTCAGCTAGTAACACCTTTGGGGTGTTTCCTTGCTCCTACTAGTTCGATTAAACCTTGGTTTCATAACTGAGAGAAACTTGCTGCTGTGCTTATCATACCTTCCTCTTGGGGTTCCCAACGAGCTCTACATCAACCACGCACCAGCACTTTTCTGGGCGCTGTGCATTGAGCCATCACCCCATGTAGCATCCCAATTGTCTAACAATGGTAATGCTACTTGGTCTAGTAAGATAATGGCTACTTCCTACATATAATTGTTACATCATAATTATATCATGCTCATGTCATCATGCCACCTTGCATTTGAGAATCATATAAAACCCTTTTCTTTTGGTTCTTCTCTCATATGCACTATTAATTGTATTTGCCTCTTGATATTGTATTTGGTTATTGATATATTGTTGAAATGCCCAAGTTGAGTTGGGGGAATATCTTTTATTCAACTCCATCACCTTTCTTTTCACCACCTTATAATTCCACCACCCTAATTACCATGGGCTTTTATTTTATTTGGGCATTTACTCTAGCTCATGTGGGTTGGGATGGATTCATCTATAATTTATTTTGCTTGGCCTTTATTCCACTTTTTGGGAATGCATAAGAATAATGCCATGTTAATATTATTGTTTTCACAAGAATAAAACATGGCATTAATTATTTTGCATCGGCCATGCAACTATCACCACCATGTGTTTCACCTTTGGTTATTATTTGATTTTTATGTGGACCATCTTCTCGAGCTCTCTTTTCTCTAAACCCCTTTCCACCTTGTTTGATCTCTCCTTACCATGTGCCTCAACATCATCACCTCACTTGTGTATGTCCCATGCAAGATCATGAGTAACATACCAAAACCCTACCCCACTTTCTTACCACCTTTTTCTTGCTTGAGCTTGTGTTGATCATGAGAAAGCCCTACCACCTTACCCTACCCTTCCCCTCTCTCTCTCTCTAACCTTTCTCTCAAGAACCCTAAGCTCTCCTCTTTTTTTTCTCAAACCCTATCCTCACCTCATCATCTCTAACTCACTCCTCTCTCTCTCTCTCTCTCTCTCTCTATCTATCTATCTATCTCTACCATGCTGGCCCCACCTAGCCACCCTCTCTCCCTGGTCCCACACCCCAGCTACCCCATCTAACCAGCCCAACCCAAGCCTCCCCTCTAACCCTACCCGAGGCTAACCCTAGCCTAAAACGAGCCACCCCTCTCTGATCTCTTTCCCTCTCGCTACCAGCCGGCTCCACCGGCCTCACCGGCTCCCCTGGACCACCTGGCAGCCTCCACCCTGCCCTGCCTGGCTGCTCACGTCGAGCACGTGAGCGAGGAGGGTGAAAAGGTGGCTGAAGCCACCTTTATCTACCCCGAGCCCCACATGCACCCTCCTCCCTCTCCCTCGCTTTATCCTCCGCCCCACGTCTCCTCTGCCTCGCCAGATCCACCCCCAAAGCCCTGCCTCTCCTCTCCTTCTTCTTCACCACCGCCAGATCCTTCCGCCGGTCACCGCCACTTCCTCGATCCAGCCGGCGAGCATGACGTGGAAGTGGTCGAGGAGACCGAGGAGGACCCTCTGCTTCGCCCTGGACGCGCCAACGAGGAGGTGGAGCACCAGGATCGCCAGGACCAGTGCCTCCCGACAAAACCCTAGATCTCCGGTTCGCCAGCTCCGCCGACGCCCTGCTGTGCCTCGTCCTGATCCGCCACCGGCAACCTCCCCGCGGTGAGCCCCTCTACCGCCTCGACATTCTCCGCCTTGCCGTAAAACCCTAGCCGTGGCCAGCGTTTCACCGAGCACTCTCGGTGCGCCGTGGATGCGCGCGTCTGCACGTCGCCGTGACGCACCGCGACCTATCTAGCCGCCCTTCCCCCTCCTAACAGCATACCCCGCCTGTCCCAGTGGCTACCGCCTCCGCGCGCACGCCCAGGTCCCCAGATCGAATCCCTACCACGCCGCGCGCGCTGTCGCCGTCAGTTCGTCAGACCGTGGAGAAGATCCACAGTGCGCGGCCCCATTTTTGCAAATACCCCCTGCTTCTTTTGCCGCCTCAACCCGCGGTACGCCAAGCCCCACCAGTCAGCCTCCCGTTGCATTTTACAAAAAGGCGCCTGCGTTTTAACCGGCTCAACCCGCACTCCAGCACGTCCCACCCGTCAGCCGCTGCGGGGTTTGGCCTCTGTCACGTGGGCCTCTAGTCGCTGGCCCACCTATCAATCGTAGAGGCTAGCTAAGGCTGAGGTGAGAAAAGCCTTTTCCACGTGCGTGGCCCGAGACAGTCGCTGGCCCACCCGTCAGTGACTGGGGCTGAATTCGCCTGAGTATAAAAAGTATTTTCCAATTTCTGTTTTCAATTAACTTTCTAGAAATTGTTTAAATTCAAAATCAAATCACATTTAAATAACTTTTAAAATATAAATCCAAATAATACATATAATATATGTTTTTGAACCAGAAAAATGTGAGGATTTCAAATATGCTATTCAAAATATTATTTGAACACTTTAAAATTTCGAGATAATTAAAATTACAATAAAATGCCCTTTTCCTTAATAAATTAATAACTTTAATTCTACAACTCCAAATTTGACAAATAATATGTCTAAATCGATCAGCGCGACGAGCCTGTTCTATCTATGCATTCCTTGTTCTGATTTTAAGCATGCATCATGTCATTATTACCAAATCTGAACTGTTTATGACAATAAAACTTGGCTAAGAAATTAATAAAATGCTTTATTCTTGTACCCCACACCTCACCCTTGCCATGCTACTTTAATGCCATGTAAATTGTGCATCATTCATCATGGCATGCTTGTCTGCTTGTCGCATTTTAATTCATATGCTTGTGTACTTTATTTATGTTGGCCCTTGTTTGTTTGGTTCTTCGTCGAATAGACGCCCAGCATGAGAATTACCAGGAATCACAGGAGTTCTACCCCGATCCATCTCTCGCTTCAACTGAGCTGCCAGGCAAGCACTACCACATGCTTGCATACATATAGTACCTATTGCCTCTATCTTATTCTTGCATCATTGAGTCGCGATTGCATTAAATTGAATCCCAAGTACTGCATAGCCTTTACTTTTAAACCCCACCAAGCTTGTTCCTCCATCCCATGAGCCATTACTACAGGAGTTGTTTGAGCCATGTGAGTCGTAGAAAAGCATGAGTAGGGTATGTGACTGTCTGCTGGGTAACGAGGTATCTAAACAAGATAACCTGAGTAGTAATGGGATAACTAATGAAAGAGGCATCGGTGAGCAATATCTGCTATTTGGTTTTTCATGCTCACTTGTGTCCTGTAGGACCCCGAGTACTTGATTCCTGTTCCTTGTTTATTCGCACTATCCACATCCGGGAGGCCTTATGGACCCCCCTGAGCCAGAGCTTGATTCATTCTTATTTCTTGGGGCCACAATTAGTTTGGGGCTTTATTAATATCATGTACTTATGCCATGTTACTGCTTTATTAAGATTGTGCGAGGAGCACCTGTACTGTTTTGGATCGCGCCACGTTTTTGCGGTATTGACAAGCCCAATCACATTTTCGGGTTCCTAGTCGTTTACAGCCGTCGTCGCAAACCCTGGGTCCGTCTCGGAGCCGGCCAACTTCGTTGCGGGTAGCTTATTGGGGTGGCCCCCTGAAATATTTCTGAATCCTGTGATTACTTTATCGTGAATGCCTTGTTGGGTTTTGAGTTGGTTTTTCCGAGGTTGATCGAGTGTGTGTTGCTATTCGTGCACCCCTGCAGGGTAAATCTTTCTGAAAGCCGTGTCCGCGGTTATGGACGACTTGGAGCACAGTTTCTCGATCATAGACAAGTATAACTAAAGTACCGCTTTTAAATTGACTAAGTACCTGACTAGTAAATAGCGCAATACTCATGGAATGGTTAATAAAACTGCCAACGGATGATGGGGGTTGTTCGTCCGCTTCCTCGTTGGTAAGTGAGGTGGAGGATGGATCTATTAATTATACTGTTATAACTGTTGTTCTTACTTAACGGACATCCGTCTATCATTGGTTAGGCGGATGGTTTGCGAGTATCTATAGACTTGTTAGTTATTATCTTTTGTTGCAATTGCGTCACCCCAGGTTGTGTCCCCTTTAGTGGCATAAAGACTTGCTGAGTACCCCTAGGGTCTCACACGATAAATTGTTTGATTCAGATGAACAGGTATATTCGCAAGAAGGATACTGGGTGGAAGAGACGGATGATGTTGGCAACGATCACTCGGTGTAGGGATTCCGGGAACGGGGATCCGTGAGATCTGTGGGCGGGATGTGTTTATCTATGTGGCATCTTATGCTGATTTGCTTCTTATCCGTACTCGGATCTTGTTTTCCTCTTCCACCTGATACTCTGATGTTTGTTGTATGAGGAGCTATCCTAAATTATTATCTCTATCTAGGATATTTCAATCTTGCCGTATGGCGTTGCAATATTTCTATTTCTTTTAGATGGAATGGCTCTGAGGACTGTTGTATGTGGCTTGCATACATACTCATTTGTGTATGTAGTTGATCCCTTCGCCTACCGATTACGCCGCTCGTTCTTGTCCCGATGTTCTGAAAGTGGTTAGGACGGCCGAAAGGTCTACCGTGAGTGGCCCTGGGCCCCACCGTACTATTTTAACCACTTTCGCTCATCCAGGCATGTAACTAAGAGCGTAATTCACCGAGATAGTTACAATTGGTATCAGAGCCATCCCGCCCTTCAGGGTCTCAGCCAAAATGGTCGTTGTCTGTTTAGCAAATATTTTTGGTAGTTATGTATACTAGGGAAAAACAAAACGTGAGAGTAGGACTGCTTCCATTTTTCTTCTTACCTACCCACCCACCCTTTTCTGGTATGGACGTGTAATGTTTTCAATCCTCTTCTAAAATTCAAACTAGGATTCACGTGTTCTGGGTTTAGTAGTACCATAGGTTGTGTGTGTGTGTGTGTGTGAATTCCTTGTCTATCTGTTGCATCCAAATGTTATCACTATCTGCCTTTTGGTTATCAACTATTGGTACATTCCATACCGACAGGCCTTTGTAAATCGACGCGATCTATCTGATTCGTTGTATACCGATGCGATCTATCTTACTCTTTGTTATCCGACGTTATCTTGTTGGGGTGTTCTTTTTCGTAGTTACCAATCTTTAGGTTCATCTTAAGAAGAAGGTGTTGGGATATGTGTTTTACTTGTTCATGTGCGGAGTAATGATTTGAGTGCAGGATGGAGACGCGACCATACCACTACTTTTATCATTTGCTCTTGTATGTTGAATTAGTAGAGTTACTAATCTTGATTCGTGAAGTGGTTTTGCGCATATAGTGGCATTTTAATGCCGAAATTTGCGGAAATTTTTTCTTTGTTAGTTGTGTACCACACTCCTTGTTCAGTCGTGTGCGTTATGCTTAATATCTTCTAGTTGCCTTGAACTTTGTTGATATTTTAATATCATCTCAGTGAATTGCATCCTTTAATCTTGGTTAATTCCATTTTGGTACTATTTTGGATTATTATCATTTTCCATTATAGTACTGACTTGTGTTTTATATCAATCACAGGATGGCACCACCACGCCGTTCTGAGGAGGACATACCACCTGAACTGGGGGCTGCTTTGGCAAGTATTGCAAATGCTTTGGGCGCTATGCAGCAGAACCAGCAGCGCTTCGAGGAAAGCGTGAGGAGGAATGAGTTTGTTCCGCTACCTCCACCTCCCAAGCGAGGAGACATCAAGAGTTTTCTCAAGTTCAACCCACGCTAATTTGAGGTGTCTGATCGGCCACTTGATGCGGATGATTGGCTTCGTGAAGTGTCAAGGTTGCTGATGACTGCGGATGTTCCCGAGCAAGAATGGGTCAAATGTGCCACTCACCTTCTGAAGGGAGATGCAGCTCTCTGGTGGGAAAATTACCTCAAGGCAGCTCTCTCTGGTTTTCAGCCTACTTGGGAGCAATTCACTACTGCTTTCAAAGAGCAATATCTGTCAGAAATTGTCATGGAAAGGATGAAGGAAGTGTTTCTCAACCTCAAGCAGGGCACTGACAATGTCAACACCTACATCAGAAATTTCATGAACCTTTCTCGTTATGGTGGCGATGAGATCTCTGATGACAAGAAGAAGCAAAAGAGGTTTAGGCAAGGCCTCAACGCTTCCATCAAATATTCAATCACTCATGCAAGGCTGGCATCTTTTTTGGAACTCCAACATACAGCTCTGTAGGAAGAAGCAAGTAGGCAAGTGCTTGAGGAGTCAAAGAAACACAGCCGTGATACAGCAAGATCTTCTGCTATGACAGCTCCTTCTAAGCGTCGTGTATGGGTTCCTAACACCCCACCGTCGCTCCCTGCTCCACCAAGACCGTCAAGCTATGCAGCAAGGCCACCAAACTCCTTCACTGCGGCTCCCAGGGGCTACAACCACAACTACCCTGGAGCGCCTGGCGGAGTCCCTGGCTACATTGCTCCACGTCCACCTGGTGCTTGTTATACTTGTGGAAACACTAGGCATCAGCACTGGAATTGTCCTATGAACAACAAAGCTCTTCCACCACCACCTCCAAGACCTGCGGCAAGTTCTCCTATGGTTCGTGCACCACCACCTCGGGCTCTCAACATAACCACTAAGCCTGGGTCTACGGTTGCTCGTGCCAAGTGTGTCAACGTCGCTCAAGCTGAGCATGCACCTGGAGTTGTCATGGGTATGCTTCCTGTTAACTCAATTCCTGCACGAGTTTTATTTGATTCTGGTGCTTCACATTCTTTCGTGTCATACAAGTTTGCGGAGAGTAATGGGTTACCTTCTGATGCTTTACCAACTCGCCTCATGGTGCAATCTCCTGGATCAAACATGAGGGCTTCTAAAATCAGCCATGGCAATCAAATTGAGATTGGTGGTTCTTCGTTTCCGGCTTCCTTAATTATTCTGGGCAATTCTGATATTGATGTTATCTTGGGCATGGATTGGTTAACAGCAAATGCAGCTATGATTGATTGTGCTGAACGTTCGGTTTCTCTGAAAATTCCTGAAGGCCATATAGTCTATTCTCCAAGTCTGACTCCTGCAATTCAGCTTTACTCTTTGACGGCTCTGAATGATGATGCCATGGAAGGTATTCAGAGTGTTCCTATAGTCTGTGAGTTCCCAGATGTCTTTCCTGAAGAGTTGCCAGGTATGCCTCCGGATCGTGAGGTTGAGTTTGTCATTGAACTTGAACCTGGTACCGCTCCTATTTCCAAGCGGCCTTATAAAATGGGTCCTGCTGAGTTGGCTAAACTCAAACGTCAGTTGGATGAAAAAGAGAAGTTGGGTTTCATTCAGCACAGTACTTCTTCTTGGGGTAGTCCAACCATCTTTATGAAGAAGCGAGACAAGACTGATAGACTTTGTGTTGACTATCGGACACTCAATGCTAAAACAATCAAGAATAAATATCCCCTTCCGCGGATTAATGACCTCTTCGATCAGCTAGCTGGAGCTGTGGTATTCTCTAAGCTTGATTTGAGAAGTGGCTATCATCAAATCAAGATCCGTAAGGAAGATGTTCCTAAAACAGCTTTCACCACCCGCTATGGCCTGTATGAGTACACGGTCATGTCTTTCGGTCTCACCAATGCACCTGCCACCATCTCGAGGCTTATGAACTCGGTTTTCATGGAGTATCTTGATAAGTTTGTTGTGGTCTATCTGGATGACATTCTAGTCTATCCTAAGTTGAAAGAAGAACACCTTTGGTGTGTCCTAAACAAGCTTCGTGAGATCCGCCTGTATGCAAAGTTCTCCAAGTGTGAGTTTTGGCTACCTCAAGTCACCTACCTTGGTCACGTCATCTCTGCCAAGGGCATTGCCGTCAACCCAGAAACTATTAAGACAATTATGGACTGGCTTCCACCCATAAATGTCAAAGAAGTCCGGAGTTTCCTTGGTTTGGCCAGTTACTGCCGTCGCTTCGTTCAGAACTTCTCGAAGATTGCGAAGCCTCTTACCGATCTCCTCAAGAAAGGCAAGAAATACCTTTGGACTCCTGCATGTCAAGCAAGCTTTGAAACACTCAAAGAGAAGCTCACTTCCACACCAGTCTTGGTTCCTCCAGATACATCAAAGCCTTTCCAGATATTCTGTGATGCCTCATTGCAAGGATTGGGTGCGGTCCTTATGCAAGAAAAACAAGTTGTTGCTTATGCCTCTCGATAGTTGAAGACGCATGAGATCAACTATCCTACACATGACCTCGAACTCGCAGCAGTTGTCTTTCCTTTGAAAGTATGGGGGCGTTACTTGCTTGGTAACCGTTGTGAGATCTTTTTTGATCACAAGAGTCTGAAGTACATATTCACACAGCCTGATCTCAACCTTCGTCAGAGGAGGTGGATTGAAACAATCAATGACTTCGATTTAACCATCAACTACACTCCGGGCAAAGCTAATGTCATGGCCGATGCTCTCAGCCGAAAAGCTTATGTCAACAATCTCATGGTGGAAGAACAACAGCCTCTCTTGTGCGAGGAATTCCGCAAGCTCAACCTTGAAATTGTGGATCAAGGGTATCTTCTGAACCTTCTGGCAACACCTCTCTTGGAAGAAAAAGTTCGTTCCATTCAACTTGGTGATCCTTACACTAAAAAGATCATCTCCAACATTCAGCTTCCGAAATATGAGTCTTTCCACGTCGATGACCAAGGCACTCTTTTCTTTGAACACCGGATGTTTGTTCCGAACTACCCGGGTTTAAGAGAGCAAGTTCTCAAGGAGGCGCATGATTCTGTCCTTTCTATCCACCCTGGCAGCACTAAGATGTACATGGACTTGAAAATACAGTATTGGTGGCCTGGGTTGAAACGATATTGTGCCAAGTATGTCTCGGAGTGTGATGTTTGTCGCAGAGTTAAAGCTGTCCATCAGAAACCTTCCGGTCTTCTACAGCCATTGAAGCCTCCGGAATGGAAATGGGAGAAAGTAGAGATGGACTTCATCACTGGTTTTCCAAGGTCGCAGAAGGGCAACAATGCAATCTTTGTTGTCATTGACAGGCTTTCCAAAGTATCTCACTTCTTTCCAGTCAAGGAAACAATTTCTGCAATTCAGTTGGCTGAGCTCTGTATCAACAGAATTGTCTCTCTGTATGGGGTTCCTCTGGAGATCAGTTCAGACCGTGGAAGCATCTTCACTTCCAATTTCTGGGGAAGTTTCCAAAATTCTTTGGGAACAAAATTGAACTTCAGCACAGCTTACCACCCTCAGTCGCAGGGACAAGTTGAAAGGATCAATCAGATTCTGGAAGATATGGTCCGTGCTTGCGTTATCTCGTTCGGCATGAAGTGGGAAGAATGTCTTCCTTATGCTGAATTCTCTTACAACAACAGCTTCCAGAAAAGTCTAAAGATGGCACCATTTGAGGCTCTTTATGGTCGCAAATGCAGAACTCCGATTGGTTGGTCAGGCGCAGGTGAAAGAATATTGTTTGGCCCTGACATTGTAACTCAAGCGGAGGAGAAAGTTCACATCATTCTTGAAAATCTGAAGATTGCTCAAAGTCGCCAGAAGAGCAATTATGACAGAAAGCACACGGACATGGAGTATGTCCCTGGTGATCTCGGTTACCTTCGTGTCACTCCCATGAGAGGCACGCACCGGTTTGGTATCAAAGGAAAGCTGGCTCCTAGATACATCGGTCCTTTCAAAATTCGTGGAAGAAGAGGAGAAGTTGCTTATGCTATTGAGCTCCCGGAACAACTCAAAGTCCATGACGTTTTCCACATCTCTCAACTCAAGAAGTGCTTCAAGGATCCCGGCAGGACCGTGGACCATGAACTCATCAATCTCCAAGAAGATCTGTCTTATCAGGAACACCCCATAAAAATTCTTGAAGTCGCAGAAAGAAGGACTCGCAACAAGTCCATCAAGTTCTGCAAGGTGCAGTGGTCGCACCATTCCGTGGATGAAGCCACTTGGGAACGTGAAGATGAGCTCCGTGCCAAGTATCCTACCCTCTTTGAGTCTTCTTCTTCTTCCTAGAATCTCGGGGCGAGATTCCTGTTTAGTGGGGGAGAGTTGTAGCATCCCAATTGTCTAACAATGGTAATGCTACTTGGTCTAGTAAGATAATGGCTACTTCCTACATATAATTGTTGCATCATAATTATATCATGCTCATGTCATCATGCCACCTTGAATTTGAGCATCATATAAAACCCTCTTTCTTTTGGTTCTTCTCTCATATGCACTATTAATTGTATTTGCCTCTTGATATTGTATTTGGTTATTGATATATTGTTGAAATGCCCAAGTTGAGTTGGGGGCATATCTTTTATTCAACTCCGTCACCTTTCTTTTCACCACCTTATAATTCCACCATCCTAATTACCATGGGCTTTTATTTTATTTGGGCATTTACTCTAGCTCATGTGGGTTGGGATGGATTCATCTATAATTTATTTTGCTTGGCCTTTATTCCACTTTTTGGGAATGCATAAGAATAATGCCATGTTAATATTATTGTTTTCACAAGAATAAAACATGGCATTAATTATTTTGCATCGGCCATGCAACTATCACCACCATGTGTTTCACCTTTGGTTATTATTTGATTTTTATGTGGACCATCTTCTCGAGCTCTCTTTTCTCTAAACCCCTTTCCACCTTGTTTGATCTCTCCTTACCATGTGCCTCAACATCATCACCTCACTTGTGTATGTCCCATGCAAGATCATGAGTAACATACCAAAACCCTACCCCACTTTCTTACCACCTTTTTCTTGCTTGAGCCGGCCAACTTCGTTGCGGGTAGCTTAGTGGGGTGGCCCCCTGAAATATTTTATGAATCCTGTGATCGCTTTGTCGTGAATGCCTCGTTGGGTTTTGAGTTGGTTTTTCCGAGGTTGATCGAGTGTGTGTTGCTATTTGTGCACCCCTGCAGGGTAAAACTTTCTGAAAGCCGTGTCCGCGGTTATGGACGACTTGGAGCACAGTATCTCGATCATAGACAAGCATAACTAAAGTAGTGCTATAAATTTGACTTAATATGTGACTAGTAATCCGGTGCAACTATGATGGAATGGCTAATAAAAATGCCAACAACTGATGGACATGTGGTGATCTGTGTCAAATTATACCTGCCTAGTAAGTATCGCAACTCCAATGGAATGTGATAAAAGTGCCAACCACTGCTGGGTTTTGGGATTCCTCGGGACAATTATATCTTACTAGTAAATGTTCCAACTCCAACGGAATGGTAATTCAAATTGCCACTACTTATGCTTCAGGATGACTCATGCTATCTGTATCTGACTAGTAAGTGCTTCAAATATAATGGAATGAGTAAAATTGCCAATTGTGTGAGTTCCTTGGTCCGACTTCCTCGATTTGGTCTCGAGGGGAAAAATACCAGGATGGGTTTGTTTGGTGTTAGCTTCAGGTTGGATCCGAATAGGGCTTTCTTATCCCTCTCTGATAACCGCCAGTCGTATTGAGTCTCTATAGGTTGTTTAGTGCCGATGCGCTGCCGCTCTAGCCCACCATACCTATGTAGGCGAGAGCCGCCGAATTCTAGCCTCGTCGTGTACTGGCCTCAGTCTTGACGCTCCTCTTTTTCCTTTGCCCTTTGTCGGCACCCCTTTTGTTTTAGCAGGTTTGAGATCGCCGTCGTTAGCAGGGTTACCCTTCCGGCTTGGCCTGGGCAGGGTTATGGACGCCATTGGTTATTCTTCAGGGCTCTTAGCCCCATTTGCATCTTGTCCGTATTCGGACGCCGTACTGTTTTCAAGGTGATTTGGATCTTTGTATTGTATATCTGTATTATTGACTCATGGAGTCGCTGATGTATATATACGATCTATGGGTCCCATCGAGGACTGTTGTGTAATGGTATTACTTCGTTTTCCACCCGCACGAAAGTGCCTGGTGGGCGTCCTTGAATCGCTTCTATGCGGGTTTGGCGAAAAGGGCTACAACTTGCATAGGGCCGATTTGAGGGTGTTACAGAGTGGTATCAGAGCTCAGCAGTTGCGATACCCCACAAGTCCAGCCTGTAGGATAACCTAGCTAACGGCCGAAGTAGAGAGTCAAAACTATTTTTCAAAAATCGGTTGGATAGATCTGATTAGGTTTGATTTTACTCCTTACCCCTTTGCTGTTCTCCTCTTACCTCTGCGTGTTTTGAACCTGCTCTCTTCTATTTCTTCTAGTCCAGGATTTCTCGTGGGTGGGTTTTCCGTCGTACCTTCAGGGCATCGCTTCCTCCTTTGGTAACGGTGTTTCTACCCCGGACTTCATGCTATCTGAGTGATCCTTTATCTGTGGTATCATTCTTTGTTCCTTGTTTGTGCCTTTCGGTGTCTTTCGCCGCGACGACATCATCTACGCCAGATCTGATGCAGAGTCTGCATCCCTCCTTTGTTTCCGACCCTTGTTTGTCGAGATCTTCAGTCTAATTCCGAGAGTTGGTTGCATAATTCGCCTATTCGTGTGCAGAGTAATGGTTTGGGTGCGCGATGAACTGATCACCATCCGACTACTCTTATCATTCGCTTTTGTATATTGAATCGGTGGATCCAGCAATTTTACTCCGTCCACGGAAGCTAGAGGTGGCTTTATTTGTTGATACCTCTACCTTCGCCTTTGTTCCCGGAGTGTTCTCTCGTCGATCACGGACAATGACCTCTTGTTAGTGGTGTCGCGAGGATCTACATGAAGCGAGAAGATTCAGATCGCCGACCTTCTTTCCGGTACCATGAGGCGGATCTCGAGGGCGAGATCCTTTGTTAGTGGTGTCGAATTGTGGCATCCCGCCAAAACCACTACTAGAAAATCGCGTTGTTTTTGTGCATTGCATCATCATGACCGCAGGCTCATATCACCATGCCACCTTGCATTTGAGCATCGTCATGTCATCTTGCATTTGTTTGCATAAAACTACTTTCGAAAAGTCTATTTTTGTTTTCTAAACACCCGACTTTAATTCAAAAATTAAAACCCAGGTCTCCGGAATATTTTGTTTCGTCTACCAACGGATTTCAAAAGCCCCGTTTTAAATAATAAAACTTTTATTTTATTTTTGGGAGGCAGCCAGCCAGGCCCGAAAGCCTAGCCGGCCACCTCCAGATTAAAACCATAATCTGCCTAACACCTGGACCTTTTCCCACCAAAAACCCTACCCTAATTTCTCTACCCAGCCCCTCCACATCACCCCAGCCAATCACCACCTGCCACCTCACCCCACCACCAAACCACCCACACCCAGCCGACCCCCTCCTCCCTCTTTCTCCATTCCCCAGCCACCATCTCTCCCCTCCTCTCTTTTTCCCGCTCAGCCCCATCGCCACCTACCCCGCCCGCCAACCCAGCACGGACACGCACGCCACCTGGTCGCCTGGCCCCACCCCTGGCACCGATCCCCAACAACCCCAGGTCCACCTTCCCCGCCAGCCAACTCCCCGCTCGCCACCTGCCCCCCCTCGGGCCCACGCGGGAGAGCTCCGCCTCTCTCCCCGGGCTCTCTTCTTCGCCACCTACCACCGCCGCCGCCTTCCCTCTGTCTTCCCCGCCGCCTCCCTCGGCAACCGCCGCGGCAACCTCCAGCCCTCCCGTGCCCCGCCGTCCTCTCCGCTACCTCCCCCGCTCGCCAGTGGCCTGCCTCCTCACCGCCCCGCTCGGCCGCGACGCCGTGTCTCTGGCCGCCTCGCCGGAGCCGAGCCCTCCACCGCGCCGAGGCCGCCGTCCCTCTTCCCCGCGCCCCGTCTCCATCCCTTCCACCCCGCGCGTCGCCTACCGAGCATCCCGCCGCCGCCTACCCCCTCTCTGTCGCTCTCGCCGGCCGCCGCCGCCTCTGTCCGCGTGGCCCGCCTCCAGCCACCGACCGCCCCGGCCGCGCGACCGCCGTCGTCCCCACCGCTTGGACCTCACCACCCGAGCTCCTCCCAGGCATCCCGCCGTCGTCGCCTCCCTCTCCTCGCGGCCCGCCGCCTCCTCCCGCTCCTCCCCCCGATTCTGCCGCCGACCGCCTTCCCGCGCGACCCTCGAGCTCCACCGCACTTCCTCCCCTCCTTCTCGGCCATCTCCTCGAGCCCTGCGCCGAGTCTGGCCCGCGTCCGGCCCGGCCGCCGTGCCGCTCCACGCTATCGAAGGTGAGCTCTCCCCGCGAGCCGTCCTTTGTCTGGGCCTCCTCAGGCGTGTCCTCCACCCGAGCTCCGGCCGCCCCGTCTCTCCTCCTCCATGTGCCGAACCCCGCCGGCCGCGCCACCCGCCCCCGCAGCTACCTTCCCGCATCCCGCGTCGCCGTTCCCGTCGCTCTGACGCCGGCTCGCCTCGCGCCGTCCTCGCCGTGTCGCCCTATCTCGCGCCCTCGCGCGCCAGGGCCAGCCCCTTCCCCATGACCCCTTCAAGTTGCCACGCGCCCTCACCTCATCGTCAGTCGCAAGCTAGCGCAGTGGTGCGTGTCCTCTCACCAACCCTACAGGTCCCTGGTTCGAATCTCGTTGGGGCTAATAAGCCACCCTTTTTCTTGTTTTTCTCCAGACTCTGACAGCTGGGACCCGCCCGTCATTGACCGCTCCGGCCAGGCCAACAGCCACCAGGACTCCACCAGCCGCCGACGGGCCGGCTCATCTACTTCCTTCGCCCAGTGCGGTGGGTAGTAAGCTAGCTCCCAGATCAGGCCCAGCCTCTGTTTTTTTTCCTGGAACTCCAGAAATATATCCATACCTTCTATAAATCATATCTTCCTTTTGGTAAACCGAAATAAAAAGTAATGTATATGAAAGTTCATCAGAAAAATGCATAGAACAATAATACGACATCCTCATATTTGATTGCATCAAGTATCATGTGGGTTGGTCATAGTTTGCATAACACCTATTAAGTAACATATGGAGTAATTTGGGGAATGCTCATAATATCTTCCGGCTCCATTTAACTTTGATGTAGATCACCCCTGCCATGTTTTGTCTTGCTAATTCAACATTTAAATTGCGGGGTTTTCTAAACAACTTGAACCGTGTACTTATTTGTCGGGACCCCGGTTCCGCTAATACTGTCTAATTGCACCGCTTCTGCATCATATCATAATCATGCCGGATCTTTTGCCGTAGTATTAAATAGTGCCTCCGGTGTTTGTTCTAGTGTTTCCTTCTTCGCGGATTAGGCCGATGAATTGATGCGAGTATTGTAACTACCTCAGTGAATTACGCTCTTAGTTAATGCCTGGATGAACGAAAGTGGTTAAAATAGTACGGTGGGGCCCAGGGCCACTCACGGTAGACCTTTCGGCCGTCCTAACCACTTTCAGACAACGGGACAAGAACGAGCGGCGTAATCGGCAGGCGAAGGGATCAACTACATACACAAATGAGTATGTATGAAAGCCACATACAACAGTCCTCAGAGCCATTCCATATAAAAGAAATGGAAATATTGCAATGCCATACGGCAAGATCCAAATGTCCTAGATAGATATAATAATTTAGGATAGCTCCTCATACATCACACATCAGAGTATCAGGCGGAAGCGGAAAACAAGATCCGAGTACGGATAAGAAGCAAATTGGCATAAGATGCCCCATAGATAAACACATCCCGCACACAGATCTCACGGATCCCCGTTCCCGGAATCTCTACACCGAATGATCGTTGCCAACATCATCTGTCTCTTCCACCCACTATCCATCTTGCGGGTACACCTGTTCATCTAAATCAAACAATTTATCGTGTGAGACCCTAGGGGTACTCAGCAAGTCTTTATACCCTAAAGGGGACACAACCTGGGGTGACGCAATTGCAGCAAAAGATAATACCTAACAAGTCTATAGATACTCGCTAACCTTCCGCCTAACCAATGATAGACGGAAGTCCGTGAATTAAGAACAACAGTTATAACAGTATAATTAACAGATCCATCCTCCTCCTCGCTTACCAACGAGGAAGCGGACGAACAACCCCCATCATCCGTTGGTAGTTTTATTAACCATTCCATGAGTATTGCACTATTTACTAGTCAAGTACTTAGTCAAATTAAAAGCGGTACTTTAATTATACTTGTCTATGATCAAGAAACTGTGCTCCAAGTCGTCCATAACCGCGGACACGGCTTTCCAAAAGATTTACCCTGCAGGGGTGCACGAATAGCAACACACACTCGATCAACCTCGGAAAAACCAAATCAAAACCCAACGAGGCATTCACGACAAAGCAATTACAGGATTAAAAAATATTTCAGGGGGCCACCCCATTAAGCTACCCGCAACAAACTTGGCCGGCTCCGAGACGGACCCAAGGTTTGTGTGGACAACGGTAAACGACTGGGAACCCGAAAATGTGACTGGGCTTGTCGATACAGCAAAAACGTGTCACGATCCAAAACAGTACAGGTGCTCCTCGCACAATCTTAAATAAAGCAGTAACATGGCATAAGTACAAAATAGTAATAAAGCCCCAAACTAATTGTGGCCCCAAGAAATAAGAATAAATCAAGCTCTCGCTCAGGGGGGTCCATAAGGCCTCCCGGATGTGGATAGTGCGAATAAACAAGGAACAGGAATCAAGTACTCGGGGTCCTACGGGACACAAGTGAGCAGGAAAAACCAAATAGCAGATATTTCTCACCGGTGCCTCTTTCATTAGTTATCCCATTACTACTCAGGTTATGTTGTTTAGGTACCTCATTATCCATCAGACACTCACATACCCTACTCATGCTTTTCTACGACTCGCATGGCTCAAACAACTCCTGTAGTAATGGCTCATGGCACCGGAACAAGCTTGGTGTGGTTTAAAAGTAAAGGCCATGCAGTACTTGGGATTCAATTTAATGCAATCGCGACTCAATGATGCAAGAATAAGATAGAGGCAGTAGGTACTGTATGTATACAAGCATGTGGTAGTGCTTGCCTGGCAGTTCAGTTGAAGCGAGAGATGGATTTGGGTAATACTCCTGGGATTCCTGGTAATTCTCCTACTGGGCGTCTATTCGAAGAAGAACCAAACAAACAAGGGCCAACATAAATAAAGTGCACAAGCATATGAATTAAAATGCGACAAGCAAACAAGCATGCCATGATGAATGGTGCACAAATTACATGGCATTAAAGTAGCATGGCAAAGGTGAGGGGTGAATACATGAAATAAAGCATTTTAATATTTATTTAACCAAGTTTTATTGTCATAAACAGTTCAGATTTTTAATAACCACATGATGCATGCTTCAATTCAAAACAAGGACTGCTTAGATAGAACGGGCTCATCGCGCTGATCGATTTAGACATATTATTTGTCAAATTTGGAGTTTTAAAACAAAAGTTATTAATTAAAAAAGGAAAAGGGTATTTTATTGTAATTTTAATCATCTCGAAATTTAAAGTGTTCAAAACAAATTTTTGAGGGCATATTTGAATTCCTCACATTTTTCTGATTCCAAAACATATATTACTTTATTATTTGGATTTGTATTTTGAAAATTATTTAAATCTGATTTGAATTTGAATTTAAATCAATTTTGAAAAGATTTAATTAAAAACAGACGCAGGAAAAACTTTTGCTACTCAGGCGGAATCAGCCCCAGTCACTGACGGGTGGGCCAGCGCTAAGCGCGCGGAAGAGACGTGCCGACAACTTTCTTACCGGGGCCTCTCCCAGCCGCACTCGCTGACAGGTGGGGTCGAGCTTAGCGGGGCCACGCGCGCGCGTCACCCAGCAAGGGCTTGACACGTGGGCGGTCCGGGGCTGCGCGGGCGGGGAATCTCTAGAGCACGGGGGTTTTCTTGCAAGATTGTTACCGGGACTGACGGGTGGGGTCCCAAGGACTGCGGGTTTAGGCGGGAAAAAGGGGAGGGGGTCATGCGCAAAACGACATCGGCTGTCGCGACGCGCTGACAGACGCGGTGCTGCCGGCGGCGGATTTGGCCGTCTTCCGACGATGGTGGCGACGCGTACGCTGGACGAATCGTGAGGCTCCAAAAACGAAAAACAGAGAGGGAACATCGGCCTACATTTTTCGTTCAGGTGGCTTCGATGGAGGAGGACCATAGCGTGCGGGGCACTGCGGGGAACAGAGACAGGACAGTAGCTGCTGCAGCTGCGGCTGCGGCTGTCTGCCAGAGCGCGGCGCGCGGCGGTGCACGCAGGCTGCTCGACGGAGCGCGGCGGGGCTACGGCACAGGAGGGAGGGGAAGACCTTGTCTGGGGGTGCAGGAGCTCATCGTGGTGTCGCTGGCGTGGCAGTTCGTGCGGAGGTGGAGGGGATCTGGCACGGGGCTCGTGGATGGTGGCATCGGGCTGCGGCGGTGCACGGCGGCGCCCGGCTAGTTCCGGCGAGACGTTGGCCCTGGGCTGGTACGAGGCAACAAAGGGGACGTGGACGACCTCGTCGGAGCTCCTGGCTGGGCTTGGCGAACTCCAGGACGTGCAGATCTCGGTTCTGGCCGAGGTGGCTAGGGTTTTGCGAGGTGGTGGCCGTGGCCTTCTTGTGGTGGAAAGGAGGGGAAGGTGGGGTGCTTGGGCTTCAGGACTCGACCAGAGAGGTGCTGGGGAGGGAGAGAGGGGAGAGGCACATGGAGGTGTGCACTTTTGGCAAGGTAGAGAGAAGGCTTGGGGTTAGGGAGTAGTTAGGGTTAGAGAGAGAGGGGTAGGGTAGCTGAGGTGGGCCAGGGAGAGAGAGGGAGGTTAGGTGGTGCCCATGGTAGAGAGAGAGGGGGTGAGAGAGATGGGAGAAGGTTAGGGTTTAGAGAATTAGGGTTAGGAGAAATTAGAGAGAGAGAGAGAGAGAGAAAATAGCTAGGTTAGGTGGTTTTAGGTATTTAGATTTTAACTTTGGTTTATGAGGTCAAACCAAGAAGAAAAATGAAGCTTGATCTTGCTTGAGATAATGTGGAGGAGAAACAAGAAAGAAAGAGGAAGAAAAGAAATAGGTGGAAAGAGTCACATATGGATCATGCATGGAGAATTAAAAATAAGAGGAAAATGGGATGGATGAGATCATGAGGATGGTGTAATGGTGGTAGATGGTTTCCCAAGTTAGGATCCCTCAAATCCAAAGAAAAACAACCAATGGAGAGAAAAATGGTGAAGAATTGTGCATGGCCCATGCAAAAATAATAATGCCATGATTTATTTTGTGACAACAATAATAATATGATGGCATTAATCTTATACATTTCCAAGAAGTGGAAATAAAACCAAGCACAAGAATTTAGAGGATTTAATCCACCCCAAACTATGTGAGCTAGAATTAAAATATCAAAGGAAAAGGAATACAAGCTCATTGTTAATGGGATGGTGGAAGAAAAAGGTGGTGGAATAGAAGGTGGTGGAATGGAAATAAAAGATATGCCCCCAACTCAACTTGGGCATTGGAACAATATATCAATAACCAAATACAATATCAAGAGGCAAATACAATTAATAATGCATATGAGAGAAAAACCAAAAGAAAGAGGGTTTTATATGATGCTCAAATGCAAGGTGGCATGATGACATGAGCATGATATAATTATGATGCAACAATAATATATATGAAGTGGCCAATATCTTACTAGGACAAGTAGCATTACAATTGTTAGACAATTGGGGTGCTACAACTCTCCCCCACTAAACAGGAATCTCGCCCCGAGATTCTAGGAAGAAGAAGACTCAAAGATGGTAGGATACTTGGCACGGAGCTCATCTTCACGTTCCAAGGTTGCTTCATCAACGGAATGGTGCGACCACTGCACCTTGCAGGACTTGATGGACTTATTGCGAGTCCTTCTTTCTACGACTTCAAGAATTTTTGTGGGGTGTTCTTGATAAGACAGATCTTCTTGGAGATTGATGAGTTCATGGTCCACGGTCCTACCGGGATCCTTGAAGCACTTCTTGAGTTGAGAGATGTGAAAAACATCATGGACTTTGAGTTGTCCTGGGAGCTCAAGAGCATAAGCAACTTCTCCTCTTCTTCCACGAATTTTGAAAGGATCGATGTATCTAGGTGCCAGCTTTCCTTTGATACCAAAGCGGTGCGTGCCTCTCATGGGAGTGACACGAAGGTAAACGAGATCACCAGGGACATACTCCATGTCCGTGTGCTTTCTGTCATAATTGCTCTTCTGGCGACTTTGAGCAATCTTCAGGTTTTCAAGAATGATGTGAACTTTCTCCTCCACTTGAGTTACAATGTCGGGGCCAAACAATATTCTTTCACCTGCGCCCGACCAACCAATCGGAGTTCTGCATTTGCGACCATAGAGAGCCTCAAATGGTGCCATCTTTAGACTTTTCTGGAAGCTGTTGTTGTAAGAGAATTCAGCATAAGGAAGACATTCTTCCCACTTCATGCCGAAAGAGATAACGCAAGCACGGAGCATATCTTCCAGAATCTGATTGATCCTTTCAACTTGTCCTTGCGACTGAGGGTGGTAAGCTGTGCTGAAGTTTAGTTTTGTTCCCAAAGCATTTTGGAAACTTCCCCAGAACTTGGAAGTGAAGATGCTTCCACGGTCTGAACTGATCTCGAGAGGAACTCCATACAGAGAGACAATTCTGTTGATATAGAGCTCAGCCAACTGAATTGCAGAAATTGTTTCCTTGACTGGAAAGAAGTGAGCTACTTTGGAAAGCCTGTCAATGACAACAAAGATTGCATTGTTGCCTTTCTGCGACCTTGGAAAACCAGTGATAAAGTCCATCTCTACTTTCTCCCATTTCCATTCCGGAGGCTTTAATGGCTGTAGAAGACCGGAAGGTTTCTGATGGACAGCTTTAACTCTGCGACAAACATCACACTCTGAGACATACTTGGCACAATATCATTTCAAACCAGGCCACCAATATTGTGTTTTCAAGTCCATGTACATCTTAGTGCTTCCAGGGTGGATAGAAAGGACAGAATCATGCGCCTCCTTGAGAACTTGCTCTCTTAAACCCGGGTAGTTCGGAACAAACATCCGGTGTTCAAAGAGAAGAGTGCCTTGGTCATCAACGTGGAAAGACTCGTACTTCAGAAGTTAAATGTTGGAGATGATATTTTTAGTGTAAGGATCCCCAAGCTGAATGGAACAGACCTTTTCTTCCAAGAGAGGTGTTGCTAGAAGGTTCAGAAGATAACCTTGATCCACAATTTCAAGGTTGAGCTTGCGGAATTCCTCGCACAAGAGAGGTTGTTGTTCTTCCACCATGAGATTGTTTACATAAGCTTTTCGGCTGAGAGCATCGGCCATGACATTTGCTTTGCCCGGAGTGTAGTTGATGGTCAAATCAAAATCACTGTGTGAAGATATACTTCAGACTCTTGTGATCAGAAAAGATCTCACAACGGTTGCCAAGCAAGTAATGCCTCCATACTTTCAAAGCAAAGACAACTACTGCGAGTTCGAGGTCATGTGTAGGATAGTTGATCTCATGCGTCTTCAACTGACGAGATGCATAAGCAACAACTTGCTTTTCTTGCATAAGGACCGCACCCAATCCTTGCAATGAAGTATCACAGAAAATCTGGAAAGGCTTTGATGTATCTGGAGGAACCAAGACTGGTGTGGAAGTGAGCTTCTCTTTGAGTGTTTCAAAGCTTGCTTGACATGCAGGAGTCCAAAGATATTTCTTGCCTTTCTTGAGGAGATCGGTAAGAGGCTTCGCAATCTTTGAGAAGTTTTGAACGAATCGACGACAGTAACTGGCCAAACCAAGGAAACTTCGGACTTCTTTGACATTAATGGGTGGAAGCCAGTCCATAATTGTCTTAATAGTTTTTGGGTTGACGGCAATGCCCTTGGCAGAGATGACGTGACCAAGGTAGGTGACTTGAGGTAGCCAAAACTCACACTTGGAGAACTTTGCATACAGGCGGTTCTCACGAAGCTTGTTTAGGACACACCGAAGGTGTTCTTCATGTTCTTCTTTTGACTTAGAATAGACTAGAATATCATCCAGATAGACCACAACGAACTTATCAAGATACTCCATGAAAACCGAGTTCATAAGCCTCGAGAAGGTGGCAGGTGCATTGGTGAGACCGAAAGACATGACCGTGTACTCATACAAGCCATAGCGAGTGGTGAAAGCTGTTTTAGGAACATCTTCCTTGCGAATCTTGATTTGATGATAACCACTTCTCAAATCAAGCTTAGAGAATACCACAGCTCCAGCTAGCTGATCAAAGAGATCATTAATCCGCGGAAGGGGATATTTATTCTTGATGGTTTTAGCATTGAGTGCCCGATAGTAAACACAAAGTCTATCAGTCTTGTCTCGCTTCTTCACAAAGATGGTTGGACTACCCCAAGAAGAAGTACTGTGCTGAATGAAACCCAACTTCTCTTGTTCATCCAACTGACGCTTAAGTTCAGCCAACTCAGCAGGACCCATTTTATAAGGCCGCTTGGAGATAGGAGCTGTACCAGGTTCAAGTTCAATGACAAACTCAACCTCACGATCCGGAGGCATACCTGGTAACTCTTCAGGAAAGACATCTGGGAACTCACAGACTACAGGAACACTTTGAATACCTTCCATAGCATCATCATTCAGAGCCACCAAAGAATAAAGCTGAATTGCAGGAGTCAGACTTGGAGAATAGACTATATGGCCTTCAGGAATTTTCAGAGAAACCGAACGTTCAGCACAATCAATCACAGCTGCATTTGCTGTCAACCAATCCATGCCCAAGATAACATCAATATCAGAATTTCCCAGAATAATTAAGGAAGCCAGAAACGAAGAGCCACCAATCTCAATTTGATTGCCATGGCTGATATGAGCAGCCCTCATGTTTGACCCAGGAGATTGTACCACAAGACGATGCAATAAAGGAACCATAGCCAGATCTTGCTCATGAGCAAACTTGTGAGAAACAAAAGAATGCGAAGCACCAGAATCAAACAAAACTCGTGCAGGAACTGAGTTAACAGAAAGCATACCCATAACAACTCCAGGTGCATGCTCAGCTTGAGCGGCGTTGACGCAGTTGGCACGAGCAACCGTAGACCCCGGCTTAGTGTTGATGTTGAGAGCCCGATGTGGAGGTGCACGAATCATAGGAGCACTTGTCGCAGGTCTTGGAGGTGGTGGTGGAAGAGCTTTGTTGTTCATTGGACAATTCCAGTGCTGATGCCCAGTGTTTCCACAAGTATAACAAGCACCAAGTGGACGTGGAGCAACGTAGCCAGTGACTCCGCCAGGCGCTCCAGGGTAGTTGTGGTTGTAGCCCCTGGGAGCCGCAGTGAAGGAGTTTGGTGGCCTTGGTGCGTAGCTTGACGGTCTTGGTGGAGTAGGGAGCGACGGTGGGGTGTTAGGAACCCAGACACGACGCTTAGAAGGAGCTGTCATAGCAGAAGAGCTTGCTGTATCACGGCTATGTTTCTTTGACTCCTCAAACACTTGCCTACTTGCTTCTTCCTGCAGAGCTGTGTGTTGAAGTTCCAGGAAAGATGTTGGCCTTGCATGAGTGATTGCATATTTGATGGAAGCATTGAGGCCTTGCCGAAACCTCTTTTGCTTCTTCTTGTCATCAGAGATCTCATCGCCACCATAACGAGACAGGTTCATGAAGTTTCTGATGTAGGTGTTGACATTGTCAGTGCCCTGCTTGAGGTTGAGAAACACTTCCTTCATCCTTTCCATGACAATTTCTGACAGATATTGCTCTTTGAAAGTAGTAGTGAATCGCTCCCAAGTAGGCTGAAAACCAGAAAGATCTGCCTTGAGGTAATTTTCCCACCAGAGAGCTGCATCTCCCTTCAGAAGGTGAGTAGCACACTTGACCCATTCTTGCTCTGGAACATCCGCAGTCTTCAGCAACCTTGACACTTCACGAAGCCAATCATCCGCATCAAGTGGCTGATCAGACACCTCAAATTGGTGTGGGTTGAACTTGAGAAAACGCTTGATGTCTCCTCGCTTGCGAGGTGGAGGTAGCGGAAAAAACTCATTCCTCCTCACGCTTTCCTCGAAGCGCTGCTGGTTTTGCTGCATAGTGCCCAAAGCATTTGCAATACTTGCCAAAGCGGCCCCAAGCTCAGGTGGTATATCCTCCTCAGAACGGCGTGGTGGTGCCATCCTGTGATTGATATAAAACACAAGTCAGTACTATAATGGAGAATGATAATAATCCAAAATAGTACCAAAATGGAATTAATCAAGATTAAGGAAAGCAATTCACTGAGATGATATTAAAATATCAACAAAGTTCAAGGCAACTAGAAGATATTAAGCATAACACACACGACTGAACAAGGAGTGTGGTACACAAACTAACAAAGAAAAAATTTCGGCAAATTTCGGCATTAAAATACCCCTAAATGCGCAAAACCACTTAACGAATCAAGATTAGTAACTCTACTAGTTCAATATACAAAAGCAAATGACAAAAGTAGTGGTATGGTCGTGACTCCATCCCGCACTCAAATCATTACTCCGCACATGAATCAGTAAAACACATATCCCAACAACTTCTTCTTAAGATGAACCTAAAGATTGTTAACTACGGAAAAGAACACCCCAACAAGATAACGTCGGATAACAAAGAGTAAGATAGATCGCATCGGTGTACAACGAATCAGAATAGATCGCGTCGGTTTACAAAGGACTGTCGGTAGGGAATGTACCAACAGTTGATAACCAAAAGGCAGATAGTGATAACATTTGGATGCAACAGATAGACAAGGAATTCACACACACACACACACACAAACACAACCTATGGTACTACGGAACCCAGAACACGTGAATCCTAGTTTGAATTTTAGAAGAGGATTGAAAACGTTACACTTCCTTACCAGAAAATGGTGGGTGGGTGGGTAAGAAGAAAAATGGAAGCAGTCCTACTCTCACGTTTTGTTTTTCCCTAGTATACATAACTACCAAAATATTTGCTAGACTGACAATGACCATTTTGGCTGAGACCCTGAAGGGCGGGATGGCTCTGATACCAATTGTAACTACCTCGGTGAATTACGCTCTTAGTTAATGCCTGGATGAACGAAAGTGGTTAAAATAGTACGGTGGGGCCCAGGGCAACTCACGGTAGACCTTTCGGCCGTCCTAACCACTTTCAGACAACGGGACAAGAACGAGCGGCGTAATCGGCAGGCGAAGGGATCAACCACATACACAAATGAGTATGTATGCAAGCCACATACAACAGGCCTCAGAGCCATTCCATATAAAAGAAATGGAAATATTGCAACGCCATATGGCAAGATCCAAATGTCCTAGATAGATATAATAATTTAGGATAGCTCCTCATACATCACACATCAGAGTATCAGGCGGAAGCGGAAAACAAGATCCGAGTACGGATAAGAAGCAAATTGGCATAAGATGCCCCATAGATAAACACATCCCGCCCACAGATCTCACGGATCCCCGTTCCCGGAATCTCTACACCGAATGATCGTTGCCAACATCATCTGTCTCTTCCACCCACTATCCATCTTGCGGGTACACCTGTTCATCTAAATCAAACAATTTATCGTGTGAGACCCTAGGGGTACTCAGCAAGTCTTTATACCCTAAAGGGGACACAACCTGGGGTGACGCAATTGCAGCAAAAGATAATACCTAACAAGTCTATAGATACTCGCTAACCTTCCGCCTAACCAATGATAGACGGAAGTCCGTGAATTAAGAACAACAGTTATAACAGTATAATTAACAGATCCATCCTCCTCCTCGCTTACCAACGAGGAAGCAGACGAACAACCCCCATCATCCGTTGGCAGTTTTATTAACCATTCCATGAGTATTGCACTATTTACTAGTCAAGTACTTAGTCAAATTAAAAGCGGTACTTTAATTATACTTGTCTATGATCAAGAAACTGTGCTCCAAGTCGTCCATAACCGCGGACACGGCTTTCCAAAAGATTTACCCTGCAGGGGTGCACGAATAGCAACACACACTCGATCAACCTCGGAAAAACCAAATCAAAACCCAACGAGGCATTCACAACAAAGCAATTACAGGATTCAGAAATATTTCAGGGGGGCACCCCATTAAGCTACCCGCAACGAAGTTGGCCGGCTCCGAGACGGACCCAAGGTTTGTGTGGACGGCGGTAAACGACTGGGAACCCGAAAATGTGACTGGGCTTGTCGATACAGCGAAAACGTGTCAAGATCCAAAACAGTACAGGTGCTCCTCGCACAATCTTAAATAAAGCAGTAACATGGCATAAGTACAGAATAGTAATAAAGCCCCAAACTAATTGTGGCCCCAAGAAATAAGAATGAATCAAGCTCTGGCTCAGGGGGGTCCATAAGGCCTCCCGGATGTGGATAGTGCGAATAAACAAGGAACAGGAATCAAGTACTCGGGGTCCTACGGGACACAAGTGAGCAGGAAAAACCAAATAGCAGATATTGCTCACCGGTGCCTCTTTCATTAGTTATCCCATTACTACTCAGGTTATGTTGTTTAGGTACCTCATTATCCATCAGACACTCACATACCCTACTCATGCTTTTCTACGACTCGCATGGCTCAAACAACTCCTGTAGTAATGGCTCATGGGACCGGAACAAGCTTGGTGTGGTTTAAAAGTAAAGGCCATGCAGTACTTGGGATTCAATTTAATGCAATCGCGACTCAATGATGCAAGAATAAGATAGAGGTAGTAGGTACTTTATGTATGCAAGCATGTGGTAGTGCTTGCCTGGCAGCTCAGTTGAAGCGAGAGATGGATCTGGTTAATACTCCTGGGATTCCTGGTAATTCTCCTGCTGGGCGTCTATTCGAAGAAGAACCAAACAAACAAGGGCCAACATAAATAAAGTGCACAAGCATATGAATTAAAATGCGACAAGCAAACAAGCATGCCATGATGAATGGTGCACAAATTACATGGCATTAAAGTAGCATGGCAAAGGTGAGGGGTGAATACAAGAAATAAAGCATTTTAATATTTATTTAACCAAGTTTTATTGTCATAAACAGTTTAGATTTTTAATAACCACATGATGCATGCTTCAATTCAGAACAAGGACTGCTTAGATAGAACGGGCTCGTCGCGCTGATCGATTTAGACATATTATTTGTCAAATTTGGAGTTTTAAAACAAAAGTTATTAATTAAATAAGGAAAAGGGTATTTTATTGTAATTTTAATCATCTCGAAATTTAAAGTGTTCAAAACATATTTTTGAGGGCATATTTGAATTCCTCACATTTTTCTGATTCCAAAACATATATTACTTGTATTATTTGAATTTGTATTTTGAAAATTATTTAAATCTGATTTGAATTTGAATTTAAATCAATTTTGAAAAGATTTAATTAAAAACAGACGCAGGAAAAACTTTTGCTACTCAGGCGGAATCAGCCCCAGTCACTGACGGGTGGGCCAACGCTGAGCGCGCGGAAGAGACGCGCCGACAACTTTCTTACTGGGGCCTCTCCCAGCCACACTCGCTGACAGGTGGGTCGAGCTTAGCGGGGCCACGCGCGCCCGTCACCCAGCAGGGGCGTGACACGTGGGCGGTCCGGGGCTGCGCGGGCGGGGAATCTCCAGAGCGCGGGGGTTTTCTTGCAAGATTGTTACCGGGACTGACGGGTGGGGTCCCAAGGACTGCGGGTTTAGGCGGGAAAAAGGGGAGGGGGTCATGCGCAAAACGACATCGGCTGTCGCAACGCGCTGACAGACGCGGTGCTGCCGGCGGCGGATCTGGCCGTCTTCCGACGACGGTGGCGACGCGTACGCTGGACGAATCGTGAGGCTCCAAAAACGAAAAACGGAGAGGGAACATCGGCCTACATTTTTCATTAAGGTGGCTTCGATGGAGGAGGACCATAGCGTGCAGGGCACTGCGGGGCACTGTGGGGAACAGAGACAGGACAGTAGCTGTTGCAGCTGCGGCTGCGGCTGTCTGCCAGAGCGCGGCGCGCGGCGGTGCACACAGGCTGCTCGACGGAGCGCGGCGGGGCTACGGCGCAGGAGGGAGGGGAAGACCTTGTCTGGGGGGTGCAGGAGCTCACTGTGGTGTCGCTGGCGTGGCAGTTCGTGCGGAGGTGGAGGGGATCTGGCGCGGGGCTCGTGGACGGTGGCCTCGGGCTGCGGCGGTGCACGGCGGCGCCCGGCTAGTTCCGGCGAGACGTTGGCCCTGGGCTGGTACGAGGCGACGAAGGGGACGTGGACGACCTCGTTGGAGCTCCTGGCTGGGCTTGGCGAACTCCAGGACGCGCATATCTCGGTTCTGGCCGAGGTGGCTAGGGTTTTGCGAGGTGGTGGCCGTGGCCTTCTTGTGGTGGAAAGGAGGGGAAGGTGGGGTGCTTGGGCTTCAGGACTCGACCAAAGAGGTGCTGGGGAGGGAGAGAGGGGAGAGGCACATGGAGGTGTGCACTTTTGGCAAGGTAGAGAGAAGGCTTGGGGTTAGGGAGTAGTTAGGGTTAGAGAGAGAGGGGTAGGGTAGCTGAGGTGGGCCAGGGAGAGATAGGGAGGTTAGGTGGTGCCCATGGTAGAGAGAGAGGGGGTGAGAGAGATGGGAGAAGGTTAGGGTTTAGAGAATTAGGGTTAGGAGAAATTAGAGAGAGAGAGAGAAAATAGCTAGGTTAGGTGGTTTTAGGTATTTAGATTTTAACTTTGGTTTATGAGGTCAAACCAAGAAGAAAAATGAAGCTTGATCTTGCTTGAGATAATGTGGAGGAGAAACAAGAAAGAAAGAGGAAGAAAAGAAATAGGTGGAAAGGGTCACATATGGATCATGCATGGAGAATTAAAAATAAGAGGAAAATGGGATGGATGAGATCATGAGGATGGTGTAATGGTGGTAGATGGTTTCCCAAGTTAGGATCCCTCAAATCCAAATAAAAAAACCAATGGAGAGAAAAATGGTGAAGAATTGTGCATGGCCCATGCAAAAATAATAATGCCATGATTTATTTTGTGACAACAATAATAATATGATGGCATTAATCTTATACATTTCCAAGAAGTGGAAATAAAACCAAGCACAAGAATTTAGAGGATTTAATCCACCCCAAACTACGTGAGCTAGAATTAAAATATCAAAGGAAAAGGAATACAAGCTCATTGTTAATGGGATGGTGGAAGAAAAAGGTGGTGGAATAGAAGGTGGTGGAATGGAAATAAAAGATATGCCCCCAACTCAACTTGGGCATTGGAACAATATATCAATAACCAAATACAATATCAAGAGGCAAATACAATTAATAATGCATATGAGAGAAAAACCAAAAGAAAGAGGGTTTTATATGATGCTCAAATGCAAGGTGGCATGATGACATGAGCATGATATAATTATGATGCAACAATAATATATATGAAGTGGCCAGTATCTTACTAGGACAAGTAGCATTACAATTGTTAGACAACTGGGGTGCTACAAGTATCGACAAGTTCTCCGGATATGTATCTCCGGCAGTGTTTCCCAGGCGAGCATCTCTCCCCCTTCTACCTATTTTGCATTTTTAGTCTTTATTTCCTCCTGTTGATCTATTGCTATCCGTGTCGCGATGCTTTAGTTTCCGTACCCCAGTTATCTCCCGTGCAGTCTCTATATTTCCTTGGACACCTCCTATTACCTGTGTTTGGTAGATAGCTGGCCTTGCGAGTCATAGTCGCCTGCTCAGGTGTGATCTCGTGTTGTCAAGTATCACAATTGTTGGAA
This sequence comes from Avena eriantha, assembly GCA_910589775.1. Lineage (NCBI taxonomy): Eukaryota > Viridiplantae > Streptophyta > Magnoliopsida > Poales > Poaceae > Avena > Avena eriantha. The sequence goes on along the minus strand of OU342743.1, from coordinate 353,512,421 downwards.
CGCTGGCAGATGTTTATCGGTGGAGCTGTTTATTGGTGGAGATGATCATGACTTTAATTACAACCATTAAAATGCTAGATATAACTAATCCAGAGGCATCGGTGGGCAATAGATGTTATTTGGTTCTTCCACGCTCACTTGTGTCCCGTAGGACCCCGAGTACTTGATACCTGTTCCTTGATTTTTCGCACTATCCACATCCGGGAGGCCTTATGGACCCCCCTGAGCCAGAGCTTGATTCATTCTTATTTCTTGGGGCCACAAGTAGTTTGGGGCTTTATTACTATCCTGTACTTATGCCATGTTACTGCTTTATTTAAGATTGTGCGTGGAGCACCTGTACTGTTTTGGATCGCGCCACGTTTTCGCGGTATCGACAAGCCCAGTCATATTTTCGGGTCCCCAGTCGTTTACAGCCGTCGTCGCAAACCCTGGGTCCGTTCCGGAGCCGGCCAACTTCGTTGCGGGTAGCTTAGTGGGGTGGCCCCTGAAATATTTTATGAATCCTGTGATCGCTTTGTCGTGAATGCCTCGTTGGGTTTTGAGTTGGTTTTTCCGAGGTTGATCGAGTGTGTGTTGCTATTTGTGCACCCCTACAGGGTAAAACTTTCTGAAAGCCGTGTCCGCGGTTATGGACGACTTGGAGCACAGTATCTCGATCATAGACAAGCATAACTAAAGTAGTGCTATAAATTTGACTTAATATGTGACTAGTAATCCGGTGCAACTATGATGGAATGGCTAATAAAAATGCCAACAACTGATGGACATGTGGTGATCTGTGTCAAATTATACCTGCCTAGTAAGTATCGCAACTCCAATGGAATGTGATAAAAGTGCCAACCACTGCTGGGTTTTGGGATTCCTCAGGACAATTATATCTGACTAGTAAATGTTCCAACTCCAACAGAATGGTAATTCAAATTGCCACTACTTATGCTTCAGGATGACTCATGCTATCTGTATCTGACTAGTAAGTGCTTCAAATATAATGGAATGAGTAAAATTGCCAACTGTGTGAGTTCCTTGGTCCGACTTCCTCGATTTGGTCTCGAGGGGGAAAATACCAGGATGGGTTTGTTTGGTGTTAGCTTTAGGTTGGATCCGAATAGGGCTTTCTTATCCCTCTCTGATAACCGCCAATCGTATTGAGTCTCTATAGGTTGTTTAGTGCCGCTGCGCTGCCGCTCCAGCCCACCATACCTATGTAGGCGAGAGCCGCCGAATTCTAGCCTCGCCGTGTACTGGCCTCAGTACTGACGCTCCTCTTTTTCCTTTGCCCTTTGTCGGCACCCCTTTTGTTTTAGCAGGTTTGAGATCACCGTCGTTAGTAGGGTTACCCTTTCAGCTTGGCCTGGGCAGGGTTATGGACGCCATTGGTTATTCTTCAGGGCTCTTAGCCCCATTTGCATCTTGTCCGTATTCGGATGTCGTACTGTTTTCAAGGTGATTTGGATCTTTGTATTGTATATCTGTATTATTGACTCATGGAGTCGCTGATGTATATATATGATCTGTGGGTCCCATCGAGGACTGTTGTGTAATGGTATTACTTCGTTTTCCACCCGCACGAAAGTGCCTGGTGGGCGTCCTTGAATCGCTTCTATGCGGGTTTGGCGGAAAGGGCTACAACTTGCATAGGGCCGATTTGAGGGTGTTACAACTTGTGTCCCGTAGGACCCCGAGTACTTGATTCCTGTTCCTTGTTTATTCGCACTATCCACATCCGGGAGGCCTTATGGACCCCCCCTGAGCCAGAGCTTGATTCATTCTTATTTCTTTGGGCCACAATTAGTTTGGGGCTTTATTACTATCATGTACTTATGCCATGTTACTACTTTATTATGATTGTGCGAGGAGCACCTGTACTATTTTGGATCGCGCCACGTTTTCGCGGTATCGACAAGCCCAGTCACATTTTCGGGTTCCCAGTCATTTACAGCCGTCGTCGCAAACCCTGAGTCCGTCTCGGAGTCGGCCAACTTCGTTGCGGGTAGCTTATTGAGGTGGCCCCCTGAAATATTTCTGAATCCTGTGATTGCTTTGTCGTGAATGTCTCGTTGGGTTTTGAGTTGGTTTTTCTGAGGTTGATTGAGTGTGTGTTGCTATTCGTGCACCCCTGCAGGGTAAATCTTTCTGAAAGTCGTGTCCGCGGTTATGGACGACTTGGAGCACAGTTTCTCGATCATAGACAAGTATAACTAAAGTACCGCTTTTAAATTGACTAAGTACCGCTTTTAAATTGACTAAGTACCTGACTAGTAAATAGCGCAATACTCATGGAATGGTTAATAAAACTGCCAACGGATAATGGGGGATTGTTCGTCCGCTTCCTCGTTGGTAAGCGAGGAGGAGGATGGATCTGTTAATTATACTGTTATAACTGTTGTTCTTACTTAACGGACATCCTTCTATCATTGGTTAGGCGGATGGTTAGCGAGTATCTATAGACTTGTTAGTTATTATCTTTTGCTGCAATTGCGTCACCCCAGGTTGTGTCCCCTTTAGTGGCATAAAGACTTGCTGAGTACCCCTAGGGTCACACGATAAATTGTTTGATTCAGATGAATAGGTATATTTGCAAGAAGGATACTGGGTGGAAGAGACGGATAATGTTGGCAACGATCACTCGGTGTAGAGATTCCGAAAACGGAGATCCGTGAGATCTGTGGGCGGGATGTGTTTATTTATGTGGCATCTTATGCCGATTTGCTTCTTATCCGTACTCGGATCTTGTTTTTCGCTTCCGCCTGATACTCTGATGTTTGTTGTATGAGGAGCTATCCTAAATTATTATCTCTATCTAGGATATTTGAATCTTTCCGTATGGCGTTGCAATATTTCTATTTCTTTTAGATAGAATGGCTCTGAGGACTGTTGTATGTGGCTTGCATACATACTCATTTGTGTATATAGTTGATCCCTTCGCCTGCCGATTACGCAGCTCGTTCTTGTCCCGAAGTTCTGAAAGTGGTTAGGACAGCCGAAAGGTCTACCGTGAGTGGCCCTGGGCCCCACCGTACTATTTTAACCACTTTCGCCCATGCAGTCATGTAACTAAGAGCGTAATTCACCGAGGTAGTTACACCCCACAACTACACATTGGACTGCTGTCAAGAGAATTTTGAGGTACATTCATGACACAAGCAAGGTTGTTCTTACTTTTCAGAGGTCCAATTCCACTCTTCTTAGTGCCTATTCAGATAGACGGGGTTAGTGATTTAGATGATAGACGCTTTACTAGTGTTTTTCTATTCAAATAGAACAAACACATGGCCAACATAACATGGACGCGACAGACGTGTTAGCCACATGGGGGTGGTTTAGCTTGCTAATCTCAGCCCTACTAGCAAGTCTGCACGTGCTTTCACGTTTCATCATCTACTTTAAATATTATTTCTCATTTATTGATTTTCTTTTCTCAATTCTGACTCGTGCCCAATAATGTGAGTATACGTGACTCATGTCTTCAGAGAAAAATCACTATCACATAAACGCTTCAAAAAATCTTATGGTTTCTTAGAGGGTCTATCCACGATCACATGTGTGCACTGATGTGGTTATAAAAATATTTAAAATCAATATGGTTTTTTAGAGGATCTATCCATGATGATACAATATGTGGAATTACATCTTTTTCGTCCCATTCGTCGGCTTCCAATTCCCGATTTCTTATATTATCAACGTTCATTTTTGAATCCACTAAAATGATAGCTAACTTGCTTCTAAATTGTGTTATATGAGATTACACCATACTAATCATAGTTACTTTTTAAGTAACGATACGCCATATAAGTATCAAGATACACAATGAATATACCCGTTAAAAATGTCAGACAAAAAAATCCCTAGTGAAGTACTCTATAATTTAACATCCGCGGACCCCAATAATACGCATGATTACGGAATTTCAATAAATTTAATAAAATAATTATCAATTTATAAAATAGTCTTATAAAAAATTTGAAAAATCATTAAATTATCATGACTGAACATTTTTTAACCCTTGTGATATGTACAGAGCTCTGGTATCTAGGGAAAGATTGAAGGCAGACAGCTAAATTGGACACACTCGAATAAAAGAAATGGAGGGATCCTTTAAAAAAATGGAGGGACAGACTTGTCACCTACCTCCCCACACTCACTAAGAAACACCGGTCACCTACCTCACAGTCGCCCCCGTGTGCTACTGCCCATGTCTCCCCGTCGTTCCCCATTCCGTACTCGCCAGCTCCCTCTCCCGACCTCATCCCTCCCCTTCGTCCCCACCTCCAGCGCCAGTACTGCGCACCCCTGCTCTTCCCGGCCCCTTGTCATCGAATCCGGTCGCCGAAGTGCCCGAGGAGGCGGCCGTGCTCGTCATGCTCGCGGGCGAGCCAAGCCGTAGGCGCACGACTCGTCTCCACCGGAACAGCGGCCGCATCCATCGCGCGTCGGAGGCTCCAGATCGTCTGCCAGCCCTGGACCTCCTAATTTGTTCCGTCCCAGCTCACCGGCACCACCCTGTGCTCCGCCGAGCTCGCACCCATGGTTGGGGGATTGAGGTGCTACCACAATGTGCCTCCTCGAGCTCGACATCGACAACTGAGGGATTGGAGTGTTGCTGTTATATGTTGATCCAAATTCTACAAAGTAGAGGCCAACTTCTGACGGAGCGGAGCGAGGCCCGTCGCCAGAGGCTTGGCCCGATGCGGGGCGGAGTCTGAAGTTGGCCCACTCCATGCCCAACAGGGACGCCTGGGGGGGTGCGGGGGGCGACAGCCCCCCGCGGTACGGATCGTTGATGACCTAGGTTACCACCGCTATATATACTTCTTGTAAGCCGCCGGCTGGGATAAGTTGCATCTGTGAAATCCTCGGCGTTGTGTAAACACTCTCCGTTATAGTGAAGTTTCGCTGGCTGGCGCCCGTGGTTTTTCCCCTCTCTTTGTTGGAGAGGGTTTTCCACGTTAAATCGGTGTCCCCTTACTGTGATTTTGTTTTCGTTCTTTGTTATTTACTTGTCGCAAATCTAACAAGTGGTATCAGAGCCCCAGGTTCTAATCTAGGGTTTGCGACATGTCGTCATTGAAGTTCGATCTACCGCAGCTAGACTACTCCACAAGATTCTGCTTGTGGCAGGTAAAGATGCGGGCGATTCTCGCCCAAACTTCAGATCTGGATGATGCGCTGGATGGATTCGGGGAAAAGGATGCTAAGAGCTGGTCTGACGAAGAGAAGCGGAAGGACCGTAAGGCTTTGTCTATGATTCAACTTCATCTATCCAATAATATTTTGCAGGAAGTCTTGAAAGAGAAATCTGCTGCTGCCCTTTGGGGGAAACTGGAATCGATCTGCATGTCAAAGGATCTAACCAGTAAGATGCATGTGAAGATGAAGTTGTTCTCGCATAGATTGCAAGAAGGTGGATCGGTAATGAATCACTTATCTCTTTTCAGAGAGATTATTTCTGATTTGCAATCTATGGAAGTAAAATATGATGATGAGGATCTAGCTCTATTGCTCTTATGCTCGTTGCCTAGTTCTTATACTCACTTTCGTGATACAATGTTGTTGAGCCGTGATAAGATAACCCTCGATGAAGTGCAAGATGCCCTCAAACAGAGGGAAAAGATGAAATCTATGGTGCAGGCAGATGGGGCGTCTTCCAAGGCTGAAGCTCTGCAGATTCGTGGCAGGACCGATCAGAGATTTAACAACTATGGCAACCGAGATAAGAGCAAAGACGGCAGAAGTTGTTCGAAGTCCAAGGGAAAGGACAAGTTCTGCAGGTATTGTAAGAAATCTAATCATGTTATTGATGATTGTTGGAAGCTGCAGAATAAGGAGAAAAGGAACGGTACTTACCAACCGAAAGATAAGGATCAAGGTAATGGTAAGGCTGCTGTTGTTTCTGGTGATAGTTCTGACGGTGAATGTTTAGCCGTTTTTGCTGCTTGTGCATCTCGTGATGATGAATGGATTCTTGATACTGCATGTTTGTTTCATATTTGCTGTAACAAAGATTGGTTCAGTTCATATGAGTCTGTGCAGACTGGAGATTTTGTACGTGTGGGGAATGACAACCCATGCCATATTGATGGAGTTGGATCTGTTAAGATCAAGACACATGATGGCGTGACGCGTACGTTGAATGAGGTGAAGCACATACCAAGCATGGCCAGAAATATGATCTCCCCGAGTACCATGGACGTTGATGGATACAAGTACGCCGGTGGGTATAGGTTGTTAAAGGTATCGAAAGGCTCTCTTATTCACATGATAGGTGATATGAATTCTGCTAAGTTATATGTTCTTAGAGGTAGCACTTTGCCTGGTATTGCTGCTGCTGTTACTGTTAATGATTCTGATGATTGTGGTAAAACAAATCTGTGGCATATGCGTCTTGGGCATATGAGCGAACATGGCATGGCAGAATTGGTTAAAAGAGAGCTGATTGATGGTTGCAACTTGGGTAAGTTTCAGTTCTGTTAGCACTGCGTTTTTGGTAAGCATAAAAGAGTTAAATTCAATGCTTCCGTTCATACCACCAAAGGCATATTAGATTATGTGTTTGCTGATGTATGGGGACCTTCCCGTAAGACTTCTATTGGTGGTGCTAATTACATGCTTACTATTATTGATGACTACTCAAGAAAAGTGTGGCCATATTTTCTGAAACACAAATCTGATGTTTTTGATGCTTTTAAGAAGTGGAAAGTTATGGTAGAAAAGCAAACTGAAAAGAAGGTAAAGGTACTACGTACTGATAATGGTATGGAATTCTGTTCTAATGAGTTTGAGGAGTTTTGCAGTAACGATGGTATGATCAGGCACCACACCATCCCTTACACTCCTCAGCAGAATGGCGTGGCTGAGCGCATGAATAGAACCATCATCTCGAGGGCTCGCTGTATGTTGTCCAATGCAGGTATGCATAGACGTTTCTGGGCTGAAGCAGCCAACACAGCGTGCTACCTCATCAACAGGTCACCTTCTATTCCACTTGAGAAGAAAACTCCCATTGAGATATGGTCAGGTTCGCCTGCTGATTATTCACAGTTGAGAGTTTTTGGTTGCACAGCTTATGCTCACGTTGATAATGGAAAGTTAGAGCCTAGAGCTGTTAAGTGCATATTCCTTGGTTATGGTTCAGGAGTTAAGGCATATAAACTATGGAATCCTGAAACTAAAAGGATTTTGTTGAGTAGGAATGTTGTTTTCAATGAATCCGTTATGTATCATGACAGCTTGCCATCAGATCCCTCTCCTGTTGCTATTGGAGAGGAGGGAGTTCGTGTGCAGGTGGAGCACCTGCAGAAAACTGTTGATAATAATGTTGTTGTTGATGATACTCATGAGGAAAATATTGATGATGATGTTGTTCAGCACTCACCTACTGTTTTGCAGCAGCCATAGGAATCTATTGCTGCTGATAGACCGAGGCGTAACATAGTTCCACCTCGTCGTTTAATTGAAGAGTGTAATCTTGCTCATTATGCTTTGAGTTGTGCTGAACAGGTGGAGCATGATACTGAACCTGCTACATACAATGAGGCTATTGCATCCGTTGACTGCGAGAAGTGGGTTTCTGCTATGCAAGAAGAGATGCAATCGCTTGATAAGATGGCACATGGGAAGTTGTGCGCTTGCCTAAACAGAAGAAGGCTGTCCGCTGTAAGTGGATATACAAGAGAAAGGAAGGTTTGTCTCCTAATGAGCCTCCAAGGTTTAAGGCAAGGTTAGTAGCAAAAGGTTTTAGCCAGATTCCAGGTATTGACTATAATGATGTTTTCTCTCCGGTTGTGAAACATAGCTCTATTCGTACTTTCTTTGGTATTGTTGCTATGCATGATCTTGAGCTTGAGCAGCTAGATGTAAAGACCGCTTTTCTGCATGGTGAACTGGAGGAGGAGATTTACATGGACCAACCTGAAGGGTTCATAGTTCCTGGAAAAGAGGATTTTGTGTGCAAATTGAAGAGATCGCTTTATGGTTTGAAGCAATCTCCAAGACAGTGGTATAAAAGGTTTGATTCATTTATGATCTCACAAGGTTTTAAGAGATCTCAGTTTGATAGCTGTGTTTATATAAAGTTTGTTAATGGGTCACCTATTTACTTGCTGTTATATGTTGATGATATGTTAATTGCTGCCAAGAGCATGAAAGAAATCACTACTTTGAAGGCACACCTAAGTAGTGAATTTGAGATGAAAGATCTTGGTGCTGCTAAGAAAATCCTAGGTATGGAAATTAAACGGGACAGAAAATCTAGGTTGTTGTTTCTTAGTCAGCAAAGTTACGTTGAGAAAGTTCTTCAACGTTTTAATATGCATGATGCAAAGTCAGTTAGTACTCCTGTTGCTCCTCACTTTAAATTGTCAGCATTGCAATGTCCTAGTTCTGATGAAGATATTGAGTACATGTCTCGAGTTCCTTATTCTAGTGCTGTTGGTTCCTTGATGTATGCCATGGTTTGTTCTCGTCCTGATTTATCATATGCTATGAGCTTGGTGAGTCGTTACATGGCTAATCCTGGTAAAGAACATTGGAAAGTTGTTCAGTGGATTTTCAGGTACCTTCGTGGCACATCCAACGCTTGCTTGAAATTTGGCAAGACTGATGAGGGACTCGCAGGCTATGTGGATTCAGATTTTGCTGCCAATTTGGATAAGAGGAGGTCCCGCGCAGGTTATGTGTTCACGGTAGGTGGATGTGCCGTGAGTTGGAAGGCAACGCTGCAACCAGTTGTTGCTTTATCTACAACCGAAGCGGAATATATGGCTGTTGCTGAAGCTTGCAAAGAGTCTGTTTGGTTGAAAGGTTTGTATGCTGAGCTTTGTCAGGATGATTCTTGCATTAACCTGTTCTGTGACAGTCAAAGTGCTATTTACCTTACTAAGGATCAGATGTTCCATGAGAGAACAAAGCACATTGATATCAAGTACCATTATGTTCGTGATGTTGTTGCACAAGGTACACTGAAGGTATGCAAGATAAGCACTCATGATAATCCTGCTGATACGATGACAACGCCTGTTCCTGTTGCTAAGTTTGAGCTATGCTCAAGATTAGTTGGTATAACTGCTTAGCCCAAGTGGCTATTGGCGCCGAAAGTGTTTTCTTTGTTTGTTCAGGGAGATGATTATCGTTGATGCTACAAGAAGGAATTTGTCTCAAGGTGGAGTTTGTTATATGTTGATCCAAATTCTACAAAGTAGAGGACAACTTCTGACGGAGCGGAGCGAGGCCCGTCACCGGAGGCTTGGCCTGATGCGGAGCGGAGTCTGAAGTTGGCCCACTCCGTGCCCAACAGGGACGCCTGTGGGGGGTGCGGGGGGCGACAGCCCCCCGCGGTACGGATCGTTGATGACCTAGGTTACCACCGCTATATACACTTCTTGTAAGCCGCCGGCTGGGATAAGTTGCATCTGTGAAATCCCCGGCGTTGTGTAAACACTCTCCGTTATAGTGAAGTTTCACTGGCTGGCGCCCGTGATTTTTTCTCTCTCTTTGTTGGAGAGGGTTTTCCACGTTAAATCTGTGTCCCCTTGCTGTGATTTTGTTTTCGTTCTTCGTTATTTACTTGTCGCAAATCTAACAGTTGCCGCCACACGGGCTCTGGGGTCAAGCATGGAGTCCAAGGTGAACAACGCTCTGCCCTCCTTGAAGTGTGATTTGAAGTTAAATCTCCTGCAAGCTTGATGTATATGGTATGTTCCATGTCAGTATATTTTCTGCAAAGCATCTAGAGCATAGGTATTTTTGCACTCCATCTCTCAGTAGCATCCCAGGAATAGGGCTAGGGATATTTTCCAGCAGTTGTCTAAAATATGTAGTAATTTTTAATGGCATACAGCTAAATCTCTCTTATTTGTAACAAAGTATTTACTGCAGCAGGGATTGCTTGTTTAAGTTAAATCCCTGCGCCAGATCAACTCTTCTGTTAGTTACTTATAAGCAGACGTTGTACGCAGTCACAGAGAATATGTGTCTTTTGTCTGCAGCAGGGATTGCTTGTTTAGGTCAATATACGAAATACTTTTTTCTGAGAGGTGTGTGCACTTATATCAGGAACAGTGGTATTGGTATGGTTCTTCCACCAAAAGCAAGAACCTTTATTGTAATCATAATATAACTCAGGAGGAAATGTCTGTAGTGTGATAACCTAAAAATGGTTTAACCGTTAAGTGGTTTTTTTCATAGCGTCCTCACCTGTCCTGAACAACCTTGTAGAGATGTACAATTTGTGGTTGACAAAATGAACAATTCGTGAATGAACGGTTTCTGAAAAATGCTCGAACTGAGAAATGAGCACGGCTTGACACTGACATGGTAGCACTGTACTAATGCATCTATGGTAGTGCTTGACACTGATGCATCTCATGACTAATTAGAACCGCCAATTAAGCATCAGGTACAGGGATGATAGATGTGTGCATAAGTACTTTTCTTGAACACGATTCAGTTTCTCCCTCTTGCACCAAATGATGCCCACTAGTGAGCACAACGACATGTTTGCTGAAGCAGCTTATTAAACTGGTAGATGAGCTAAAATAAGGGGCTTGTTGTGTCCTGTAGTTTTCTAATGGACTTGCTTGACTCGATGTCCTTTTTGTGAGTTGGGCAGCTGAACAACGATTTCAGCTCATTTTCTGCTTCTCTCCACTGAATGTTCAGTATAGATATCCATATATTTTAAAAATTCAAGTCTGGACTAAAGAGAACAATACCGTGTGTATCCCCATCTACAGGCTCATAATCAAAGAATCATTTCAAAAGTTTAGTGAAGATTTGGAAATAGTGTTACTAAGTCTCTCCCCTTTATTTCGAAAATGCTAGATTGTAGTGCAGGAATTGCACGATAGAGCATTTTATAGTTTGTTTGCAACTGATCATGGTATAATAATTCGTATGTTCAGTTCATAAAATGAAAATGTAGGATGATATATGCCCATGGTATATTTCCTTTTGTAAACTATGTATCTTTGGTGATGGGTTCTCGAAAAAGTATGTATTTTGTGATGAATCATTTGTCCATGTTTTATGGGTAAATGGCTAGATGTTAAATACCACTATCAAGGTGCCCACCATTAGGAAATGTGTTTCCTTTAGCCATTCCTCCTCATGACCTCTATTGTACATACAATTTTTTAATTTTTTCAATCTGTCCAATTGCTTTTCGGCTCAGAATGGTTGAATTGTTATGATAATGAAAAAGAAGTGGTTTAAGGCATATGCTAGCTTCTTACTCCTAGAATGTTCAAATTAATCAGAAGATAGGACAACTATAGCTAAATATGGTTTTAGGTCCACCAAATGTAGGTACATAACATGATCATTGCCTCGATTGATTTTAGAAGATTTATGGTCACCACATTTCTCGTGTATAAAAAGTCAAGTGTCCTGGCAGTAGCCCAGGCACTCTATACTAAGCAAAGACTAAAAAAGTAGATATTCCAGTTGGTTAGAAAAACAAGATAAATTTAGAAGATAGGTACATATTCCAGTTGTTTCAGTTAGGCGTCAGGCCCATGCTCTCAGATTATTAATGTTCTATATAAATTCCTGAATATGTTCATATGCAGATTAAAATATAAAGAAGCAAAGACCGGGAAGATTTAAATTGTTATTGTCATTGTCACAAAAGAATTTGTGTTGATACCAGGGGACTTTGCAGCACTGACTTGTCTCTTTTTGTTACATGATGGCGACAAAGATGCGGCAGTGAGGACGGCGTAGCGGGCGACGGAGGACCGGTAGACGACGGTCCAGAGGGAGGCGGCGAGGGCACCGTCCAGGGATGTGGCGAGGGCGTCGTCGCAGACGGTGTTGTCGGCGAGGGCGCCATCTAGGCCGAGACGGCCAGTGATCAGGGCGAGGGACACGGCGAGGGCTCCTTCCAGGGGCGCCATGAGGGCGCCGTAGAGGCGTCCAGGGATGTGGCGAGGGCGTCGTCGCGGACGGTGTTGTCCGCGAGGGCGCCATCTAGGCCGAGACGACCAGTGATCAGGGCGAGGGACACGGCGAGGGCTCCTTCCAGGGCCGCCATGAGGGCGCCGTAGAGGCCATTGAGCGGTGATGGAGACGTCCAGCGTCGCGGTGACGGCGAGCGGTGATTGCGAGATTGCTCCCTATCATCAGTTTTCTGTTCTTTTTTTCCTTTCTTGAGTGATCAGATTTTTTGTTGGGCACGATCACGGGTTAAGGACGCGGGCACGGTTTCATTTTTTTTTGCCCTGTGCGGGATGAGTATCCTGTCCGACGTTCTAAATTGCTAAATGCACACAGGAATCTGATTAGTGGGTCTGATCGTGTGGTTTTAGTCTAGCTGTAGATAGTTTGCCGGGTACATTTAGAGAAATTCTTGTTCGTGTCTTTATAAGTAGTAGAGATGTGGGATGAGTATCCTATCCGACGTTGTAAATTGCTAAATGCACACAGGAATCTGATTAGTGGGCCTGATCGTGTGGTTTTAGTCTAGCTGTAGATAGTTTGCTGGGTACATTTAGAGAAATTCTTGTTCGTGTCTTTATAAGTAGTAGAGATATCCCGACGCTATCAGTCAGGATGAAAGGACATGTGCATCGTATAAACGCGCGTTTAGTCGACGGTGGGTACTACTGTCATCGACCGGCGCTTATGTATTATCCCAGGAGACGGTGGCCGGCTCTGGCTGCCGACGTGCCGTTACCGCTCGAATCCCGTGCCCACGCAGTCACGCGCCTCCCACTGCCCTCTCCGACTGACAGTGGGGTCCCGTCTCACCGCACGACCCACCTACCCCACAACGACAAGCCCACTGACACGAAGGGAGGCGACCCGACAAGGAGCGGGCCCAGTACGCGGGTAGACGATGCGAGCTGGCGAAGGAGAGGTCAAGACGTACTTAAAATGCGACCCGCTTGTCTCACTCTCGAGTCCTCCTGCCCCCCTTCCCACCCGACGGCCCACATATAGTCCACTTGCCACCGACTCGTGGGACCGCGTCACTGCTCTAACCCACTGGTCAGTGGTTTAGTAACAGCGAGGCAGCGCGCGCGTCGGAGGGTGCAGAAAGTGAGGTGGTCACAGGAACGGGGCCCACTGGGAGGGTGGGGGCCGAATGGAGACGAAGCACGCGCTTGTTCGCAATTGCTTTCTCCCCCTTCCCTTCCCTTTTCCCACCGTCTCGGTCACGGAGAGAAGAGGGAGAGCGAGGGTTCCGTGCTCCTCCACGCATCGAATCGGACCGGATCGGCCCGACCCACCGGCGTTTCGTCGGCGCCCTGCCTGGTAAGACCGGGAACCTTCCCACCCTTGCCCGGGCGCCTCCCCCTTTTTCGTTCGTCCCGGCGTGTGATTGGATGGCGACCCGTCGGCGATTTGGGGCGGTGAAGACTTTGTAGGGTTGGGTTCTGGGGGTGCTCGATGCGGGGTTTGGATATGGGAGAATTTCAGTTGATGTGGTAGGTAGGTGGCTGGGCCTCAGTGCGAATTCCTTCTCATATAGTTGTGGAATTTTATTGGGGGTTTGTGTTCGATTTGATGCGAATCGGCCTTTGATTTCCTATAATTGGCCCTTTTCTCGCTTGGGAATTTTTTGTTTTGCAGTCTGGGAATTTTGGTTTTAAAGTAGTGTGGCGCTGAGAGTATAGATTTAGGGGTAGCTTGGATCGTGATTCGGGAGAACTGGGCGTACCCGCGTACAATCGAGTTCACTAGGCGGCTACTCGTGGGACAGTTTTATGGCTTGTGTTGTGGGTTTATGTTTGGTTTGATCTGAGACTGGGAGGTACTTAATTTGGGATAACTGCAGCTGATTGAGCTTCTTACTGACTAAATAGTGGTTCTATTGTCATAGCGTAATTGTGATCAGTGATCGCATAATCTTATATGATGGGAGTACTCCTCGAGCTGTGACTTGTGACTTGTGGACAGATCTTTAGTGCTCGTAACATAGCGTGCTTTGAAATGACTGTGATATCGAGTTGGAATAAGTCTGATTTTCTGATATATTATTTTATCTGAGTGGCATCTCTTGTTTTTGGTGACACATATCATGGATCAAATTTCCATATTGACCTTATGTAGATATCATTAGCAGAGACATTGCACTACTAGTAGTTTCATGTCGAGGTTTTGTTTGTTTATTGATTTTTTTAAACAATGTGTGCTTCTTTCCTACTCCCTCAGTTTCAAAATATAAGATGCTTTAGCTTTGTGAAATGAGTGTATTAGACCCCTTTTAGTGTGTAGGTTCACTCCAAACCTAGATGAACCTATACACTAAAAAGGGTCTAGATACACCCCTTTCACAAAGCTAGAACATCTTATATTATGAAACGGAGGGGGTATTTGTTTTACTAGTACCATGTATGTTTCCATGTGATAATTTTATGGAATCATTTGCCTTCTCGTTTGTCCTGTTGTTGTGCTATTTGGATGGTTAGATCGTTCCAACTCAATGGCCCTCATTTTAGATGAAGTTGTTTTGTTCCTCTTTTCCATATTATAAGACGTTTTGGCAAACCAATTTGGATGAAGTTGTTGTTTATCATTATAATATGGAACAGAGGGAGTAGCATTTTGTTAAAGAATTTGTTATGCAATATGCAAGTACTCGGACAACATACTTTGCTCTACTTCTTTTATCTTTTGGGTGCTTGGTGGTTCATGTTGTCTCTGGAATTATTATTGAATGCAAGCTGGTATTCCTAGCGTAACATTGTTACTTTTCTTTCCTGTTTAGCTTTCTAGTAAAATGAGGGACAACTGAGTTTGATCTAAAACTTGGCCAATTCTTGTTGTGTTGTTAATATAGCCTGTTCCACTTGAAATGAAACAAGGTGCCTGGTAAAGTGGATCTTGTTTTGCATATTTAGATTTTTACCTGGTACTCCCTCCGTTTCAAAATATAAGATGTTTTACCTTTTGTGATACGAATGTATCTAGACTCCATTTAGTGTGTAGATTTGGAGTGAACGTACACACTAAAAGGGGTCTAGATACATTTGTTTCACAAAAGATAAAACATCTTATATTTTAGAACAGAGGGAGTATAATGTAGCGTTCTAATTTATCTAGTCTCACCAAACATAGTTGCACCATATTTTTTGGGGGATACGGCTATACAACATGTATACCAACTTTTTTCTTCTGTCTTTCGTTTTGCTTTTATGTTCTGGTTTCTTTCGTCACAGTGAACATGTTCTCTTTTCACTCTATGTCACTAGAGCTATGATGTATTCAAGTGTTAACTCTGAGCCCCTTTTTCTCACCCATTTCTAGATATCAGGGCTGTTATTCCTTTTCAATGGCTTCTGGAACTGATGAGAAGGCCAAGATGGAGAGTTTGACATCACCTGCAGCCTTTGTAGAGGGTGGGGTTCAGGATGCATGCGATGATGCATGTAGCATTTGCCTTGAGGCTTTCTGTGAGAGTGATCCTTCTGCAGTAAGATACCATTTCTTTAATTGGGTTATTTTGTTTGCCCACAGAGGTTCACTTATAACCATTTCCTTACGATTTGTTCTTTGCTCCAGTTGACTGGTTGCAAACATGAGTTCCATCTTCAATGCATTCTTGAATGGTACGGTACTAACTCTAATATGCATCTCGCCACATATTGTCACCTTATTTTTATGCTGTGCGCTGTACCTATTTCCATCTGGAACCCATATGCTCATGAATCTAATGGTATTAGAACTATGAAATCTGCTCGCCTTCTGTTACATTCATATGGCAATGGCATTGATCTAAAATAACCTTTACTGTTTTCCTTCTTGGTATAAGGGGTTTAACATGAACCACTATCATATATCACTTAATTGTTCAAGCAGGTTACCAAATTTTGGCTCTGCATTCAAGGTGAGATAGGCTGACTCTTCCTATGGAATTTGTTTGTGCATTGGCAATAGTACGTGATGAATTGTTGAGAGGTCCGCCTGTTCCTGAATAGATGTCTGTACTGTTCGCAGGGATCTTTATTTCCGTCAGTGGTATTGGACACTGTGCATCAGCGAATTAAAAAATATATATAGTGTTCAAATATTTTTGGCTACCTATCCACTGATGTAATTTTCACATGGCCAATTTCAATAGTTACATATTTGTTGTCCAAAATGAAGATCATAGATTGCATGCATACCATAACTCCATAGGTTTTTGTTTCATTTAGTGGAAGGACTACTCTAATATGGAACCTTACCTTTCACATATTTTGTATGTATTATAATATGAGGTGTACATGCCTACAATGTTTGCAACAGTTCTGCGGATCTTTTGATATGAAAAGTAAAATTTGATGCTATGACTAAAATTTCAATTTTATACTCCCCCTGTCCAGAAATAAGTGACTTGAATTTGTCTAGATTTCAATGTATCTAGACACGTTTTAGTGTATAGATACATCCAATATAGACAAATCCAAGTCAGTTATTTATGGATGGAGGGAGTACTTTGCTGGAAGTTACAGCAGAAATTTTCCAGAAAATATTGGTCAACTGGAAAAATGTTTTGCGTGGAAAGTCCCACTGGGTATTCTACAGTTCAGTTGAAAGTGTTTAGAACTATTTTGCCAAGTCATTGCTTAATCTATGTGTCTTCTGTTCAAAATATCTACACATTAATGATTGGTGGGAGTTTTGCATAGGTGTCAAAGAAGTTCTCAGTGCCCTATGTGCTGGCAGCCTATCAGTATGAAGGATCCTACCAGGCAAGTGCTGGCAAGACATATCAATATTCCTTGGTTATTCAAATACCAAATATATTTGTCTTAACATGTAGAATTCTACTAACTCCTGCCCTATGAATATCTCAGTCAAGAGCTGCTCGAGGTAGTAGAGAGGGAGAGGAATATAAGAACCAATCAAACTCGAAATACAACCATATTTCATCATCCTGCGCTTGGCGATTTCGAGGTGCAGCATGTATGTGTTACGGAACTAAATTTATGTGACATTCTACTTCTGCTTTAACCAGTGAAGTATTTTGTCCTATGTTATCCTGATTCACAAGAGGATCATGTGCAGTTACCTGTTGCTAGCAATGATGCTGAACTTGAAGAGCGTATACTGCAGCACCTAGCTGCTGCTGCGGCGATGGGAAGGTCACATCACCTTGGTAGAAGAGAGGGGCAGAGGGGCCGGTCTGGCTCTCATGGTCGCCCACAGTTCTTGGTTTTCTCTGCACATCCAAACACGCCTTCTGCTGGCTCGATTTCGTCATCTTCAGCTCAAGGGGAAGGTGGTAACGACTTGAGGATTCTTGTCCCCAGGGCTGGTGACTTATCCCCACGTGCTAATTCTATTGAAGAGGCAGGCAACCAAAGTCCTGGGGTGCTTACCTATGATGCCGAACAAGACGCTGTTGTTTCATCTGGAAACAGTACTCCTGTATCCAGTCCTAGGTTTTTCAACAGGTAAACTAAGGTTCTCTACAGTTACTTATGTTAATGTTCTGTGTGATCAAATCATCTGATGGCTATGATGTTATCAGGAGACATTCCACTGGACAATCAACTCCAGTAAGTAATGACAGGGCAGGGCCATCAGATATTCAGTCTTTCTCAGACTCTCTAAAGTCTCGCTTAAATGCGGTGTCCACAAAGTATGTAAAATTTACTCCCTCTGTTTCAAAATATAAGATGTTTTAGTTTTGTGAAAGGAGTGTATCTAGACCCCTTTTAGTTTGTAGGTTCATGTGCCGAAATTCTTTTGTCTTGATGAATATTTATATTGAAGCCGCTTCTTCTTTTATGCAATTCAGGTACAAAGAATCTATTACAAAAAGTACCCGAGGGTGGAAGGAGAGGCTTTTTTCACGTAACTCATCTGTGTCAGATCTTGGTTCTGAAGTGAGACGAGAAGTTAACAATGGAATTGCGTCTGTATCAAGGATGATGGAGCGTTTGGAAACTAGAGGAAGTAGTAGAACAAGCGATAGCCCAACATCATCTACTTCTGAAGTTTGCCCCACTGCAGAACCAAGCAATGAGAGGGTTACAGAGAGCAACTCTAATAATGCTACTAGTAACACTAGCAACACTTCTGCCCCTTGTGTGACAGCATCTGGTTCAAATTAGTGTCTGCTACTGTTACTGAAGAAGGCCTGCATGTGTTCATTCTTCATCTTCAAAGGTAATACATCTTTCTGCCGCACAAATAGGATTGCAAGCGGGATCCCGCGTAAGTCCCACTTCTAGTTCATTTGATGATTTTCTAGTTCAACTTTTGTCAAAAAAAATTTACTACCAAATTTTCAAATGAACTAGAAGCGGGACTTTCACGGGATCCCGCTTGCAACCCTAAGCACAAATGTTTGTTGTGAGCTTGTGATCTTGTTTTTACCTATTTATTACGTGTGTAGAATTTTAGCCTTATACTTAATAACTAACAAATGGAAGGATTTGCATTCCCAGGTATGCTCAGGTGGCTTAGTAAGGATCAAACGACATGATGGGGCCATCTCCTCGACTGTTGCATAAATCAGCTCCAGAAAATCTGAATGATAATTTGATATATTGGTTTGATAAAAGGGCGGTTGGCCTAGGCAGTCGATTTGTCTCCTGTTACACTTCTGTAATTAAAATTCCTTCCTAGACTTTTGTTTACTGGTATAAATAATGGATCTGGTAATTTCATAGCATGCCTTATCGTGACAAATATGACTGGGACAGCCAAGCGTTTCATGCTGTGGCACGCTATTATGTACAACAAGTTGTATGTTTATTCTGTGCATTCAAGTATTCTCTCTGACCCATATTAGTTGACTCAAATTTGTTAGATGCGGATGTATCTAGCACTAAAACATGACTAGATACATTCGTATCTAGATGAATCTAAGTCAACTAATATGGGTTAGAAGGAGTAACTGTTTTGGTGAACAAAATGGTGTATGTTAGATAAAACACAGATTGATTTGTTAGCGAGTTAGTTTCGCTTGGATCCACCATTATTTATAGTCGTCTGCGGGTCATCAGTGGCTCCACCTGTAACTGGTAGATGTGGCCGGCGATGGCTTTCTGCAGCTGAACCAGGAAGCTGAGTGCGCCGTTAACGTGCTTTGGCTGCATGTGCAGTGTCAAGCCATGCCATGGTTGACCTTGCCTGTTCTGACAGGCATCACGTGCTTTGGCTGCGTGTATAGTGTCAAGCCGTGCCATGGTTGACCTTGCCTGTTCTGACAGGTGATACCTCCCTTATCTGCTGCTGTTCTGCACCGTAGTGTCGACGGGTCGCCTGTGTTTGCCGCCGAACTACTGGACGTGACATTTGTAAGCTCCGCGCCTCTTGTGCTGATGATGGCGTGCTCGGCAGCGAGACCATGGCCAGCCTCCACGACTCGGGAGTAAGGACATCTCCGTCGGGTCGATCCAAACGCGTGACCGAAACGGTTTAGGATCGGGTCGCGGTTACTTTGGGGTTGTTGTCCGGCCAGCTGCGTCCAGCGGCCTGATCCATCTGTCTGTCACCGCTTGCGATAAGACGTTAATGGCGACGCAACGTCGGCTATCAGCGCCGGTGGCTTTTCGCGCAGCCGGCGTTTCTCGCCATTGTAGCTTTTCGTTACCCGCGCGTTGCCTTTCCTCCCGCGCGAGGCTCCCCGACCATTTTCCGCCTTCGCCGCGATCTATAAAAGACGGTCGCGCGGCGCGGCTGAGACAACAAGCCCAAGCAAGAGCAACCATCGCCAGAAAAAGCGCCTACCACAACCATGCCTCGCCGCAAGATCGCCAACTGGACGAAGATCAAGGAGCTGTGCCGCACCCGTTTCTAGGACGCCGACATTGACGCTGTCAACCTCCAAGCCATGTTGCTATCCCAGCGAATGACTGAGGCGGAGGTGGTGGCTTTCAAGGAGGAAGGCTGTGTGGCCGAGGCGACGCTGGAGCAGGTGGTGGAGGCGGCCACACAGGTGGCGGCCCAATGGACAGTGCGTGAGGTTCACCACGTCGCCACCAAGGAGGCGCTGGAGGCGGTAGCCAAGGAGGCCGCATCAGCGGCCCTCCGCGAGATCCGCCACGAGGCGGCCATGACCACACTGGAGGAGGCGGCCAAGGTGGCCATCCGCAAGCTTCGCCACGCCGCCGCCACGCGCAGTGCGGTGGAAGCGGCGGAGCATGCCGCCGAAGGGGCGACGGAGGAGCTGCGAGTGGCTACGACCGTCGAGGTGGTGAGCGCATGGGCTCTTGTCGACGGGGACGAGACAGAGGAGGACGACGACGAGGAGGGGGAGGAGGTGGATCAGGTGGTGGCAGAGGAGGGGCGGGGGAGGAGGCGATCGTCGTCCCCATGTAGATCGCGTAGGCCCTAGGACTCGGCCCCAATGGAGCTCTGGTGATGGTATCCCTTTTGGCAGAGAGGGCGACGATGGCGACGGAGCTGGACGACCAGGAGGTGAGGGACCACTGGGCGACCGAGATGGAGAAGGCCCTGGCCAACCGGGCGGCAACGGACTGCGCGAAGGTGGCCGGCAAGAAAGAGGCTCGTGGCCGAGCGCACGACCGTTACCACGAACGCCTCCAGCAGGAGGCCATCCGGTCGGTTATGGCGGCGATCGACGGTGCCAGCGGCCGCAGCAACAGTGGACGCGACAACGACGGCGAGTAGCCGTAGGGACGACCTCCTCCATCAGTAGTTGCAGTAGTCCATTTTTTAGTTTGTTCAAATGTGCTTTTTTGTAATTGGCAGGGCCTAATCTAATGAAAGCAAGTTTAATTACCAATGATTCACTTACATATGGGCCCCGAGCACCCAACAGGCGGACACCCGTGCGGTCCTTACGCTGTCCGGGCCAACCCAACCGTTGCCCAAGTTAGGTGCACGGATGGGTCGGGCCAGACGCGTCTGTCCGGTTGGTCGTGCCGCTGGGAGACCGCGCACGCCCCGCGCATCCGTGTGAACGCATTCGGACGCGCTCGGACGGGTTGGGTTGACCCGGTAGAGATGCCCTAACGGTCCATGGCGGTGGATGTTCCTTGTGATTGGTGTCATCATTGGATGCACGCACAACACCACGGGTTTCTAGTCACGGAATACTCGCTGGTGTCCTCGGCCTGCACATGAAGGAACGATTAGGGCATGTTTGGTAGCCTGCATTCCCTCCAAATAGGCCAGGGCGTGATGAAATCGCCCCATTTTTGGTTTCCCGCATGACCGCTGCGTTGTGGCCAGCACGCTCTGTAAAGCACTCTAGGGCCAGGCCCAACTAGAACACTCGAATCAAGCGTTTCCGTGGAGCCATGTCCTGGAGCTGCAAAAATGGGGCGGCGGCGTGCGTGTCCATCCGCGGGGGCAC